>CM073581.1:1383243-1983243 GCA_037074715.1 Magnolia kwangsiensis
TGGCCTCAGGTGTAACTTGCTTTCAAAGACTCGATGGTTCACAGGATTCTGCAATTCACATTAAGTGTTGCATTTCGCTGCGTTCTTCATCGATGCAAGAGAAGAGATATCCGTTATCGAGAGTCGTGTAAGTTTCAAACCCGCGAAGGCATCCCCGGAGGGAGCCACGCTCATTCCATCTTAATTCCTTGGCGCCCATCGTGCTGGGGGTGGTTCATCGGGTGGTCCACCGGGAGAGCGGGCATCAGCGCTCTCTCCGAGCCAAGCGCGTCTCGTTAGATGGATCACTGGTTTACGGGTCTCGCTGCTCGATGGGCCTCGACAATGATCCTTCCATAGGTTCACCTACGGAAACCTTATTACAACTTCTCCTTTCTCTAAATGATAAGGTTCAGTGGACTTCTCGAGACGACGTCGGCGGTGAACCAGACAAATCACTCCACTAACTAAGAACGACCATGCACCACCACCCATAGAATCAAGAAAAAGCTCTCAGTCTATCAATCCTTACTATGTTTGGACCTGGTAAGTTTCCCTGTGTTGAGTCAAATTAAGCCGCAGGCTCCATGCCTAGTGGTTCCCTTCCATCAATCCCTTTAAGTTTCAACCTTGCAACCATACTCCCCTCGAAACCCAAAAACTTTGATTTCTCATAAGGTACCGGCGGAGTTTTAAAAGCAACATCCACCGATCCCTGGTCGGCATCGTTTATGGTTGAGACTAGGACGGTATCTGATCATCTTCGAGCCCCTAACTTTCGTTCTTAATTAATAAAAACATCCTTAGCAAATGCTTTCACAGTGGTTTATCTTTCATAAATTCAAGAATTTCACCTCTTACTATGAAATACGAATGCCCCCGACTGTCCCTCTTAATCATTACTCCAATCCCGAAGGCCAACAGAATAGGACCAAAATCCTGTGATGTTATCCCATGCTAATGCATCCAGAGCTTAGGCTTGCTTTGAGCACTCAAATTTCTTCAAAGTAACAGCACCGGTGGCACAACCTGGCCAATTAAGGCCAGGAGTGCATCACCGGTTAAAGGGACGAGACAACCGGTGCACACCCAGAAGAGGACCGGTCGGCCCATCCCAAAGTTTAACTACGAGTTTTTTAACTGGAACAACTTAAATATATGCTATTGGAGCTGGAATTACCGCGGCTGCTGGCACCAAACTTGCCCTCCAATGGATCCTCGTTAAGGGATTTAGATTGTACTCATTCCAATTACTAGACTCGAAGAGCCTGGTATTGTTATTTATTATCACTACCTCCCTGTGTCAGGATTGGGTAATTTGCGTGCCTGCTGCCTTCCTTGGATGTGGTAGCTGTTTCTCAGGCTCTCTCTCCGGAATCGAACCCTAATTCTCCTTCACCCGTCACCACCATAGTAGGCCACTATCCTACCATCGACAGTTGGTAGGGCAGAAATTTGAATGATGCGTCGCCAGCACGAGGGCCGTGCGATCTGTCAAGTTATCATGAATCATCAGAGTGAGACCTTTTATCTAACAAATGCATCCCTTCCAGAAGTCAGGGTTTGTTGCACGTATTAGCTCTAGAATTACTACGGTTATCCGAGTAGTAGTTACCATCAAACAAACTATAACTTATTTAATGAGCCATTCACAGTTTCACAGTCTAAATTAGTTCATGCTTGCACATGCATGGCTTAATCTTTGAGACAAGCATATGACTACTGATAAGATCAACCAGGTAGCAGCCCTTCGCGACACTTGTGCCACTGCTGTCTCGACTCAGGGTTGGGCAGTAGAGTCGGCCATCCTTCACTGGGAGCGACGGAAGAAAGAGTGTAACACCCTGAAAATCGGGGGTCGTGTTAAACTCAACTCCCGAGTTTCAGACCGTCACTTATGCAACAAAAATGATTATGATTCAATGTTGTCTGATTTAAAGCATTCACATGAGTAAAAGTATACCAAAACTGCAATTCATACTTCAGATCCAGTGATAAAAGCAAGCGGAAGACTAAACAATATGTATATCACTGTATGGAAAAACAAAGTAAACCTCATCCGTCTCTAAAGTATGAATACATCTCTGAGTCTCATATACATATACATGAACAAAAATGTAATGTTCCAAATAGTCCCACTGAAACCCCAACGATCCAGGTCGCCTACGGGAAGCCGTCGTGATACTGCATATACGAGAACTCGTCCTGGTCCTCGTCAATGTCTGGCTCCACCTCCTGGATCTCCGCCTCACCTGCATCTACAACCGGGTCTGGTGGGTGTTGCAAACACCATCCCGTAACGTGGGAGTGAGTGATCAACTCAGTGAAATCATAAAGCAAGGATTAGCATATTCACAATTCAATCATGCGATAATAATAAAGCAGTAATTCAGACAATCCTAGTACTGTTGTTAATGCAAGATGATATGACGTGATGTATGCCCTCACCGACGATCTCCCTCATACGGCAACATCTTACGACCGCGGCATGCCACACTCCCTAGAGTGCTCCACATCTTCCAGGCACATGCAATGCTATGGTGATATGATTTCCAAGTTGTTATTAGTCCATTCAAACAGCAGGATTGGGAAACTAAGGTACTTCCCTTGTATCAATCCCAACACAGATCCTGTCTAGGGTCGTCACTCCTAGTAATCTCATACGATGTATATTTCGTAGGTCACTGCAAGGGCTGTCAGGGCTGTTGCTCGCACTCGTTGCACTGCTCCCTCATCACCTTATCAATACAGGCCTACCGTACTCTACTGCAACAGAAGGGTCATCGCCTCCCGTGGACTCAGAATACGCTCGTGGTCACTACAAAGGGCTCGTCGCCTGATCAGTGTAGGCCGACAGTAAGAATATAGTGTCCCATACCACCATAATCTGCTCACGAGTCTAGGTGCTCACTGGTCACTACGGGGAGGTTTGTGGCCCCAGCGTAGGCCGACAGCTCGACCACGGTGTCCCATACCACCATGCCCGGCTCATGAGTCTTCGTGGATCAAAGTACCATGGTTAACAGGGTTTGCAATGGTAAGTTTAGTACCCTAAGTTCAAGCAGTTATGACTCATACAAGGTGAACATACGTCGGCCAGTCGGGTTGCTTGACGGGCTCGACTAGCGCGATCGCATCTCAAGTCGAACGACATGAAGTGCGTAAAACACTTCGCGTGGCCTAACCACTGCCGCCAACTTCAAACACGAATCACGTTCATCGACTCGTCGTTCGTGGCTATGACCAGTCAGCCACGAATTCGCTCGGTTACCGACTTCCTGGACTAAGTCTAGTCCCAAACAATTATGGAATCACATCAGCAATCTATGTAAGAGTATTGGAATTGAAATACAATCATGTGAGCATGTTAACACATGTTATAACATTCAGCTTAAGCAAATCTTCAAACACATACGTTCCATGCATGTAATGGAATCATGCATATGGTCAACATGTAGGAAATCATTTAGGTCAGCATATTAACTAAGAAATCAATCTCAAACTACCACATAACATCATTTAATTCAATACATACTAATACAAGCATTTATACAAACACATACACTACACACTTGAGTCTACATATAGTATGTCGACCCAAAGTGCGCAACTAGGCGAATCTCTTCGCCAAACTAATTATGCAAGAATTCCTAACTCCCTAATGCGACATGTCAATCACGTCAGCAAAATATGAATGTAGACCGTACTTCTTACAAATAACTAAAATGCCCTAAATCTCATATTCTTCGTTAATTTATGAAACAAGAAACGGAGAGCATGTTGTACATGTCAAACGGCGATGCCATCGATAATCTACTATTAAACGACATTGAAAGCATTGTAAACCGTCAATCAAAGCGTTTAAAATCCTCACCTTAGGTCTTACGAAAGCGTGATTTTGAACGGAGCGTGTATGCTTCATCTACGGCAGTAGGAGGACCTATTCCACAAGTTACGTTAGCTAACACGCCGTGAATCTAAGTAAACCCTAAATCAGCAAGTTCTAGGGTTGTTTTATACCTGAAAAAGAGGAGAAATCACCAGCCAGGTGATTGGGAAGAGTTGCTGAAGCAGTAGCAATCGGCGGCTCGGAAGCGGGAAAAATCTCTTCTACTCTTTCTCTCAAACTCTCTCTCCTTTATCCTAGGGTTTGCAATTTTCGGATGGGAGAGGGAAATGAGGGTTTCAACCCCTTTTATAAGCTTAAAATTGCCGGAAACAGGCTCCGAAACGAAGTTTACTTGGTGCCTATCCATTTCGGGGCTGTTTCGGCCCAAAAGTTGCTTTCTGGTGGTCCCCTGGTCGATTGCGATCGGACTTAAGCTCATGCGTACCAGATGTAGCACATATTAAGTTTTCAGTCTGGTAGGGTTCGCAGATCGCACGTGGCGGACCAGTTTCAGTTCAGCGGTCACCGTACGTAGATCAGGGCTGAAAGTCTCATGATAATAAATAGAAATTTTTCCTGATCCGAGGGTGTAATCTGGATGAATTCTGACGGTCAGAACGCTTAATACTGATGCGTCAAGTCGTGTGCCAGATTTGAATTTGAAATTCCAATTCTGTCCCTATTCGCGGTCTCTTCAGTCCGAGCTCAACGAAATAGTCTGTGATTATCGGTTTGACTTGATTTTTGAAATGATTGTCAAGTCCAGCTGGGCGGTTCTAACGGTCTAAGATAGGAGGTATCGGACCTTCGACGCGCGGTCTAAATCCAATACAAAAATTCAAAGTGGTCCAGAGAACAAACCTGCTTAGAGTTTGATCCGAGGTTATAGAGTATTGTAGAGTTGTTTGTTCTACTCGATTTGGGTCTTGTAGAACGTATTTAAAGTGATCAGGGACTATTTACCAGCTACTCTAGCGTTGCGCTAGCTAACTTACGCTTAATTTCCATGGAATTTAATTTTACGCGATTTCGGGTCGAGTTGGTACTCGAGCCCAAGTACGGATTTTTCACAGGCGTTACAAAGAGGCAGGGTTTCAGAGCCCGACCGACATCATCCTCCCCATCCGAAAGCGTGCGTGGGCGTTGAGAGCTAGGGCGGCCGTCGATCGACGGAGTCGTGGATGCTCAACCACCACTTCGAGGCCCGCCTCACGGTGCCCCACGATGTCAGGAGGGAGAGGCGGGAGAAACACTTGCTGATGAGTTCCCACAAACGCTGAGGCACTCCTGAGCGACGCCGTCGGGCCAAGAGTGGCACGGGGCATGCTCGGGTGTTTGGCTGCAGAGGAGCCCACCAAGACAAGCTCAACGAGCACCACTCACATGTCATCACAATCATGCCCTGCACTGCACTCAAGCCCTGACCGTTACTCATCGCCTCCGAGATGGAGAGTTTTGCAACTGGCCGTGATCTCTTCACACAGCACAGGGGAAGCTCGCTTGACATGAATTATAACTTAAGCAGTAGCATCAGGCGAGGCCACAGCCAGCGCTGCTCTCAAAAGCATACAACGTGGGACAAAAGGGTGTCACCGAGCACCACTCATGCACTGTCACAATCATGCCCTGCGCTGCGCTCAAGCCCCAACCGTTGCTCATCACCTCCGAGACGGAGAGCTTCGCAACCGGCCACGATCACTTTGCACAGCACTGGGCAAGCTCGCTTGGCAGGAACAATAACTTAGGCAGTAGCATCGAGCAAGGCCGCAGCTAGCACTGCTCTCAAAAGTATACAGCGTGGGATAAAAGCGTGTCACCGAGCACCACTCATGCACCGTCACAATCTTGCCCTGCACTGCACTCGAGCCCCGACTATTGCTCATCTCCTCTAGACGAGGAGTTTCATAACCGGCCATCATATCTTTGCACAAAACTGGGCAAGCTCGCTTGGCACGAATAATAACTTAGGCAACAGCATCGGGCGAGGCCGCAGCCAGCACTGCTCTCGAAAGCATACAACATGGGACAAAAGCATGTCATCGAGCACCACTCATGCACCGTCACAATCAAGCCCAACATGGCGCTTCAGCCCAAACCGATGCACATCCCTAGCGGAACAATTGCACACAGCCATGGTCCTAGCACGTAATGTTGAATAGGCTCGCTAGGCACGAAAAGGGAGGCAACAAAGTCTCACTGAAGCAAAGGCCACACATTGGCATGGGAGGGGCAACCGAGGGGCACATTAGGCCACGAGATGAGACACGGTGGCATGGAAGGGGCAACCGAGGGGCAACAAGGCCATGAGATAAGACACGGTGGCATAGGAGGGGCACACGGGGCACGCGAGGCCACACAAGCCATAAGAGGGTAACACGAGGGACAAAAAAGGGCGCACGCGGCCACACGATGCCACACAGGGCATGCAAGGCCACACGAGGCCATGGGACGAGCACACAGGGCATGCGAGGGGAAAAAAAGGTGCACATGGCCACACAATGCCATGCATGACCACACGATGCCACACGATGCCATGCGTGGCCACATGATGCCACACGTTGCCATGTGTGGCCACATGAGGCCACACGAGAGGTACACAAGGCACACGCGACCACATGATGAAAGACTAAATTGTAGTTACACGCCTTTTCCATCATCAATTTGATCGAATGAATAAAGTTGTCTAATCTCATCAAGGTTATCATGAGTTATGGACAATCACAGGTAAGGCCCACTTGATGGATTGTCTAAATTGATGATGAAAACATGTTTATAGCACAATCATTTTGGACCACCCAATTTCTTAGTGATAGATCAGATATCTATGATTGTCTAATCAAAGTGCACATCATGGATGAACTGTCCAGATCAATTATTGGACCTTCTTCAAGTATAACCCATATAGATAATCTATTTTCCTAACCTTTGAATGGATTGGTAAAGATTATTCAAGCAGGTCAATGAATTGAGCTTCCCTAATATAATCAATATTGAGTATTTACCATAGCCAATCTATTCAGCTGATCAAAAGGACCTTTAAGAGGGAGAGACAATCAAAAGTGGACCCCACATGATGGATAACTGCAATCAATGATCAGAACTTTATGATTATTAATCTAGACAGTTCATTTTCCTAGCACCTGCTCGGGGCTCATCCGATCAATGTGATTGTAATAAAGGTGGACCCACATGATGGGTGATTGACATCATTAATCACGGCTTCTATCTTATAATTAATATGGACGTCTATTTTCCTAGTGATTGATAAGATGTTTAGTTTCATCTAATCAAATTAATTTTTGGGTTAATTACAAATATCCACATGCCTTTTGGTCAATTTTCAAAAACACAATCTGCTTTTATATTATTTAAAGTAATTCACATATATTTTGATAATACAGGGAGAAGATATAAGGCACATAAGGCACCAAGGCACACGAGAGGCACACAGAAGATACTTTCAAAAGAATCACGGCCGTCCTCTAGAGGTAGAAAGATGGATGACAAACCTTCTGCAGGAAAATTTGGTAAAAGGACCAAAGAACCACAATGCTATGCCTATCAGAAGTATGGACATCTATCTACTGATTGCCCCAATAGAAAGACTAAGGGTAAGGCAATGGCCGCCACATGGGATGACACAGAGGAGTCAAACTCAGAAAATAGTGACTCAGAAAGTAATGAAGATAAAAAATCCTTGAAAATTCTTATGGTCTCCACCACTCTAATTATTCCCATGGAATCTGAAAAAAAGAAAGAACAGCAAGCCACTGAATCATTTCCATCTGATAAGGAGAAAACAGGGGAGGAAGAAGAAGTAGATCAAAACAAACTACAAGATGCCTACAATCAACTATACACTCATAGCATCAGAGTTATTAATAGACTTAGAATATTTGAGAGTAAACAGGAACTGCTGCAAAAAGACTTGGATGAAATTCTGGAAAATAATACACACCTAATTAATGAATTACAACAATGTCACTCAGATAATGATAGACTTGAAAGAATTAACTCTCTTCTTAATTCTCAATATGAAAAACTAAACAAAAAGGTTAAAGAATTAAAGGACAAAAACATCCTCCTGCAAAATGAAAATCATACACTCCTGTTTGAGTTAGAGGAATCCAGAAAAGTTGCTAAGCTAAACTACAAGTTTTCTCAGAGTAGTGAGAAATTAGAAAAACTCTTAAGCTTGGGAAAATCTGGAATAGAAAAGACCAGCTTAGGATATAAAATAAAAGCTGGAAAAGGAGCACCATCAACTGGAAAATATGTTGCCTCAGGTAGTTATAAAAGAATTACTCCAGTTTGTCATTTATGTGGTGATTCAGGTCATGATCAGGATGAATGCTTGATACCTAGGAGGACTCAACACTACTCTGGTCAAAAGCATATTGGAAAACCTCCAAGTGAAATAAAAAATGTCAACACTTCACCTAGGAATTGGGATGAAATAGACCCACCACCTGAAATGACTAACACAGAGCAATTGAACCAAGTGGTGGACTTGAACAAGAAAATTAAATCTACCACAATTAAGAATCCATTCACACAATGGATTCCAAAAGAAAGGAAGAACTATCTAATTACTCATTCAAACCATATACCAGGCATTGAAATAAAGTGGTATCTAGATAGTGGTTGCTTAAGACATGTTATAGGTGACAAGTCTCTTCTTTCGAATTATAAGAATCTTTATAATGGATTTGTCACCTACGGAGATGGAACCACTGCTAAAGTAATTGGACAAGGAATCATAAAAGGAATTAATTTTCTCAAAAATGAGAGTGCTTTCTGCACAAAAGGTCTAACACATAATCTTCTAAGCATATCTCAAGTCTGTGATAATGGGCATGTGGTCAAATTTAACAAGCAAGAATGCGAAATCCTAAACCAATCAGAAAAATTCGTGATGAAGGGTTCTCGCACAAATAACCACTACTATGTCATCAAAAGTAAAGGAAAGGATGATCCTTATACCTAGAAATACTGAACATAGAGAAGATAAGTCCAGATCATACATCTAGATCTGGATATTTGTTGGAATGATGCAAATTTTTGTGAGCTTCAAGTAATATATCTGAGGTTCTTTACCTTCATTCTCTTTAAACATTTAAATGTTTATAATTTTGTTAAGTACAATGATTGCACATTATTTTTCCAAGTATACTATTGATTCATTGAAATCCTAAAAGTATACCTGAAAGGTCATCTGAATACTGAAAATATAAAATCATTCACCTTCGATGCGACTAGGATATCATCGGTCATCAAAATTTGATGATATCGATATTTACTATCGACGTGATCGGCGACGCTCGAAAAAAAGAGGGACTCATGTCCGTTGAAATTCTCGAGTTACTGCTGGTTCTTTCCAATAGTCATCAACTCGGTCTTCAATGCATTTATGAGTTTCCTTCTTTTGCACCATATCAATGAATTCATCAAAATAAAAACTGACCGACCACAAGGAAGAGATTCACTCAGCCGTCTTCCCTCCAATCTTCCTCATTACCCTGCTAGCTCCAAAACCTCAAAAGAGCAAGGAAGATGGTAAAAGAGAAAGGTAAGGATCCTTTTTTCTCAAAAGCTAAGAAAGAGAAAAATGTTAGATAACCTCGGTACCAATCTAATTGGGAACAAGTTACGATCATTGATCCTATTATTCTGAACAGTGCCATTAAGCCCTAATGGGTAGATCTCCTGTTAGAGATTGTTGGATGGCAGAATGTGCTTAAATTGGGTGTCCCTTACCAGTTTGACATGATCCAACAGTTTTTCAATTGTTGTCATGTGGTTCAGGATTATCCACCATGTATTCATCTAGAATTTATGCAACACTCCAAAACGATCACCCCAATGGTTCTTGGTCATCTTCTGGACATTGGCGTGACTTGGATCCCTGTCACTCGAAGAAGTTTCAATGAATTATGCAAGTGGGGGGAGATCACTCAAGCACTGTGCCAAGGTGTAACAATTCCCATATATAATAACAACATTCTTCCTAAAAAACATCTAGGAACCTTGTTCCGAATCCTCCACAGTATCTTTAGTACGAATGTCTACCCTTGTGAAGTCAACAACATCGGCCTGAGTCCTTTTGCACTCAATATCTTGTATGACATCTATCAAGAGGTTCCTATGTGATTGCCAACTCTTATCCTAGAACAACTGATTAAGATTGTTAGAGGGGACCGTCCTGAAATCCTTCCATTTCCATCCCTCATCTACAAACTGGCACACTACGTAGGACTGTCGGCAACATCAGACAAAGTATATCCTGAAGTATGGTTCGACCATGATATAGTTCAACAGGTGTATGTCTCTGTTTCTTCTTGTGCAAAAAGTCCTCCATCTGCTAGTGTGCACAGCCAGCAACCATATGAAGAACCACCCTGGAGATCTAATCAGACACCCCTCTGTAGTCCTGCATCAGTCATAAATCGTCAGCATCATGTGTTTAAACATCACTTGCTGAATAGCCTAGCTGGAATTGATAAGCGACACATTAATTGTGAACGGCGATTGTCAGGAATAAAGGACAAGATAGAAGCTCTCCAACCCTCTGTGCCACAGATCCTTGGGGGGGGGGGGGGGGGGGGGGGGGGTGGTATTATCAAGTAATATAAGGATATGATTATCACTTTTTGAAAAGATCTTCTCATTCCCCTCACTTGGCATCCTGTGGTTTCCCATATTTTTTTGGATTCTATTTAGATGACTGGAAGTCTACTACTGTCTGTGGCAGTACATGTTTTGTATATTTTGTTATGGCAGGTTTATAATTCACTTCTATCTTCTGCCAATCTGATATATGTTCCCCCAAGTTTTATTTAAGTTTCTGATATGGAATGATTCTGGTGCTTTTTGATGAATATTTTCACTGTTTTACTACGTTAATTTTATCTGATTTGCATCCATATCTTCTGAAAATGATGTATGCTTTAAACTGATCTACTCCTTTTACATCTATACCTGTTGGTTCTCCCACATGTCTTTAAACTTCAGTCAATATCTACTCTATTATGCCCTTTGTCAATGACTGACAAAAAGGGAGAGAAGGACTCAAACACCCTGTCAGGAAATATATATCTGTTTGAGAATGATGTTGCAGGTGTTAGGAGGAGCAGCTGCACCAAGCAAGGGAGAGTTTGCAGTTAGGGGGAGCAACTTCTGAAAGTATTGTGTATATGTCATTGGTAGCATTGTACAAATTGTGTAAGAACATGTACACACAATTTTGGATGTTAGTATACGGTGTTTTGGTATTTTGTCACGTAATTGACAAATGGGGAGATTGAAAGTGCCCTAGTTTGTCAATTGCGTGAGTGTTGAGTCAGCCAGACTACAGAACCTCATAGGAAGATCAATTCAAAGAGTCTGCCTCAGCCGGATGTGTACACAAGCTCGTCATAGGTAAATTCAAGCCTCACATCCCATGTCCCAAAACACCAGGTAAATAAAACCCTTAAAACAAGTTAGAACATTATAGGATTTTTTAGTAAGAAAACTTTTTAAAACTTAGAAAATCTTTAAGTTTTCTTGCTTGTCGATTTTATTGAGTCATATATCGATAAAATCGACATATGCTGTCAATGTCCTCGATGCCTAAATGATATCATCGATATAAGGACAAATGTGCCCAGCAACCACATATTCATTTGGATGGAATTATCGATCTATCGATACACATATCGATATCATTGATATACAAATCTCGAGTCTATCGAAATTGACTCGATAAGCTCGACAACAGAACAAATGTGTCCCTATTTTTTTATAAGAAAATCACATAGGCCTTCGATATATCGATATACCTCTTGATATCCTCGGAACTCAAAGACAGATGATATTAGAGGCCCATCGATGATATCGGCCTTGGAGACAATTCTTCTAGCAAAATATTTCAGGTTGGTTTATCTTTGATCGGGGGTCACTCGATAGAATCGATACTTCAAATATCGATATTATTGATATCATACCGATTGCATTGAACTTGGAAAAAAATTATCCAACAAGCTTAAAAGAGAAATCTATAAGATTTACCGATGTAATCGACTCTGGTACCGATATCATCGATATTCAAATTTCGATGATATCGATGGTCCCTCGATCATTCCTATAAACCTGAAATATTTCAAAGCAAGTCTCTCTCATTTTTAAATATTGAGGAATCGAACCTAGTATCGATTGACATCGTCACATGTTTCGATATCATCGACCAGCTGGAAAAAGGTTTCCAAAAGCATATGAAATTTAAGTTTGTGTCATCGAGCGGACTATCAATCTTATCGGGAGCATACGCTCGATGATATCGATCCCACTCGATGATATCGAACTCTGTCATAAATGTAACTATTTTATATCTTTTGGAACCTTTTTGCCTATATAAAGACAACTTGTCTTTAGTAGTTGGGGAGAGAAAGAAGAGAGTGCTTTTGTGTGTCTAACCTAAGATCATTAACCCAAAGCCCTTTCTCTCGAGGAAGTTCATCTTCCAATCCACCCTCATTATTAACAATCAATAGAGTGGATTGGGGAATGAACTTCTGTATTCAAGGATCCTTCAGCTACCATCTTAATGGCAAATCATTAAGCTGGGATGCCTTGAATGCCTAGACGATTGGAATCACTCTATATCCTTTATAGAAAAATATTTAAGAGTAGAATTCCATCATAGACCTTGATCCAACCCATCGCCATGACTTGGTACATCTTTTGAGTTGCGGATCAAGGAAGCAGAAGACTCTTCATCAACAGGGAGGAGATCTTCATCAATGAACTGAATGGGACTCATCCACTTATCTGTAAGTATCTAGAGTCCAAAGGACCCTTTGATCATTCCTTTATAGGATTGGGTCTAAGGTGTTTCTCACCCTTGCAAGTCCTCTAGGAGGCGTAAAGGGTGCATTGTGTGGACCCTTGATCTGTGGAGAGCATAAACATCTGGTTGAAGGTGAACTAGTTAAAACCTTAGGATTGAGTGAACCATGTGAAACCTCGGGTTTGAGGTGAACCGTGTAGAAACCTCCTTAGGTTCCTTGTGTGGATCCTTGACTAGTGTGCCTAAAACTGGGTGCTATGTGTTGACCCTTGTTCAGGGAGCATAAACAGTTAGCCTAGGTGTAAGTTGTAAAGGTTGAAGGTGAACCTGATTTAAAACCTTAAGTTTGAGGTGAACTGCTGTGAAAATTTCTTAGTGAAATCCGGTACACTCAAGGGTGGAGTGTGGTTATCGGGAGTGGAGTAGACAAGTAGTCGAACTACTATAAAAATGACTATGTTTAAGATTACTATTTCCTTGGTTGTGTGATTTACTTTAATATTATTATATCTGATATCACACTTCACACACATCCACAGTCATATCCATCATAAACTAGCTTACATATTGTCTCTTGAATAGTTTGTGATTGGATCCTCTACCAGGCTTGGAAGCCAGTAGAGTTACTTTTGAGTAATTCTGATAAGTACCTATTGTTAGGATTAGTGTAATAGGATTTTTAATAAATCATAAAAACTGTAAAAAGTCCTATTCACCCCCTCTAGGACATATTGGCATATTCCTACTTCAACTAAAGCGGTCTTCACCGCTATTTCAGAACTCGGATTATAAAACTTTGAAATTCGTGTTCTATTTATAGTTGTAAAAATTGTATCTACAACTAGTCCTGTGGACACTACGACTAGTCATAGATCGAACAAATTTTTAAATTTTTAAGCGCGATCAGATAAAACCGTTCCATGACTGGTCGTAGGGTGTCCATGATCGGTCGTATGCCCTCCATGACTGGTCGTGAGGCACCAGGATTGGTTGTTGTAGTTTGAGTCGTAGGTGTATGACTGGTCAAAGATCGAGTCGGCATTATTCCTACGACTGGTCGAGCAGTCTCCAGGACTGGTCGTAGCTCAAAATAAAAATTCTGAAAAATTATAACAACTTAGGACTGGTCTTGGAATTTCTTGGACTGGTCGAGTCACTGTTAGGACTAGTCGAACAGGGTCCAGGACTAGTCATAGAATAGACCAAACAACTATAAAAAGATTCAATTTGATGTATGTATTTAAAATGACCTATGTATTCAAAATGACCTACCCTAAGGTCAAACTATGGTCTTTCATACCTCGAAAGTGACGTATGAACATTGAGACTTCATTTCTTCAGATAATAGAAGATCTGGTGAAGCTTGAGATCTCTATACTTGATGTAGCATCGAACTTGAGATCTTTGGAGCTTGTCTCACTCTTCATCTAAAGTTGTACCCTCACTTGAGTCTTGACAAGATCACTTCAATAAATGTAGCTTGTACTTTCTTGAATGGGTTTGAAGTAGTTCTACGTTTCTTGACTAGAAGCGTACTGTTTAAAGAGATGATGCACTGTCTTAAATGTCTTGAACCCAAAAGCAGTGTCTTGAACCAATGAGCTACACAAGACATAAATTGTGTTTCTGGCACCACAAAATTTGACAACCAAAGGAGTAGAAAGACATAGCACTTACAGAGTCCCCTGCATTACTTACTACGCAAATGCGTGAGTGTGCAAAGTGTGCCAATCGCCAGCCCCTACGTCGCCAGCCCGCCAACGCTCGCGCGCCTGTTTTTTGGTGAGGAGTAATGATGGCGCTGGCAAAGTTGCGTAACTAAAATAGTATATATTTCCCAGGGTCGGTCATGAATTAGGCGGCGGGCAGGGGCACCATGCTAAGCGGGCAGGGCTTCGTCGGGGTGAATTAGGATGTGGCCCAGGGCACCATACTAAGAGGGTAGGGCTAGTGCCTTGGTGGGCAGGGCATCATCGGGGCGAATGAGGCGGTGGGCAGGGACTCCGTGCTAAGCGGGCAGGGCATCATCGGGGTGAATTAGGCGGCCTCCTGGACATCCATGCTAAGCAGGTGGGGCTAGTGTCTAGGCGGGCAAGGCATCATCAGGGCGAATTAGCTAGAGGGCACGGACACCGTGTTAAGCAGGTGAGGCAGTGCCACGACGGGCAAGGCATCATCGGAGCATATTAGGTAGCGGGTAGGGACGCCATGCTATACGGGCAGGGCATTATCGGGGTGCATTAGAAGGCAACCCGGGGTGGCATGCTAAGCGCACGGGGCTAGTGCCACAGCGGGCAAGGCGTCGTCGAGGAGTCCCCTGCATTACTTACTATGTAAGTGCGCGAGTCCGTGAAGTGCGCTGAGTGCGCCAGTCGCAAGCGCCTGCGCTGCCCGCCCGCCCATAAGCGCGCGTGTATTTTTTGGCCACGAGTGGCGATGGCGCTGGCAAAGCTACGCAACTAGAGTAGTATATGTATCCAAGGGTCGGTCATGAATTAGGCGGCGGGCAGGGGCACCTTGTTAAGTGGGCAGGGCTTCGTCAGGGCGAATTAGGCGGCGGCCCAGGGCACCATGATAAGTGGGTGGGGCTAGTGCCACGGTGGACAAGGCATCGTCGGGGTGAATTAGACGATGGGATGGACGCCGTGCTAAGCGGGCAGGGCATCTTTGGGGTGAATTAGGCGCCATCTCGGGCCGTTGTGCTAAGTAAGCGGGGCTAGTGTCGGGGCCAGCATGACATCGTCGGGGCAAATTAGGAAGCATGCATGGACGCGGTGCAAAGTTGGCAGGGTGTCTTCGTGGCGAATTAGGCGACAGCCCAGGGCGCCGTGCTAAGTGGGCAGGGCTAGTGCCACAGTGGGCAAGGCATCGTCAGGGCTAATTAGGCGGCGGACAGGGACACAGTGCTAATTGGGATGGGCATCGTCGAGGAGCATTAGGCGGCAGCCCGGGGCACCGTGCTAAGCACGCTGGGCTAGTGCCATGGCGGGAAAGGCGTCGTCGTGGAGTCCCCTGAATTACTTCCTACGCAAGTGTGTGAGTGCGTAAGTGCGCTAAGTGCGCTAGTTGCTAGCACCTGCGCAGCCTGCCCTCCAATGCGTGGGTACATTTTTTGGTAGGGCGTCGTGCTAAGTGTGCAAGGCTAGTGCCACAGTGGGCAAGGCATCGTCGGGGCTAATTAGGCGGCAGACAGGGACATCGTACTAAGCGGGTAGGGCAACATTGTCACGGTGAATTAGGTGGAAAGTGGGTCACCGGTTCCCGGGTGTTGCTGCTTGACGGGCCTCGATAATGATCCTTCCACAGGTTCACCTACGGAAACCTTGTTACTACTTTTCCTACCTCTAAATGATAAGGTTTAGTGAACTTCTCGTGACGTCACTGGCGGTGAACTGCCCATGTCGCAACGATCTGAACACTTCACCGGACCATTCAATTGGTAGGAGCGACGAGCGGTGTGTACAAAGGGCGAGGACGTAGTCAACGTGAGCTGATGACTCGCGCTTACTAGCATTCCTCGTTGAATAACAACAATTGCAAAGATCTATCCCCATCACGATGAAATTTTTAAAGATTACCCGGGCCTGTTGTGAGAGGCTATAGACTCGTTGAATACATCAGTGTAGTGCGCTTGCAGCCCAGAACATCTAAGGGCATCACAGACCTGTTATTACCTCAAACTTTCATGGCCTAAATGGCCATAGTCCCTCCAAAAAGCTGACCATGGAGGGTCACCTCCACATAGCTAGTTAGCAGGCTGAGGTCTTGTTCATTAATGGAATTAACCAGACAAATCGCTCCACCAACTAAGAACGGCCATGCACCACCACCCATAGAATCAAGAAAGAGCTCTCAGTCTGTCAATTCTTACTGTGTCTGGACCTGGTAAGTTTTCCCGTGTTGAGTCAAATTAAGTCGCAGGCTCCACGCCTAGTGGTGCCCTTCCATCAATTCCTTTAAGTTTCAGCCTTGTGACCATAATCCCCTCGGAACCCAAAAACTTTGATTTCTCATAAGGTGCCGGTGGAGTCCTAATAGCAACATCCGCTGATCCCTGGTCAGCATCGTTTATGGTTGAGACTAGGACGGTATCTGATTTTCTTCGAGCCCCCAACTTTCGTTCTTGATTAACGAAAACATCCTTGGGAAATGCTTTCGCAGTGGTTCGTCTTTCATAAATCCAAGAATTTCACCTCTTACTATGAATGCCCCCGACTGTCCTTCTTAATCATTACTCCGATCCTGAAGGCCAACAGAATAGGACCGAAATCCTGTGATGTTATCCCATGTTAATGTATCTAGAGCTTGGGCTTGCTTTGAGCACTTTAATTTCTTCAAAGTAACAGAACTGGTGGCATGACCCCACCAATTAAGTCCAGGAGCGCATCGCTGGTAAAAGGGACGAGACGACAGGTGCACACCCAGAGGCAGACCCGTCGGCCCATCCCAAAGTTCAACTATAAGATTTTTAACTGCAACAACTTAAATATACACTATTGGAGTTAGAATTACCACGGCTGCTGGCACCAGACTTTCCCTCCAATGGATCCTCGTTAAGGGATTTAGATTTTACACATTCCAATTACCAGACTCAAAGAGCCCGATATTTTTATTTATTGTCATTACCTCCCCATGTCAGGATTGGGTAATTTGTGCACCTGCTGCTGTAACGCCCGTGAAAAATCCATCCTTGGGCTCGAGTACCAACTCGACCCGACTTTGCGTAGAATTCATTCCTTTGGAAAAATTTGACTAGGTTAGCTAGTGCAACGTTAGAATAGCTGGGAAATGGTCCCTGATCACGTTAAATACGTTCTACAAGGCCCGAAGCGAGTGGAACTAAGGGTGCTATAATGCTCTAAAGCCTCGGATCAAACTCTAAGCCGGTTTGTTCTCTGGACCACTTTGAATCTTTGTATTGGATCTAGACCGCACGTTGAAAGTCCGATACCTCCTATCTTAGACCGTTAGGACCGTCTAGCTGGGCTTGACACTCATTCCAAAAATCAAGTCAAACCGATTATTACAGGCTATTTCATTGAGCCCGGACCGAAGAGAGTGTGAATAGGGACATAGTTGGAATTTCAAATTCAAATCTGGCACACAAATTTGACGCATCAGTATTAAGCATTCTGACCGTCAGAATACAGCCAAATTACACCCTTGGATCAGGAAAAATATCTATTATATATCACGGGACTTATAGGCCTGATCTTGGTGCGGTGACCGTTAAACTGAAACTGGGCCGCCACGTGCGATCTGGGAACCCAACCGGTCTGAAAACTGGATGTATGCTAGATCTAGTATGCATGAGCTTAAGTCCGACCGCATCTGGCCTGGGGACCTCCAGAAGTGCCCTTTTGGACCGAAACGGCCCCGATTTGGTTAGGCACCAAGTAAACATTGTTCCCAAGCCTATTTTGGGAATGTTTTAGGCTATAAAAGGGGTTGAAACCCTCACTCCTCTCTCCCATCCGAATTTGAGAGAAGCCCTAGCTTGGGAGAGAGAAAAAGAGTGAGAGATTGTGAGAGAGTGGGAGAGTTCTTCCCGCCACTTGTGCTACGTGTTGCACATGCTTAAGCGACACTTCTCTACCGCTTTCCCGGCGATTCCACCGCAATCCTAGGTAAGTAAAAACCCTAAATAGTTGGTGATTTGAGTTTTTCTTGTTTCCATGGCGATGTAGCTTATGGATCTTATGCATTAGGCTCCTTACTCGCCGTAGACGAAGCATATACACTCCGCTTCAATTCCCGAGTCTACAAGACACTAGGTGAGGATTTTAGACGCTTGGATTGACGGTTCCCAATGCTTTCAATGTCGTTTAATAGTAGATTCTTGACGGCATCGCCGTTTGACATGTACAAAATGCTCTCCGTTTCCCCTTTCGTAAGCTAACGAAGAATATGAGATTTAGGGCATTTTAGTCATTTGTAGGAAGTACTGTTTGCATTCATATTTTGCTGATGTGATTGACATGGTTTGTTGTCGCATTAGGAAGTTAGGAATGCGTGCATAATTAGTTTGGCGAAGAGATTCGCCTAGTTGCATACTTTGGGTCGACATGCTATATGTAGACCTAAGTGTGTAGTGCATGTGTTTGTATAAATGCTTGTATTAGTATGTATTGAATTAAATGATGTTATTTGATACTTTGTGATTGATTTTTCAATTATTATGCCGACCTAAATGATTTTCTACATGTTGACAAAATGCATGATTTCACTACATGCATGGAATGTATGTGCTTGAGGATTTGCTTAAGTTGAATATGCATAGGAAGTATGCCTTGAAGATTTGCTTAAGTTGAATGTCATAACATGTGCTAACATGCTCACATGATGTATTTCAATTCCAATACCTTTTATAGTGATTCCATAGATGTGTGGGACTTGACTTAGTCCAGGCAGTCGGTAACCGAGCAAATTCGTGGCTGACTGGTCATAGCCACGAATGACGCGTCGATGAATGTGATTCGTGTTGAGAGTTGGCGGCAGTGGTTAGGCCACGCGAAGTGTTTTACGCACTTCATGTCGTTCAGTTCGAGATGCGATCGCGCTAGTCGAGCCCGTCAAGTAACCCGACTGGCCGATGTTTGTTCACCATGTATGTATCATAACTGCTTGAACCTAGGGTACCGAACTTACCATTGTAAACCCTATTAACCGTGGTACCTTGATCCACGAAGACTCATGAGCCGGGCATGGTGGTATGGGACACCGTGGTCGAGCTGTCGGCCTACGCTGGGGCCACAAACCTCCCCGTAGTGACCAATGAGCACCTTGACTCGTGAGCAGATTATGGTGGTATGGGACACTATATTCTAGCTGTCGGCCTACACTGATCAGGCGACGAGCCCTTTGTAGTGACCGCGAGCGTATTCTGAGTTCACGGGAGGCGACGACCCTTCCGTGCAGTAGAGTACAGTAGGCCTGTATTGATAAGGTGATGGGGGAGCGGTGCAACGAGTGCGAGCAACAGCCCTGGCAGCCCTTGCAGTGACCTACGAAATGTACATCGTATGAGATTACTAGGAGTGACGACCCTAGACAGGATCCGTGTTGGGATTGATACAAGGGAGGTACCTTAGTTTCCCAATCCTGCTGTTTGAATGGACTAATAACAACTTGGTAATCATATCACCATAGCATTGCATGTGCCTGGAAGATGTGGAGCACTCTAGGGAGTGTGGCATGCCGCGGTCGTAAGATGTTGCCGTATGAGGGTGATCGTCGGTGAGGGCATACATCACGTCATATCATCTTGCATTAACAACAGTATTAGGACTTGTCTGATTTACTGCTTTACTATTATCGCGTGACTGAATTGTGAACATGCTAATCTTTGCTCTATGATTCCACTGAGTTGATCACTCATTCCCACGTTACGGGATGGTGTTTGCAACACCCACCAGACCCTGTTGTAGTTGCAGGTGACGATGAGATCCAGGAGGTGGAGCTAGATGATGACGAGGACCAGGATGAGTTCTCGTATATGCAGTATCATGACGGCTTTCCGTAGGTGACCTGGATCGAGGGGACATCAGTGGGACTTTTATTTTTGAACATTATTCTTTTGTTATGTACATGTATATGAGACTCAGAGATGTAGTCATACTTTGGAGACAGTTGAGATTACTTTGTTTTTCCATACAGTGATATATATCTTGTTTAGTCTTCCGCTTGCTTTTATCACTGGATCTGAAGTATGAATTGCAGTTTTGGTATACTTTTACTCATGTGAATGCTTTAAATCAGACAACATTGAATCATAACCATTTTTGTTGCATAAGTGACGGTCTGGAACTCGGGAGTTGAGTTTATACACGACCCCCGATTTTCAGGGTGTTACAAGTTGGTATCAGAGCATGAATGAGAGTATACTGGGCCTGGGTTATGGTCTTGCGACGTACGCTGTCGCTTCATTTGACTTAGGTGGGTGCGAGAAGGGTCTAGAAACACTTCTAGGATCACAGATTCGCCGATAGGCGAAGTCTATAAGGATCGATCGCAAGATCGAGTCTGTAACGCATCTCGGGTCGCGTAAAGCGACCCGAATCACTTTTAAGCTGTAGGAAGTCGGGTGGAGACGTCCTATGAGCGGTTTTAAACCGCAAAAGTGAATCTTTGGGCCGTGGAATGACCACGACTCCAGTAATCAATCGCCAGGGCTTAAAAACCCCGTTTTGCCAAAAATTCTCAAAATTCCTTCTCTAAACACTTCAACCTTCAGTTCTTTCTTATCCATTTCATGTTAGGCATCAAACCTAATGTGAAAATAACACAAATTAGTACATTCACCAAATTTTACAGTGAATAGTAAAATTTCATGAAAAATGGCCATAAGGCCATTCTAACTTCACTTTCTTTAGCAACTAAGGAGCTAGAAAGATGTACTGGATCCTTCTACCCCAAATTCATATGCTGCATCATATGGTTTGGTATTCGGGATTGCGATGTGGACCCGGAAAGCCCCAAAAACATGTTTGGGCCCATAGGGACCAAAATACTATGAACTAAGGGGTGGGACTAGACTTTTTGGGACCCTGGGACCATGGGGGACCAGACCCATGGGGTCCCGCTGGCCAACCTGGAGGTTGGCCGGCGATGCCATCGCCGGCCGGGCGATGCATCGCCGGCCGGCCACCTCGGACGGTGCTGCCCTTTGGGCGCACCCACTTAAATACACCCCCCAACACCCCTAGCTACCTCCCATCCCACGAAAACCCCTAAAACACCCCTCTCCTTCACAAACAGCCCCCTTGCATGCCCTAGATTTGAGTTTCAGCGCTCCATTCCAAATCCCGGCGACCCAAACCCATCCTAATCCCATCCTTGGCCAAAACCGACCACCACCCATTGATTATTGGGTGTTGGCAGCCCCTTTCCTTGAAGATTTTCCCATTTGGAGCTCCAAAATCCCCCAAATAGTGCTGAAATCGTGAGCAGCTCCATTCCACCTTTTTGTTTTTATTTTTCCCTGAAACTACAGCCTTGGGAAGCTTGAAGCATCCCTCTACGACGCCTAGATTTCCTTTTGTCAGATTGGGCAGCCATTTCTCCGCATTTTCGGCGTTTTCCATGGCTTTCGTGGAAGCTATTTTGGGTCTTTTGTCACTCTCATCCATCCTGTCTTTGATGGGTAAGAGGAAAACTGCAACAGACGAGGCTGGGCCGAGCCGCCCTGCTCGATTGAGAAGACCGCGGGGTGGTGCCGCAAGTTCAAGCGCCGCCGCAGGTCCAGCTGCAGTCCTGGAGTGCCGTACGAAGCGGGATTTGGATCCCCATGCACACCTTGGACGAACCATCCTATCAGAGATGCCTCATGGTGAATACACTGATCGTAGAGTGTTATTTGAGGCGGACGTAGATGGGCGATTGTTCGGCGAATATCTGTTGTTCGAACGCATTGAAGCTGCGCACTGGGGACCGATCTTTGAAGCTCGCGCTCGTGCTAATGTGAGCACTGTTCGTGCCTTCTATGCTAGCATCCAGAGTCCTACCTTGGAGCCCTTGCAGTTCAAAATCCCTTTTGGTAGAGATCGGATGGCTACGATCGACGTCCAGTTGGTTGCGCGACTTCTCAACGTGCCTCTAGGTGATGTACATCCAAGTGAGAAAAATTTGAGGACTAGACGTGAACGAGATCGCCGCACCAGGTTTCTGTGCGGTAAGTTGGTTCCATGGCAGCCTAATAATAGCCTCAAGGCGACGTACATGTCTGAGGATTTGCGTCTGCTGCATCACATCTGCACGTTCAATGTTTATCCTAGGTCGACGAACCGCATTGAATGTACACGTCTTATGGTCGATTTCTTATTTCTGGTGGCTCAGGGAGAGAACGTATGTATGGCCACTTTCATCTTACGGCAGATAGTTCTCATAGCCAGGTCGAGAAGAACATCCGAATCCCTTCCCTTTGGCCGACTCATTTGCAGAATTGCGCTTGAGTTTGCCTATAGACTGGGACCCGAGTTGCCGGTATCGATTCACACCATCGATGAGTCGACGATGGTTAAGATGAAGATTGGGTCGCAATATCGTGAAAATCAACTTGAAAGGGATAGTGGGGACGACTTTGATGAAGAGGAAGATCAAAGCGAAGGAGAACCTAGTGCAGAAGTTCAGGAAGAGACTCAGGAAGAAGCAGAAGAGGAGGCTCAGGATACTGATGAGAGTCCTCCTCCTTCTGCGCAGACTACTATTGACGATCGCATTGCTCGGATGGAGGAGAGTCAGACCGCTTTGCGAAGGGAAGTCCAAGAACTTCGAGCAGAGGTCGCTGATGCCAAGGCCGTTACGAAGAAGAAATTTGGCAAGGTGACTCGCACCTTGAAGGCAATCCTGTGTTGCTTACAGGATAAGGGTGCTCCTCCTCCGTCGCCAGACTCCGACTAGCGACGCGATCTTTGATGTTGTTATGAGTAGTTAACTATTTTCTGTTTCATGTGTGTAAAGCCTATTAGGGCTAGTGCTTTGCTTTTGTCGCTGTTGCTTAACTGTCTTAATTTCCATGTCATTCTAGTCATGATGCTTGTAAGGATATATCCCTTGTATTGTGACAATTTTGATTAATTGAAATGCATGGAATGCCTTGACTCTTTAGTGAATGATTGTGGTGTATTTGTGCAATTGAGACTGACAAGGTTGCGCCCTATTTTGAATATAGGGAATGCCACCTAAGACTACGAGGAGCGCGGTTCGGCTTTCATTGTTAGAGCAGATGGATCAGGCTCCTTCTCAGTCTGGCACTCGTCCGGACCCTGCTGTGGGCCCGATTCCTGAGACTGTTCGATCGTCTCAGCCTGCTACTGGTCCTACAGATGGACCACCGCCATTTACACCATCAGTCAGAGAGCCACAGCGCGCATCTACTTCCGCACCTCATCCGCCACAGCCTGCTCCACCCCCTGATAGATTCGAGCAGATGATGGCTATGATGCTACAGCAGCAGCAGCTTCTGACCACCATAGTTGGGACTTTAGCCCAGGGTGGGGGTGCGACTGCATCTACTCCGCCTGCACCACCTGCGCATCCAGCTGAGGATGCCTATGCTTACACCCAGGATGAGGGCATAACACTTCCTGCGCAGCCTGCTTTCCCTGCGGGGAACCCTGCCGACACACGGGGCCTTCTGGAGCGATTTCAGCGCTTGCGGCCTCCTACTTTCACGGGTTCTCACAGACCCGAGGAGGCTGAGTTTTGGCTCGACCGAGTGTCGAAGATTCTGCGCATGTTGCACTGCACTGAGGCAGAGCAGGTAGAGCTGGCTACCTTCCAGTTTGAGAGAGAGGCCAGTATGTGGTGGGATAGTGTATTGCGGACTGTTACCGCAGACTTCGTGTGGACATGGGCAGCATTCGAGTTTCGCTTCCATGAGAAGTATTATCCTCAGACCTACAGACACGAGAGGGAGAATGAGTTTCTCCGTCTCAGGCAGGCGGCGATGACGGTCACCGAGTATGAGCATCGGTTCACAGAGTTGGGCAGGTACGTCCCGACGATTCTAGCTGATGAGCAGATGCGCATACGGCGCTTTTTGGAGGGCTTGCGACCGGATATTCGGTCGAAGATGTGCTGCATCAGTTTCTCCTCCTATGCGGAGTTGGTTCACATGTCCATGCGGGCAGAGCAGGACGTGGATCGACTTGCGCGATCACGAGGCCCGACTACTTCTAGGCCGCGACCGGAGTTGCCAGATAGGCCCTTCGCGGGCAAGAGGCCTCGCATTGATCCTCCTACCAGGACCACGGCGCCAGTAGGACCGTTTCGGCGCCCTGATCTATCATGCACATACTGTGGGAGGACGGGCCACCTAGCGCCGAGTTGCTTTGCGAGGATGCGGGACAGTGGGTTCTCGCCGCCGCAGAAGATTGATCGTGTACGTCCACAGGCGATATCAGCACCGCCTATACGGTCAGCTCCTGCGCAGTCCTCTTTCAGACCCACAGTATCGCAGATTCGACAGCCCCCACGGCCCTTGACACAGCGGCCGAACCGGCCACAGCAGGCTCGAGTTCATGCACTGACCGCTGAGGCAGCTACGACGCCGACTTTCCAGCATTCAGCCTTCGAGGTCACGGGCCATATCGGAGGTACTCCCGTTCTTGTCATGGTGGACACTGGTTCCACGATTTCTTTGATATCGCGTGCCGTAGTCAGACGTCTTGGGTTGCAGACTATTACTATGGATAGCGTGCGAGTCCTTGCAGCTCATGGAGATTATTCGGATGTCACCCAGATGTGTGAGGGTTGTTTACTTGATCTGGGAGGCAGGACGATGACTCTTGATTTGGTCGTCGATCCCTCGCTCGTATATCTCGACGTCATCCTTGGCATGGACTGGTTGACTGCAGCGAGAGCCGAGATTGACTGCGAGGCTCGTGTGGTGACGGTGTACGAGCCTGAGGGCACGCCTTTCACATTTTCAGTGCGGGTAAATCTTCCATTCCGCATTCTTAGCTACGCCACCCTGTTGCACGACGCTGGTGCCCAGGTACTTGAGCAGACGCCGGTTGTTTCTGAGTTCGGGGATCTGTTCAGGAAGATCCCTGGTTTGCCGCCCCGACGTGAGATCGATTTCACTATCGATCTGATTCCTGGTTCTACACCCGTCTCACTGCCGACGTATCGCATGGCACCATGTGAGATGGAGGAGTTGAGGACGCAGATTGATGGTCTACTAGAGCTTGGCCTTATACGGCCTAGCGTATCTCCTTGGGGAGCACCGGTCTTGTTCGTGAAGAAGAAGGATGGTTCGCTGCGATTGTGTATTGATTATCGCAGGCTGAACCAACTCACAGTGAAGAACAAGTACCCTTTGCCCAGGATCGATGACTTATTTGATCAGTTGAGAGGAGCGCAGTACTTCTCGAAGATTGATCTTCAGTCAGGATATCATCAGCTGCGCGTCAGAGATGAGGACGTGCAGAAGACAGCGTTCAGGACCAGTTTTGGTCATTACGAGTTCCTTGTGATGTCGTTCGGTCTCACGAACGCACCGGCCGTGTTCATGGATCTGATGAACCGGGTACTACGGCCTTTCCTCTATCGATTCGTCGTTGTCTTCATCGACGACATTTTGGTATACTCTAGGAGTCGAGAGGAGCATGAGGAGCACTTGCGTTTGGTCCTTGATACGCTCAGACAGCATCAGTTGTTCGCACAGTATAAGAAGTGCGACTTCTGGAAGCAGGAGGTGAAGTTTCTGGGACACGTGGTGTCCAAGGATGGCATGGCAGTTGACCTGTCTAAGGTAGCTGCGGTGCAGGACTGGGAGCAGCCTGGTTCTGTCACTGAGGTGAGGAGTTTCTTGGGTCTCGCTGGCTACTATCGGCGCTTCATTCAGGATTTCTCGAAGATCGCGAGACCCTTATCTCAGTTGACACGGAAGGACGTGAAGTTCGCCTGGAATGATAAGGCGGAGTCAGCTTTTCAGGAGCTGAAGGACAGACTTACGTCCGCCCCTGTGCTAGTATTGCCAGAGCAAGGGGTTAAATACACTATATACACTGACGCGTCTAGCGTTGGTTTGGGTTGTGTCCTTATGCAGAGGGACAGGGTAATTTCGTATGCCTCGAGACAATTAAGGAAGCACGAGGAGAATTACCCTACACACGACCTGGAGTTGGCAGCCGTGATATTCGCACTGAGACTCTGGAGACATTACCTCTATGGAGAGGAGTTCGAGCTCTTTTGCGACCACAAGAGCCTCAAGTACATATTCACACAGCGGGACTTGAATATGAGGCAGCGGCGATGGATGGAGACGCTGAAGGACTTCAAGTTTGAAGTCTCTTACCATCCTGGGAAGGCGAACCTTGTGGCTGATGCGTTGAGCCGCAAGAAGGCGATAGAGTTTGCGGCTCCGCTGATGGTTGCCGAGTGGGATATGGTTGAGTTTTTGCGAGACTTTGAGCAGAAACTCACCGTAGAGGAGCCATTTGAGTTCATCGCACATGTTCAGGTGCGATCCCCGATCGATGACCGTGTCATCGAGGCGCAGAGGGACGACGCGCATCTTACTGAGCTTCGAGAGCAGGCCAGTGATGATGATGACGCCGACTGGCGAGTTGGCATGGATGGGGGTTTACGTTACCGTGGCCGCCTATGCGTTCCTGATGTCCCTGACTTGAGACGAGAGATTCTCGAGGCTGCGCATTCTACTAGACTCGCGATGCATCCTGGCAGCACGAAGATGTATCGTGACGTGAAGAGGACGTACTGGTGGGAAGGTATGAAGACCCACATTGCTGAGTTCGTGTCCCGTTGTCTCACTTGTCAACAGGTGAAGGCAGAGCATCGCCGACCACCTGGACTTTTGCAGCCTATGCCGATTGCAGAGTGGAAGTGGGATTTCATTTCCATGGACTTCATTTCTGGGTTGCCGAAGACGGGGAAGGGGCATGATTCTATTTGGGTGATCGTCGACCGATTGACGAAGTCGGCGCACTTCCTACCGATCAGAGTTACGAACTCTGCAGACGAGCTGGCTAGATTGTATATTAGAGAGATCGTGCGTCTGCATGGAGTTCCGTTGGAGATCGTGTCGGACAGAGACACGCGGTTCACTTCTATCTTCTGGACTCGCATTCAGGAGGCTATGGGTGTGAAGTTGAAGTTCAGTACTGCCTTCCACCCACAGACGGACGGACAGACAGAGCGAGTGAACCAGATCCTGGAGGACATGTTGCGAGCTTGCGCATTGGACTTCAAGGACAGTTGGGATGACTGTCTTGCATATGCGGAGTTTGCGTACAACGATAGCTTCCAGGCGAGTATCGGCATGGCACCTTATGAGGCGCTGTATGGGCGACCTTGTCGCGCACCGCATTGCTGGTTAGAGGTCGGTGAGCGCAGCTTGATTGGCCCAGAGTTGGTGCAGGCGACGTCAGAGAAGATTGATATTATTCGACGTCGGCTTCTTACAGCGCAGAGCAGACAGAAGAGCTACGCCGATACGAGACGGAGACCACTAGAGTTCACAGTCGGGGATCATGTGTTTTTGCGAGTTTCCCCTATGAAGGGAGTCCTTCGGTTCGGAAAGAAGGGGAAGCTGGCACCGCGATACATTGGTCCATTTCAGATCCTCGATCGTGTGGGAGCAGTGGCTTACCGATTGGCTTTACCCACGCCCCTCGCGAGCGTCCACAACGTATTTCATGTTTCTATGCTGAAGAAGTACGTTGCTGATCCTTCTCATATCATCAGATGGGAGCAGGTGCAGTTAGGAGAGGATGTTACTTATATCCTGCGACCGGCACGCATCTTAGACCGGAAGGAGCAGGTACTGCGTAGCAAGGTGATTCCCCTTGTGAAGGTACTATGGACGCATCATACTGAGGAGGAGGCTACTTGGGAGACAGAAGCCGAGATCAGAAAGAACTACCCACAGCTTCTCGAGGAGTACGAAAAGGTACAAAATTTCGAGGACGAAATTATTTGTTAAGGGGGGTAGATTGTAACGCCCGTGAAAAATCCATCCTTGGGCTCGAGTACCAACTCGACCCGACTTTGCGTAGAATTCATTCCTTTGGAAAAATTTGACTAGGTTAGCTAGTGCAACGTTAGAATAGCTGGGAAATGGTCCCTGATCACGTTAAATACGTTCTACAAGGCCCGAAGCGAGTGGAACTAAGGGTGCTATAATGCTCTAAAGCCTCGGATCAAACTCTAAGCCGGTTTGTTCTCTGGACCACTTTGAATCTTTGTATTGGATCTAGACCGCACGTTGAAAGTCCGATACCTCCTATCTTAGACCGTTAGGACCGTCTAGCTGGGCTTGACACTCATTCCAAAAATCAAGTCAAACCGATTATTACAGGCTATTTCATTGAGCCCGGACCGAAGAGAGTGTGAATAGGGACATAGTTGGAATTTCAAATTCAAATCTGGCACACAAATTTGACGCATCAGTATTAAGCATTCTGACCGTCAGAATACAGCCAAATTACACCCTTGGATCAGGAAAAATATCTATTATATATCACGGGACTTATAGGCCTGATCTTGGTGCGGTGACCGTTAAACTGAAACTGGGCCGCCACGTGCGATCTGGGAACCCAACCGGTCTGAAAACTGGATGTATGCTAGATCTAGTATGCATGAGCTTAAGTCCGACCGCATCTGGCCTGGGGACCTCCAGAAGTGCCCTTTTGGACCGAAACGGCCCCGATTTGGTTAGGCACCAAGTAAACATTGTTCCCAAGCCTATTTTGGGAATGTTTTAGGCTATAAAAGGGGTTGAAACCCTCACTCCTCTCTCCCATCCGAATTTGAGAGAAGCCCTAGCTTGGGAGAGAGAAAAAGAGTGAGAGATTGTGAGAGAGTGGGAGAGTTCTTCCCGCCACTTGTGCTACGTGTTGCACATGCTTAAGCGACACTTCTCTACCGCTTTCCCGGCGATTCCACCGCAATCCTAGGTAAGTAAAAACCCTAAATAGTTGGTGATTTGAGTTTTTCTTGTTTCCATGGCGATGTAGCTTATGGATCTTATGCATTAGGCTCCTTACTCGCCGTAGACGAAGCATATACACTCCGCTTCAATTCCCGAGTCTACAAGACACTAGGTGAGGATTTTAGACGCTTGGATTGACGGTTCCCAATGCTTTCAATGTCGTTTAATAGTAGATTCTTGACGGCATCGCCGTTTGACATGTACAAAATGCTCTCCGTTTCCCCTTTCGTAAGCTAACGAAGAATATGAGATTTAGGGCATTTTAGTCATTTGTAGGAAGTACTGTTTGCATTCATATTTTGCTGATGTGATTGACATGGTTTGTTGTCGCATTAGGAAGTTAGGAATGCGTGCATAATTAGTTTGGCGAAGAGATTCGCCTAGTTGCATACTTTGGGTCGACATGCTATATGTAGACCTAAGTGTGTAGTGCATGTGTTTGTATAAATGCTTGTATTAGTATGTATTGAATTAAATGATGTTATTTGATACTTTGTGATTGATTTTTCAATTATTATGCCGACCTAAATGATTTTCTACATGTTGACAAAATGCATGATTTCACTACATGCATGGAATGTATGTGCTTGAGGATTTGCTTAAGTTGAATATGCATAGGAAGTATGCCTTGAAGATTTGCTTAAGTTGAATGTCATAACATGTGCTAACATGCTCACATGATGTATTTCAATTCCAATACCTTTTATAGTGATTCCATAGATGTGTGGGACTTGACTTAGTCCAGGCAGTCGGTAACCGAGCAAATTCGTGGCTGACTGGTCATAGCCACGAATGACGCGTCGATGAATGTGATTCGTGTTGAGAGTTGGCGGCAGTGGTTAGGCCACGCGAAGTGTTTTACGCACTTCATGTCGTTCAGTTCGAGATGCGATCGCGCTAGTCGAGCCCGTCAAGTAACCCGACTGGCCGATGTTTGTTCACCATGTATGTATCATAACTGCTTGAACCTAGGGTACCGAACTTACCATTGTAAACCCTATTAACCGTGGTACCTTGATCCACGAAGACTCATGAGCCGGGCATGGTGGTATGGGACACCGTGGTCGAGCTGTCGGCCTACGCTGGGGCCACAAACCTCCCCGTAGTGACCAATGAGCACCTTGACTCGTGAGCAGATTATGGTGGTATGGGACACTATATTCTAGCTGTCGGCCTACACTGATCAGGCGACGAGCCCTTTGTAGTGACCGCGAGCGTATTCTGAGTTCACGGGAGGCGACGACCCTTCCGTGCAGTAGAGTACAGTAGGCCTGTATTGATAAGGTGATGGGGGAGCGGTGCAACGAGTGCGAGCAACAGCCCTGGCAGCCCTTGCAGTGACCTACGAAATGTACATCGTATGAGATTACTAGGAGTGACGACCCTAGACAGGATCCGTGTTGGGATTGATACAAGGGAGGTACCTTAGTTTCCCAATCCTGCTGTTTGAATGGACTAATAACAACTTGGTAATCATATCACCATAGCATTGCATGTGCCTGGAAGATGTGGAGCACTCTAGGGAGTGTGGCATGCCGCGGTCGTAAGATGTTGCCGTATGAGGGTGATCGTCGGTGAGGGCATACATCACGTCATATCATCTTGCATTAACAACAGTATTAGGACTTGTCTGATTTACTGCTTTACTATTATCGCGTGACTGAATTGTGAACATGCTAATCTTTGCTCTATGATTCCACTGAGTTGATCACTCATTCCCACGTTACGGGATGGTGTTTGCAACACCCACCAGACCCTGTTGTAGTTGCAGGTGACGATGAGATCCAGGAGGTGGAGCTAGATGATGACGAGGACCAGGATGAGTTCTCGTATATGCAGTATCATGACGGCTTTCCGTAGGTGACCTGGATCGAGGGGACATCAGTGGGACTTTTATTTTTGAACATTATTCTTTTGTTATGTACATGTATATGAGACTCAGAGATGTAGTCATACTTTGGAGACAGTTGAGATTACTTTGTTTTTCCATACAGTGATATATATCTTGTTTAGTCTTCCGCTTGCTTTTATCACTGGATCTGAAGTATGAATTGCAGTTTTGGTATACTTTTACTCATGTGAATGCTTTAAATCAGACAACATTGAATCATAACCATTTTTGTTGCATAAGTGACGGTCTGGAACTCGGGAGTTGAGTTTATACACGACCCCCGATTTTCAGGGTGTTACAGCTGCCTTCCTTGGATGTGGTAGCCATTTCTTAGGCTTCCTCTCCGGAATCGAACCCTAATTCTCTATCCCCTGTCATCACCATAGTAGGTCACTATCCTACCATCGAAAGTTGATAGGGCAGAAATTTGAATGATGCGTCGCCAGCACGAGGGTCGTGTGATTCGTCAAGTTATCATGAGTCATCCGAGCGACGGGCAGAGCCTGCGTCGATCTTTTATCTAATAAATGCATCCCTTCCAGAAGTCAGGGTTTGTTACACGTATTAGCTTTAGAATTACTACGGTTATCCGAGTAATAGTTACCATCAAACAAACTATAATTAATTTAATAATCCATTCACAGTTTCACAGTCTGAATTAGTTCAAACTTACACATGCAGGCTTAATCATTGAGATAAGAATATGACTACTAGCAGGATCAACCAGGTAGCAGCCCTTCTCGATGCCTACGCCGCCGCCATCCTGACTCGGGGTTGGGCAGCGGAGCAAGCCGTCTTTCGCTAGGAGCAACGGAAGGAAGAGGTGGGGTTTCAGAGCCCCCCGACAGCAACATCCACATCAGAAAGCGAGCTAGGTGCTACGAGCTAGGGAGGTCATCGGTCGACGGAGCCGTGAATTCACAGCCACCGCTTTGAGGCCCGCCTCACTGCGCCCCGAGACAGCAGGAGCGAGAGGCGGGAGAAGCACCTGTTGATGAATTCCCATGAAATAGGTAACGACGCACAGGCAGCTGAGTCAGCGTCGAGGTAGTCATGAGTGATGTCGTCTAGCCAAACGTGGAACGCAGCATGCTCGGGTGGTTGGCTGCACAGGATAGCAGGGATCCCACCAAGACATGCTCAACGAGCACCGCTCACATGCCATCACAATCATACCTTGCACTACGCTCGAGCCCCGACCGTTGCTCATCGCCTCCGAGATGGAGAGTTTTGTAACCGGCCGTGATCTCTTCACACTGCACTGGGCAAGCTTGCTTGGTGCGAACAATAACTTAGGCAGCAGCATCGGGCGAGGCCACAACCAACTCCGCTCTCGAAAGCATACAATGTGGGATAAAAGCATGTCACCGAGCACCATTCATGCACCTTCATAATCATGCCCTGCGCTGCGCTCGAGCCCCAACCGTTGCTCATTGCCTCCGAGACAGAGTTTCGTAACCGGCTGCAATCTCTTTGCACAGCATTGGGTAAGCTCTCTTGACATGAATAATAACTTATGTAGCAGTATCGGGTGAGGCCGCAGCCAGCGCCGCTCTCGAATGCAAACAATGTGGTACAAAAGCGTGCCATCGAGCACCACTCATGCTCTGTCACAATCATGCCCTAGGCTGTGTTCGAGCCCCTACCTTTGCTCATCGCCTCTGAGACAGAGAGTTTCGCAACTGGCCGCGATCTCTTCGCACAGCACTGGGCAAGCTTGCTTGGCACGAATAATAACTTAGGCAGCAGCATCGGGCAAGGCCACAGTCAGAGCCACTCTCGAAAGCGTACAACGTGGGACAAAAGTGTGTCACTGAGCACCACTCATGCACCGTCATAATCAAGCCCAACATCGCGCTCTGGCCCAAACCAATGCGCATCATCCCTTGTAGAAAAATTGCACGTGGCCGTGGTCCTAGCACACGATGCCGAACAGGCTCGCTAAGCACGAAAAGAGAGGCAACAAAGTCTCACCGAAGCAAAGGCCACACAGTGGCATTGGAGGGGTGAGTAAGGGGCACATGAGGTCACTCAATGAGACGCGGTGGCATGGGAGGGGCAACCGAGGGGCAACGAGGCCACGCGATGAGACACGGTTGCATGGGAGGGAAACACGGGGCATGCGAGGCCACACAGGCCATGAGAGGGTAACATGAGGGGTAAAAAAGGGCACACGTAGCCACACAATGCCATGCGTGGCCACACGATGCCACACGATGCCACACAGGGCATGCGAGGCCACACGAGGCCATGGGACGAGCACACGGGGCACAGGAGGGGCAAAAAAGGGTGCACGTGGCCACACAATGCCATGCGTGGCCACATTATTCCACACGATGCCATGCATGGCACATGATGCCATACGATGTCATGCGTGGCCACACGAGGCCATTCGAGAGACAGACAAGGCACACGCGGCCACACATGGCCACACAAGGCCATGCGTGCCCACGCTGTTTCGAATAAGAAACAAATGTATTTGATTTGGGAGATTATCTTATTTAAATATGACAGAGAGAAAGTATTTAGAATGATCATCATATTAATACTGAGTTCCTTTACATCCCTTTAATATCCCTTGATTCCAAGATAGATTATTTGAAATAAACAAATTATAAAAGATAAATTATTTCAAATAAACAAAGCTTATATATCAAATATGGAATTCAACAGCATTTCGATAGCTGCTTAGGTCATCTCCTAGGACTTAGGAGCATTGTTGAATTGATCAACCAATTTCTCTTCTGAGCTTGTCCTTCAGACATAGGAGATAACCTTTAGCAATTTCGACAGCATTTCAGCCCTATTTTGAATTGGCCACATGGTGACTTGGTTGTGCGACCCGCGCAATCGGTTTGTTGGTTACACGGTCAGTGCAACTAATGCCATGGTTTCGTGGCTCATGTAACTGCCCCACCATTTTGCTCCTTACCTTCAGTCGCCTTTCAGAATTCTGTTGTCCCCAAGTGAGAGGGGAAGTGGGGTATTTATATACCTCCCACATGTGTCAACCCTCGATCTTCATGCCATGGGGCCCACTATGCATCAGATCTATCCATTTATCTTGATCAATCTCTGCTCTCGATTGCACCACCCACACAACAGAAAAGCTGGTTGTGCGGTCTGCTCATTGGTACACACAGTTGCGCGACCTGCGCAAAAATAAAATCTACTTTTCATATGACAAACTGTTTGCACCACCCGCGTAAGTGTTTTAACTGGTTACGCGACTCGTGCAAGCATCACTTGTTGAGCGACCCGCGCAACTGCCATTTATGATTTCTTAGTTCTTTCTCCTTTCTTCACTTAATGTTTGATTTCTGATCCTCATCCTTTCTCGATGATTTTTCATGCTTCAATAGATGCCCCCTTGATTCGTTCTTTGTTCCTCTGGATTAAAGAATTAGGATCAATCTTCTAAATTCTCTAAATGTTCTGAACTCCTTATAGTCATTGCGCGATCCACGTAACGAATGCGTGAGTTTGGTACTCAACCTGAATTTCTATAAATAGTCCACAACACTTCATTTCTTCACTTTCGTATTTCGCATCCAAGCCCATTTCTTTAGAGTTTTACCTTCCGCACAACTGATACTAGTTGCATGACCCATGCAACGATTTCTTCGTCTCATAAGTTCTTGAGTCGTTATGCTGCCCGTGCAACAACCAACCCGTTGCGTGACCCGCGCAACAGCCACTTTGGCAAATTTTCCAGACTTAGCCAAATTTCTTCATTTTTAACATGGCTCGAACTAAAAGAACTTTCATTGCTATCGATCCTTCTTCTGATCAACCTTCTCACCAAGAGTTGCCAAATACTGAACCTTTTCAAGTTGCAGCACCTCAAGTAATAGAATCCCCATCATCTCTAACTCAGCCTCTGTGTAAACGATTCAAAATGACTGCTAGAAGCCCTGCATACATAAAGGAACCAGTACTTCCCAAGTTCAACTTCACTAAATGCATTGAGACGCAGACCTCTCCCATCCACAGGGCCATCACCATAGGCAATATGGAAAAGCCTCCAAGGCATGGTCACGAATATGACTGGGATGAATGGCTGAAAACAACAACACATTATTAGACGATCAGCCAGAAGCCGCCATCCAGGGGAGATACTCCTCCTCCTTCTAGGTCGAAGAAGAATCGTCGCAACAAAGCCCAGGAGTTTTAGGAGAAAATTAAAGAACACAACAGGAAGAAACTCCACAACTCTTGGGAATCAGTCCGTGCTGTCCAAGGTACTATAAAATTTGACAATCCCTACAAACAGGGCTTGGTGTCAATTCCGATCAATATTCACCGCCTTCACTCCATGCTGATCTGCGAACCCAGGGATCACCTAACCGCAGAAAGATTGGCCTACACAGAGTCTTGGTCATTCAAGGAACCAAGACTACTAGAAGGCATCCAGCAGTCGCCGAGACCAAGACAGCAAATTGGCGATATCCATTCCATGATTTTCCTTGTTCCTTCCTACGACCTTCATAGTCTATACCTAACCTGCTTTTACAAAATGCTCAAGCAACGTTTCAGTCACCAACGCCTTATCTGGAGCCCAGAAGAATTCAGAACAAGAGGTCTTCTAACTCCTCATAATTACTATTCTGAATGGGCTACCGTAGTTCTGATGAAACATGCTAGGACTTTGTTGAAGATTGACATTTTTCACGCAATTGAAGCGACGTCGTATCCCTTCTGCAAGGAATCTTCTATCTTGAAGGCATTCCTTAACTATTGGTCCCCTTCCACCAATTCTTTCCATCTCCCTGAAGGTGAAATGAGTGTCACGCTCTGGGACATTCACAGGATTACCAGTTTGCCAATAACCGGAAAATTCTTTGATGAATTCATCCCCACCAATGAGAAATTTTCTTTAGTCTCTTCTCCTGATCGTATCCCCTCTATTTCGGAGTCGACCACCAAAATTTTTAAGGAAATGTCCAAATTCCCGAACATTCACAAAATTCATCCTATGCAATAGCTGGCCCACTTCAGCAGATCTCTTAAGTAATTTCCTTCTTCTTTAATCTCCTTTTATTGCAACTTAATGCATATATAACCTTGATTTCATTTGCTTATCCCTTCAGGTTTACCAGCAATCACTCACAAGAGCTTGAACGCCTTCGAAAGGGTATAAAAGGTCGTGCTGAGTATTCTATCTATGGGGAGCTCGCAGCATTCATCGCGTATTGGCTAAGCGTAGTGGTCTTCCCAAGTTCTAAATTAGTAGATGTCATTCATCCTTCATTATTTGTAGCAGCGGGTGCTATGGCCGAGGGAGCTAAATATTCTCTTCCTCCTGTTCTCTGTTCAATTTACAGAGGTTTTGGAGAAATTGCATGCCATGTAAAAAGCCCTTCTGTCGGTTCCACTTCAACCTACATGCCATGGCATTACTTTCTTGGTTTGCTTGGTGTCTACTTACCTTGGACTTTTAAAGTACCAGAAAAGGCTTATGTCCACCCTTCCTAAGTTCTTCTCTACTTTTTTCAAAAGAGATCCATGGCGAAGAGATCTTATGATTGGGCAAAAGATACCATTTCCTCTGATGCTAAGATAAACTACTTCCACTTCGGCCTACCTCACTACATTGTAGATACGGAGAAAGCAGACACAGAATCACTCTCTCTAGCGAAAAGGGGATTTTTTATATCAATTAGATCATGCAGGCTCCCACTGAGAGAAGGGACTGAGTTTTAGCGAGAACTGTATTATCCTATCCGTTTTGCCCGTCAATTCAGCTTCGATCAGGCAGTGGTAAAAGATTGTGGGCTAGTCACTCGAAGAATGCGGAGCTATGGTACTGGCCCATTTAATTGGGCAATGATTTGGAAGCAATTATTGGGCCAGGCTAATTCTTCCTTCATCATTCTAGGATGCGATCGTACCCCGAGAGCATCGTACAACCATATGAGATAGTGGATACACTAGTCATACTTGGTTAGAAATAGTCTGCTAGTATATAGGCCCGTATGGCTTCCACCTCCCAGGCTTAAGGGTCGCATCATTGGAGTGGGAGTCGGTTTCATCGTAGAGACCAGTCGTGCCCCCTTTGCTACTCATCGCCATGTCATGATCTCTGTGGACGAACCTATTCGTGAGATAAAGCCCAATAACACTCTCAAAGGATGGATATCATATGGTGATACTTGTGAATTTGGACAAATTCCTCTCCATCATCCATAAAGAGAAGAAGTTACAGAAGAGGCTTTCCCTCAGTCAACAAATACTGGCAATCCTCAAGATTAGCCCTCTTCTTCTACTCACGCTCAGTAATAGCCGGCTTCGTCTCCTGTATCGAGGACTACGCTCCCTCAACAGCAGCCAACTTCTTCTCCAATGACAAGGTCCTGAACACGCGCTCAAGCTTCTCTATAAGAAGAGACCACTTCTACTACTTCTTCAATTTTGGCTACTACAGATACTCAACTGGAGAGTCACCAGTCCCTTTCTTGTAAAGGAAAGAAAGTTATTGTTAAAGATTCGAGTATAGAAGATTCACTCGGTGAAAGTTCAACTTCCTCTTCTGGGTGTACTACTTCTGATGAAAGCGAGATAGAAGGAGAGATCAAGAAGAGGATTATGAGGAGGGAGAAGTGGATGTCTACGTTGAGGATGATATAATTACGGAAGATGTTCCCGCTGATGAGGGACATATCCTCCCAACTTCTAGGGTTGTTCCTACAAAAACTTCTCCCATAGCAGGAGAAGAAGAAGAGCGCATAGACTATGGGGAATACAGATATTCGCCACGTAAGAAAATTTTACTGTCATTGTTTACTTTTTTTTAAAAAAAAAAGAAATATGTTCATTCATTCATGGAAAATTTTACAATGCTTTGGGTCTTCCCTCGAAAAAAGGCCCAAGGAAGACCTATCATAAAGGTCAAACAAAGGAAGGACACAACAAAAAAATAAAAGGGGGCACGCCCTAAGACTTTCTCTCTCTAATCACGCCAAGACCCACCTTGTCAAGGAAAAGGGCGCCCCGCACTTGTCAAGGAAAATGGCACCCCGCACTTGACTCATTGTTTACTTTTGTTCTTTTCTACTTTCTCGTCTTATACATTTTATTTCAGGCGATCATGCTGCAAATATAGAGGCAGTTGCTTCTCCTCTAGATTTTTCCCCCCATTGCACCAACAGCCTCACTGAGATTCTCAATACCTCCATGAACTGTAGCACGTGGGATTGCTTTTCTGATGGAGTCAACTGATTTTCCCACTCCCACCACTATTGTTTTGAGTACTGAACGCGAAATGGCTTTTCCAGTGGAGCCAACTGTTTCACCTATTCCCACCATTGTTGCTTCGAGTACTAAAGATAGGGCTTCGTCTTTCGTTGAGATGGTAGAACCTGATCCTTCCCTTGCTAGGGAGAAGCAATTGCTTACTATTTTGGCACCAACAGAAGGTATATCCTTCTCCTTATTTATACTTTTTATATTACCTGCGCATAAAATTTTCACTATAAGTTTATATTTCTTGTTTCTTAATAGGGAATTTACCTCAGAGCGGTGCAACAAGTTCCGACTCCATTAGTACTTCACAGAATGTGCTGTCATTTGAGAAGGTTTCTGCATATAAATTGGCCTTGATCAGGAATTCTATATTGGCTACTATTGAAATTTTCAAAGATCCTAATCAATGGTCTAATTTAGTTGTTGCTTTAGATTTTTTGGATGGTGCTTCTCGGATGGCTAAATTTGATGTTTCTCCCGTACGCGATGCTCTTTTGAGATTCCATAATTCAATAACTGCTCTATCATCAGCTGAAACAGTGACCATTCTTCCTGAAATTTTGGAATACAAGAAGCAGCTCGCATATTCTAAGGAGAAAGTTTCTCAAATTGCTCTCATTGTCTCTTGCCATGATCAAGAACAATTATCTCTGTGAGAGCAACTGAAGACTTTTGCTGATAATAAGACAACTATCCAGGATCGCATTTCTCTTCTGAAGCAAGAAATCGCATAGCTAGAGAAGCAAAGTTCGGATGAAGATCTGAACATTGAAAGAGTGCAAGAATAGATAGAGTGCTTCCTGCATTCTGTGGATTCTGAAATATCTAAACTGATTAAAAATGAAGAACTAATTGCTTCTTTGGAAGAAAATTAGCTAGAATCCCTGATCCTACAAGAATGATTTTGAATGCCAGACTAGAACATGCGGCTGCTCAAGTTAATCTTTAAGAAAATTTGCAACAATATTTAGCAGCGCTAGGCATTACAGGGGAACTATAAGATGTATAACTTTGATATTTTCCTTTTTCTTTGCTATTTTAAATATTTTCAGAATTTCAAGTTCTACAAGTATTTCATGATATCTAGATAATGATGCCCTTGTTTTATTTACACAATGTTTTGATTGATGCTTTATGATTGATGTATTATGCTTTTTGTTTTATCCTCTTATGATATGTTAGTAAGGGATTTCTTAAATGATCCTCGTCTTAGTTGGCGGTACTAAATTTTATTTTAGTCAGTCACACACAGTTTAAGCTCTTGAGTAGTGGAGCATAAGCAGTTTTTTAGATTCTTGATTAGTGGAGTCGGGTCTCACGTGATGGTCTCTGTAACTCTTAGGAGTTCGCTGGACTTCTCACAGCTTGGGGAGTTCACAAACCGCGATCCGTCAGAGGGGCCCAGTGAAGTTACCGGAGCCATGAACTCGGCTGGAATTACGCATAGGTTGGCTGCAATAACTCTCTGGAGTTCACGGGGCTCATAAGGTGACCTTTAGGGTACCAAATATAGGGTCGTCAGTCCATCAATGAGTAGGTTTAAGCCCTTCCTCATGAGTTAGTACTGAAATCAAGCTAAAGATCTAGGGGGTCTTACACATGGTTGGACTATCTATGGACATGGCCAAAGAGCTCACACTGCGGCACACTTTTTCTTCGTCTGCAAGGTCGAGCCCATTAATGGGAGAGCATTTTCCTCCATTCCCCGTGACGCTGTCGGAAAGCTATACAGACGACATTCATCTCACGCATGACTAGCCGTTGAAGACTTTTTGGCCTTTTAGGCTTTTGATCACTGGCTACATCCACAACCCGCATAGGTATGCGTGCGATAGCCTTCAAGGGCTTGTTAGGGCCCCTGGCTTCTCACCGCTGCCCGAATGGTAAAAATGATAGGTCTTATGCATAGCTGGCCCTTTTTAGGGCTTTACCTTTTTAGGGACTGCCTTAAAAATGCCTTAAAAGATAATAATAGGTGTGATCATCATCACTGCGAGAACGATGGACATCTCTAACTGAGATTGATATGTCACCACTTCTACTAATATCTTCAAGAGGATCCATCTGTGTTATTTATAATATATATGCTTGGTGATGATACCAATTTTAACAGAATTTTGCAGGAGTCGCTTGATGATTGACGATGTTCACTTTCTTTCTACGACACTTGTTGATACATATTCTTGATATGCTCACAACTTTCTTCTTTATTCATTCATTTTTTGATAGACGATGTTCACTTTCTTTTCACGACACTTGTTGATATATATTGTTGATATGCTCATGAATTTCTTCTTTATTCATTCATCTATCAATACATAGACATGATCTTATTTACTCTTACCCCCTTTTGATATAGAATCATTATGCTGATAATATTCTAGATCAAAATCAGTAGCATCTTCATGGATGTCCAAGCGAAGATGTCTTTATTTTCTTTGAGAAGTCGAACATATTCCTCAGACTCCTATTTGGAAAGATCGGCACTGATAAACGTGTTTCTTGGCTCTTCTTCTGTGCCAAGATTTACCTCTCGCAAACTGTTTATCGTCGGCTACCCCCCGTCTTCTATTTGTTTTGGAACCATTTCAGGAAATTCAATTGTCTTGGGATCGTCTTCTGATGACTGCGTGACTATAACCATGTTCACTGATGATTCTGCCCTTAGTCCTTGATATTTCCTTCTCTTTTCCTGACTAACCCCAATAGGAATTTTAATTCCTCTCTCATGATTCAGACTGGTGGGTTCTTCATAATCAAAACCCATATTTTTCATGATTTTCTTGCTTGCCGAACTATATTTTTTAAAATCTTGCGGTGTCAGCCTACTGTGGTACACATTGTTCTTGGTCTCTTCATTAGCCTTTGCTTGCACTGCAGCGTAAAATTCTATTGATTCCTGATGCCTTGCGCTAGCCTTGACCTGAAATCTTCCTGGAGCGGTCAAAAATGGTTCCTAATGCCTTGCGCTAGCCTTGACTGTAAAATTCTCAGTTGCTTGTGTGATAACAGGGTTAGTGGCAGTTATCCCAGTTGTCTTAGACGTTTTGGAACAAAATAAAATTTCTTCTTTGTTTCTGCAATCTTGTATCATTCTACCCTTTCTTCCTTAATCTCATTTACTTGAATGTCCTTCAAAACTCTACTTTCATCATTCTCTCCTTCTTCCTCAGCGAACCCTTTATAGTAGCTAGCATCCGCGAAGAAAGACTCGGCTTCTGTATATGGCTTCGCATTGGCCATCACTTTATACTGTATTCCATTTTTACAGTATTTAAAAAATTGGTGCAGGGTAGAAGGTACAATATTCTACTGATGTATCCATAGCCTTCCTAGAAGAAGATTATATGTCGTCATGGCATTTATAATGTGGCACACGACATCAATAGTTAGTTCTCCTATTTCCAGCGTCACTGTAATCTTACCCAGCGTGCGTTGTCCATCTTGATTGAAGCCCTGTATCATCATTCCACTAATACGCAGATCCGAACGACGATAACCCAGTTTACTAAACATTGAGAGTGGCAAGAGATTCACCGTAGACCCGTTATCTATCATAATTCGCTTAACCTTCTTCCCACGGATGTGGCCTTCTATCATCAGTGGCCTGTTGTGCTCTTCCTCACATATTAGATCATCATCGAAAAAGGAAATGATCAGGAGGAAATTTTCTCACTCATCGTGCCCTTCGCATTCTAGTTCTATTAATAAAGTTTCTCTCACATCGTGATTGGATAATACTTGGACCAAACTCTGCCAAAATTCCCCTGACAATTTAAGTGCATCATAGACGCTTAATCAAGCCGGTATGCCCTTCAAGTGACTCACGACGTCATAAGTTACCTTTACCTTCTCACTCTTCTTTTCTTCCTTATCAACATCGCTCTGCCTTTCAATGGTTTCTTTTCTTATAATCCCTGACTTTTTCTTTGCTGGACTTATTATCTTCTTTCCCGATCTTAGTGTAATTATTGCTACCTTCTTTATCGTCTCACTGTCTTCTTTCTCTTTTGTGTCCCGAATCTTTTCTCGGATCATGAACATATTCATCGTTCCCATTATATCCCCTTCATTCTCTTTTCCAATTACTATTTCACCTCTGTCTATCATTCGTTGTATTATACATTTAAATGTATAACAATTCTCTATTGGATGTCCTACCAGGCGATGATAGCGGCAAAAATCTCTCTAGTTCTTATTACATCTTCAGGGCGCTTGGGTTCTGGCAATTCGATTGTACCAGCTTTTAGCAATTGGTTCATCATAGGAATGACATCTTCCTTGTCGAATACGAACCCCTCGTGAGAATTAAGCATCTTGGACCTCTTCCCACTGTATCTATTTCTTGATTGGTTCCATTCTTCTTTTCATTTCGGCCTCTTTTTCCTTGAGTCCCTTGTATCTTTGCTCCTTTTGTCACGGTCGATAGTATTTATGGCCATTCTACTGGGCACTCTTCTAGTTGTCTCATGATGGAATGCTGGCATCTTACGAGTCATCAATTCCAAAGTGCAAGCCATGGTAGCCAAGTCACGGAAAGTTCTCATGTCAGCGCTGGTGAGTCCAAATGCGATTCCTGTTTTCATATAATTCAAACACATTTTGACCTGTTCTTTTTCTTATGGTAGCTGTCTACATGAGGCTCCCAATGTCTTCCATCTGTCTATAAACTTTTCTACCAGTTCTCCTTCTCTCTGCTGTACAAAGGCCAATTCTGTAATACTAACATCACGTTCAGAAGAGAAGAAATTTGACATAAAGGCATCTTACATTTGTTCCCAAGTACGTATTGACCCCAGGACTAAACTGAAATACCATCAGAATGCCTTATGCATCAGTGACAACCCGAACAATCGTAAGCAATAATGCGGTATCATAGAAAAATTCCCCATGCTAGTAATGAAGTGCATTAAGTATTCTTCTGGTGATCCTTCCCCATTAAACTTTTAAAAATCTGGGTGCTTGAAGTTGGCTGGAAAGGGGATATCTTCTACCTCCCTTGGATATGGTGTTCGATACCTGAAACTGCTAGTATTTTCATGCTCTCTCTCTCTCTCTCTATTCTGACAGCTTCTTCGATGACCTGCCTTACGTCATCTTGTGTTATGGTTCTCGCAGCGGGAATAGACTCTCTTGATCCTGCACCTTGTGGTTGAGAGCCTTCAGGCTGATTTTCTTATCCATTAATTGTGCCCATCATCGGAGGAACCGCTATCTGAGCTACATTATGTGCAAGAGTCACTAAGGCCTCATGGAGGTTTCTTCACTCTTCCATTAGTGCTCTTTGCGCCTCTGCCATTGCATTCATGTGATCTTCTATATTAAGCATACTTCCCTGGTTTGTCCCGGCCATGTGTATTGTAGCTTCTCCACTTTTCGACGAAGCTGTAGTTGGAGTAGGGTGAGAGTATGTTGATGCAATAGGGCTTACAAAGAGAGAAGAGGATGGAGTCTCCCTTGACCTCTCTATACTTCTAGTGCTATTGATCGACCGAGGTGATACAGACTTAGGTAGACTTGTCTGAGATGACATGGACATTGGTGAGTCGGCCATTAATGCTTTACCTTTCTGTTCTCTAGTCCATCTGGCTCTTGGGGCTACCAAAGCTGGAAAGTCGCGCGATGCCAACAGCGGGACTATTCGCTCAGGATATATCGCGAGAGGGGAGAGTTCAGGATTATTTCTAGCTACGTTGCATGTTATCAGCCCCCTAACTCTTGGCGAAGGTGGATTCACCCTGGTGTTTCTTACATTTCGTGCTCTCATCCTACAAGACATTATGACGATCCAGCCCTTATCTCCTTCTGGTGGTTGAGGTGAAGCAGATACAACCCCAGTAGTCACTCGAGTCATGTCAGTTTTACTTGTAGGAAGTCGAGTTGTAGACTCTGGGAGTTGATTTGGCATGTATTTTATCGTGAACCCTGTCGAGGTGAATCAAAAGCTCACTTTTCTTGCGAGAGTTGCCATCGGCTGTAGCTTGTAGTTGAATTCAGAAACCTTCAGACACGAAAGACAACTATAGTTTGTGTTTGAAGAATCAAATAATCTACCTTAGAGATGAAGGGGAGGATGTTCGCATTGAGAGTTGCCATTTTGGCACCAGAAAGATGCCAAACTATGATAAAAGTTCTTAACTGTCTTTGTATTAATATTAAATAGGATAAATAAATCCCCAGCGGAGTCACCATTTTGTTTCAAATAAGAAATACATGTATTTGATTTGGGAGATTATCTTATTTAAATATAACAGAGAAAAAGTATTTCGAACGATCATCATATTAATACTGAGTTCATTTACATCCTTTTAATATCCCTTGATTGCAAGATAGATTATTTGAAATAAACAAAGCTTATATATCAAATCTAGAAATCGGCTTCATTTCGACAGCTTCTTAGGTCATCTCCTAGGACTTAGGAGGAATGTTGAATTGATCAACCAATTTCTATTTTGAGCTTGTCCTTCAGACAAAGGAGAGAGCCTTCAACAATTTTAGCAGCATTTCAGCCCTATTTTACCTTGGCCACATGGTGACCTGGTTACGCGACCCGTGCAACCAGTTTGTTGGTTGAGTGGTCAGTGCAACTAATGCGATGGTTACGCGGCTCGCGCAATTGCCCTGCCATTTTACTCCTCACCTTCAGTCTCCTTTCAGAATTCTGTTGTCCCCAAATGAGAGGGGAAGTGGGTTATTTATAGACCTCCCACACATGTCAACCCTCGATCTTCTTGCCATGGGGCCCACTGTGCATCAGATATGTCCATTTATCTTGATCACTCTCTGCTCTCGATTACACCACCCGTGCAACAGAAAAGCTGGTTGCGCGGTCCGCTCATTGGTACACACAGTTGCATGACCTGCACAAGGACAAAATCTTCTTTTCATATGACAAACTATTTGCACCAACCGCGCAAGTGTTTCGACTGGTTATGCGACCCGCGCAACCATCACTTGTTGAGTGACCCACACAACTGCCAATAATGATTTCTTAGTTCTTTCTCCTTTCTTCACTTAATGTTGATTTCTGATCTTCATCCTTTCTTGATGATTTTTCATGCTTCACGTGGCCATGCATGGGGCACACGATGCCATGTGAAGCCATGCGTGGCCATGTGAGGCTCATTCGTGCACTTGGGGCGGTCGAGACGTGGCAGCGGCGTGGTAGTGCCTAGCGGCCACCCTCTCCCTAAGGTAGTTGAGGCTAAAAACCGCAGTCAGCGGTAAGGAGTGCCCAAAGTGTCTCTACAGTTATATATTCTGGTCCTCAGCCCGTATGCGGGCATAGTGTGGCCACAACACAACAGCGCTGCTAGCCTTTGCGCGCGCAGCAGTAGAAAGAATAGCACGGGGCATGCGCAGCAGCAGCAGCACAATAACACACTGGCACAACCACAAAAGCATGATAACACGCGATAGCATGCTGACACGACCACAGCAGCATGCAAGCACACCCACAACAGCACGACAACATGCCAGCAAGCCCACAACAGCATGCCAGCACACTGACAAGCCCATAACAGCACGACAGCATGCCAGCATGCCCGCAAAAGCACGCCAGCATGCTAGCATACCAGCAGCAGCACTCCAGCACGGTGGCACGCCCGCAACAACATGGGCAGCACGCCAGCACGACGGTAGTAGCATGGGGAGCAAGCTGCTGCTCTCCAACACGACAGCAACAGCACGGGGAACACTCTTGCATGCCAGAAGCAGCACGCCGCCGTGCTAGCACTGGTAACGTGGCGGGGTAGCGTGTTAGAGCCCCGTACTTAGACGATTGGCAGGGGCTCCCATGATAGGGCAGTGGACAGGGACACCGTGCCACGACAGGCAGGACGTCGTGCCAAGCAGGTGGGGCTAGTACCACGGTGTGCACAACATCGTCGGGGCAAATTATGCAGTGGGAAGGGCATCGTCGGGCCGAATTGTGTAGCAAACATGGACGTCGCGCTAAGCAGCGGGGCTAGTTCCACTGCGGGCAAGGCATCATCAGGGTGAATTAGACGGTGGGCAAGGCATCTTCGGGTCAAATTTGGCGGCGGACATGGACTTCGTGCTCAGCAGGCCGGGCTAGTGCCACGACGGGCAAGGCATCGTCGGGGCGAATTAGGTGGCGGACAAGGACACCGTGCTAAGCTAGCGGGGCTAGTGCGGTGGAGTGGGACACCGTGCTAAGCGGACGAGGCTAATGCCATTGTGGGTAAGGCATCGTTGAGGAAAGTCCCCTACATTACTTACTACGTAAGTACGCGAAGTGCGCTAAGTGTGCCAATTACGCCAGTTGTCAGTGCCTACGCTGCCCGCCCGTCGACGTGTGCACGTGTTTTTCAGAGTGGAGCGGTGAAGGCAAAGGTAAAGTTGCACAACTAGAATAGTATATATTTCCTCGGGTCAATGGTGAATTAGGTGACGGCCAGGGACGCCATGCTAAGCGGGCAGGGCAAGTGCCACAATAAGTAAGGCATCATTGGGTAGAATTGGGAGGTGGACATGGACGTCGTACTAAGCGAGCGGTGCCACTGACATGGCGGGCAAGGCATCGTCAGGGTGAATTAGGTGGCGTGTAGGGACGTCGTGCTAAGCAGGCGGGGCTAGCGCCACAGCAGGCAAGGCATTATCAGGTGAATCAGGCGGCAGACAGGGATGTCGTGCTAAATGGACAGGGCTAGTGCCAATGCAGGCAAGGCATCATAGAGGAAAGACCCCTACATTACTTATTACGTAAGTGCGCATGTGCGCGAAGTGAGTCAGTTGTCAGCGCCTGCGCCGCCAGCCGGCTGACGCGCGGCGTGTTTTTCAAAGGGGAGCTACGAAGGAGAGGTAAATTTATGTAACTGGAATAGTATATATTTCCTCAGGTCAGTGACCAATTAGGAGGCGGGCAGGGGCGTTGTACTAAGCGGGCGGGGCTAGTGCCACGACAGGCAAGGCATCGTCGGGTCGAATTGGGGGGCAGACATAGACGTCGTGCTAAGTGAGTGGTGCCACTTCCAAGGCAGCCATGGCATCGTCAGGGCAAATTAGGCGGCGTGTAGGGACACCGTGTTAAGCCAGCGGGGCTAGTGCCACGGTGGGAAAGGCATCGTCGGGCGAATCAGGTGGCAGAAAGGGACATCGTGCTAAGTGGGTGGGGCTAGTGCCACTGCGGGCAAGGCATAGTCGAGGAAAGTCCCCTACATTACTTACTATGCAAGTGCGCAGTGCGCAAAGTGCACAAAGTGCACCAGTTGCCAGTGCCTGTGTCGTCGGCCTGCCCGTCGACGCTCATGCATGAGTTTTTCGATGGGGAGCGGCGAAGGGGAAGGCAAAGCTACGCAACTAGAATAGTATATATTTTCTCAGGTCAGTTGTGATTTAGGCGGCTGGCAAGGGCATCGTACTAAGACGGTGGGGCTACTGCCACAGTAGGCAAGGCATCGTCGAGCCGAATTAGGCGACGGACATGAACACCATGCGAAGCGGGTGGGGCTAGTGCCACGCAGGCAAGGCATCGTCGGGCAAAATTGGTCTGCGAACATGGATGGCGCGCTAAGCGAGCGGGATCACTGCGACGGTCGCTAAGGCATCGTCGGGGCGAATTAGGCGACATGCATGGACGCTATGATAAGCTGGTGGTGCAAGTGCCACGGCGGGCAAGGCATCGTCGGGGTGAATTGGGCGGCAGACAGGGACGCTATGCTAAGTGGGTCAGGCTAGTGCCACAGCGGTTAAGGCATCGTCGAGGAAAGTCCCCTACATTACTCACCATGCAAGTGAGCGAAGCGCTCTAAGTGCGCCAGTTGCCAGCACCTCCGCCCTGTGCGCTCACATGTTTTCGGTGGGGAGTGGCGAAGGCAAAGGTAATGTTGTACAACTGAAATAATATGGGGGGCCAGAATCCCCACTCAACGGTAAGGAGTGCCCTTAGTGTCTCTGCAGTTATACTGCTCTGTACTTTGGGCATGCAGGGGTGCGGCCCACGCTCGTCGTGCGCACGGGTCCCGAACTAGCTCTCCTCTCATCTCATTAACTCTTTTTGACTCTTTCTAAGGTCGATGAGAATCCGGGTACCAGAAGGCATCCATGCAAGGGACTCGAGCCTCCTGCCATGGTGTCCTTCGAGTGAAAAGGGGAGAGGGACGAATCGATGTGACGTGGGGCTGAATCTCAGTGGATCGTGGCAGCAAGGCCACTCTGCCACTTACAATATCCTGTCACGTATTTAAGTCATCTACAAAGGATTCAGCCTTCCGTCCGACAGGAATTTCGTTTCAAAGCGGCTTTGCATGGTTCATCCACCAAGGGGGCTTTCACTAATGACACGGACACCATGTGATGTGCGGTGCTCTTCCAGCCGCTGGACCCTTCCTCCGACTGAGTCGTTTCCAGGGTGGGTAGGATGTTAAACAGAAAAGATAACTCTTCACGAGGCCCACGCCGACTTCTCTGGACTTCCTAACGTTGTGGTCAGCCGCCATGTCTCGGTTCAGGAATTTTAACCTGATTCCCTTTCAAAGTTCGTGTGGTGCAAGCTATCTGATGGGCATCCCTGGTCTCTTAGGATCAACTAACCCATATACAAGTGTCATTCACATGGAACCTTTTCCCTCTTCCGCCTTCAAAGTTCTCATTTGAATATTTGATACTACCACTAAGATCCACACCGACGGCCGCTCCGCCCTGGCTTGTGCTAAAAGTTTCACAGTAGCTGCCATGCCCTCTAACTCACTGGTGCATGTCAATCGCCTCGATGGCTGGGTATGGGTCGCGCGCTTCAGTGCCATCCATTTTTGGGGCTAGTTGATTCAGCAGGTGAGTACACACTCCTTAGTGGATTTCGACTTCCATGACCACCGTCCCGTTGTCTTAATTGACCAATACCCTTTGTGGGTTCTAGGTTAGCGCGCAGTTGGGCACTGTAACCTGGCTTTCGGTTCATCCAGCATCACCAGTTCTGCTTACCAAAAATGGCCCACTTAGAGCTCTCAATTTAGAGGCGCCGCTCAATGAAGCAGCCACGCCGTCCTACCTATTTAAAGTTTGAGAATAGGTCAAGGACATTACGCCTCTGAAGCCTCTAATCATTGGCTTTACCCGATAGAACTCGCCCATGGGCTCCAGCTATCCTAAGGGAAACTTCGGAGGGAACAGCTGCCGACGGTTTGATTAGTCTTTCGCCCCTAATGCCAAGTCAGATGAACGATTTGCACGTCAGTATTATTGCGGGCCTCCACCAGAGTTTCCTCTGGCTTCACCCCGCTCAGGCATAGTTCACAATCTTTTGGGTCCCGACAGGCATGCTCTCACTCGAACCCTTCTCAGAAAATCAAGGTCAGTCGGTGGTGCAACCCACGAGGGGGATCCCGCCAATCAGCTTCCTTACGCCTTGCGAGTTTACGCACTCGTTGAGTCGCACGCATATCAGACTCTTTAGTCCGTGTTTCAAGATGGGTCTAATTGGGGGCCCACGGGGCCATGTTGGGAACTCGTCGGTGCCGCGAGCCCACACCTTGCGGCGTTCACTTCTTGCCTCGGTCGGGGAGATGGCGTCTCTGCGGGCACACAGCACCCGGGCTTAAGCCACCACCCCAACCTGTAACAGTCTACGCCCCTAGCCGAGCGGCATACCGGCTTATCACCGTTCCGCATCCGACCGGGGCGCATTGCAGGCCCCCATCCGCTTTCCTCCCAACAATTTCAAGCACTCTTTGATTCTCTTTTCGAAGTCCTTTTCACCTTTCCCTCGCGGTACTTGTTCACTACTGGTCTCTCCCTAGTATTTAGCCTTGGATGGAATTTACCTCCCCGAGCCACACGCGTCTTGTTGAGTGGGTCACCCGTTCGTGGGTCTCGCTGCTCGACGGGCCTTGACAATGATCCTTTTGCAGGTTCACCTATGGAAACCTTGTTACGACTTCTCCTTCCTCTAAATGATAAGGTTCAGTGGACTTTTTGCGACGTTGCCTGTGGTGAACCGCCCACGTCACCGCGATCCGAACACTTCACCGAACCAATCAATCGGTAGGAACGACGGGTGGTGTGTACAAAGGGCAGGGACGTAGTCAACGCAAGCTGATGACTCACGCTTACTAGGCATTTCTCGTTGAAGACCAACAATTCTAATGATCTATCCCCATCATGATGAAATTTTTGAAGATTACCCGGGCCTGTCGGCCAAGGCTATAGACTCATTGAATACATTAGTGTCACGTGTGTGCAACCCAGAACATCTAAGGGCATCACAGACTTATTATTGCCTCAAACTTCCATGGCCTAAACGGCCATAGTCCCTCTAAGAAGATGGCTGTGGAGGGTTACCTCCACATTGCTAGTTAGTAGTAATGGAATTAACCAGACAAATCGCTCCACCAACTAAGAATGGCCATGCACCACCACCCATAGAATTAAGAAAAAGCTCTCAGTCTGTCAATCCTTACTATGTCTGGACCTGGTACGTTTCCCCATGTTAAGTCAAATTAAGCCGTAGGCTCCATGCCTGGTGGTGCCCTTCCGTCAATTCCTTTAAGTTTCATCCTTGTGACCATACTCTCCCCGGAACCTAAAAACTTTGATTTCTCAAAAGGTGTCGGCGGAGTCCTAAAAGCAACATCCGCTGATCCCTAGTCGGCATCATTTATGGTTGAGACTAGGACGGTATCTGATAGTCTTCGAGCCCCCAACTTTCATTCTTGATTAATGAAAACATCCTTGGCAAATGCTTTCGTAGTGTTCGTCTTTCATAAATCCAAGAATTTCACCTCTGACTATGAAATACGAATGCCCCCAACTGTCCTTCTTAATCATTACTCCGATCTCGAAGACCAACAGAATAGGACCGAAATCCTGTGATGCTATCCCATGCTAATGTATCCAGAGCTTGGGCTTACTTTAAGCACTCTAATTTCTTCAAAGTAATAGCACTAGTGGCATGACCTGGCCAATTAAGGCCAAGAGTACATCGTTGGTAGAATGGACGAGACGACAGGTGCACACCCAGAGGTGGACCGGTCACCCCATCCTAAAGTTCAACTATGAGCTTTTTAATTGCAACAACTTAAATATACGCTATTGGAGGTGGAATTACCACGGCTGCTGGCACCAGACTTGCCCTCTAATGGATCCTCGTTAAGGGATTTAGATTGTACTCATTCTAATTGCTAAAATCGAAGTGCCCGATATTGTTATTTATTGTCACTACCTTCCCATGTCAAGATTGGGTAATTTTCACGCCTGCTGCCTTCCTTAGATGTGGTAGTCGTTTCTTAGGCTCTCTCTCTGAAATCGAACCCTATTTCTTTGTCACCCGTCACCACCATAGTAGGCCACTATCCTACCATCAAAAGTTGATAGGGTAGAAATTTGAATGATGAGTCGCCAGCATGAAAGCGTGCAATCCGTCAAGTTATCATAAATCATCAGAGAGACGGGTAGAGCCCGCGTCGACCTTTTATCTAATAAATGCATCTCTTCCAGAAGTCGGGGTTTGTTACATGTATTAGCTCTAGAATTACTACGGTTATCCGAGTAGCAATTACCATCAAACAAACTATAACTGATTTAATGAGCCATTCGCGATTTCACAGTCTGATTTAGTTCATACTTACTCATGCATGACTTAATCTTTGAGACAAGCATATGACTACTGGCAGGATCAACCAGGTAGCAGCCCTTCGCGACACCCGCACTACAGCCGTCCCGACTCGGGGTCGAGCAGCGGAGAAGGCCGTCCTTCACTGGGAGCGATGGAAGGAAGAGGCGGAGTTTTAAAGTCCAGTCGACAGCATCCTACGCATCCGAAAGTGCACATGGACACTGCAAGCCTGGGTGGTCATTGGTCGACGGAGTCGTGGACACGCAGCCACTGCTTCGAGGCCCACCTCATGGCACCCCGCGACGACAGGCACGAGAGGTAGGAGAAGCACTTGCTGATGAGTTCCCATGAGCAGGGTAACGACGCATAGGCAGCTAAGTCGGCGCTGAGGCACGCGTGAGCGATGCCGTCTGGCTAAGAGGGAATGTTCGAGTGGTTGGCTGCAGAGGATAGCAGGGAGCCCACTGAGACATGCTCGACGAGCACCCCTCACATGCTATCACAATCATGCCTTGCGCTGCGCTCGAGCCTCGACCATTGCTCATCGCCTACGAGACGGAGAGTTTCACAACTGGCCGTGATCTCTTCGCACAGCACTAGGAAAACTCGCTTGACATGAACAATAACTTAGGCAGCATCATCGGGCGAGGCCGTAGCCAACATCGCTCTCGAAAGCATATAACGTGGGATAAAAGCGTGTCACCGAGCACACCACTCATGCACAGTCACAATCATGCCTTGCGCTACACTCGAGCCCTGACCATTGCTCATTACCTCTGAGACGGAGAGTTTCGCAACCGGCCGTAATCTCTTCGCACAGCACTGGGCAAGCTCGCATGGCACAAACAATAACTTAGGCAGCAACATTGGGCGAGGCCGCAGCAAGTGCCGCTCTCGAAAGCATACAATGTGGGACAAAAGCATGTCACTGAGCACCACTCATGCACCATCACAATCATGCCCTACGCTGCGCTCGAGCCCCAACCGTTGGTCATCACCTTCGAGAGGGAGAGTTTCGCAACCGGCTGCAATCTCTTCGTACAACACTGGGCAAGATCGCTTGGTACGAATAATAACTTGGGCAGCAACATCGGGTGAGGCCGCAGCCAGCGCCACTCTCGAAAGCATACAACTTGGGACAAAAGCGTGTCACTAAGCACCACTCATGCACCATCACAATCATGCCCTGTGCTGTGCTCGAGCCCCTACCGTTGCTCATCCCCTCCAAGATGGAGAGTTTCGCAACCGGCCACGATCTCTTAGCACAGCACCGGGCAAGCTCGCTTGACATGAACAATAACTTGGGCAACAACATCGGACAAGGTCGCAGCCAGCGCCGCTCTCGAAAGCATACAATCTGGGACAAAAGCGTGTCACCAAACACCACTCATGCACCGTCACAATCAAGCCCAGCATCACGCTCCGGCCCAAACCGATGTCATAATCCCTAACGAAACAATCGCACGCGGTCATGGTCCCAGCACGGGACGCCGAATAGGCTCCCTAGGCACGAAAAGGGAGGCTACAAAGTCTCGTCGAAGCAAAGGCCACACAGTGGCATGGGAGGAACAACCAAGGGGCACACGAGAACACACGATGAGATGCGGTGGCATGGGATTGGCTGGTGTACGTTTAAAGTAGCTATATAGCTAATGTATTAATGTCGGAAAGTTCTGTGGGTCTGATCTAGAGGTATGTGTTACATCCCAATCATCCATTTGCTGGGGACCCCAGCTATATAGCTACTAGATTGACGTCAGCAAGAGGGTCTGATTATGAGGCATGTGTTATATATAGACCGTCCATCTATATTGACATCAACAGCTCTATGGGTCTAATAATGAGGTGTGTGTTATATCCAAACCGTCCAGATCGTGTGGATCCACTTGATCTCCACATGTGACTCCACCGTCCTGCAGCAAGGACGATGGGTCCCATATGGAATTCATATCCAGACCATCAGTAAAATGGACGTCCAGGGCTGGACGTTTGAACACAAAATAAAAAAATAATAATAATGATATTATATATATCTGGTGGGCCACACATGAGACCCACCAGATGCATGCGTTTTACCCATCATCCATTTGGACGTGGACCCACCAGTGTGTGTTTTGGATCCACACCGTCCAGTGGTCTGGACAGTGGGGATCGCTGTGATGTATGTGTTTTTATTCCACGCTGTCCACATGTGGATAGTGGGACTCACATGATGTAGGTGTTGTATCCATACCTTCCACCCTATTTTCAAATCATTTTAAGACTTGGGCCTCAACGGCCAGGCACAGCTGGCAGTCAACAGGTCCACCTGCTGCTGGACCAACGTCCAATAGCAACTGGGACGAGGCCCACCATGATATGTATGTTTTATCTTTTCCGTCCACCAATTTTTAGGCCCACCAGAGGTATGTGTTTTAATCAGGCCAACTTGTTGATTGATGAGGCCCAATGTGATGTATTTGAGGCCCAATGTGACGTATATTCGGCCCATGTGTTAGGGCTCATTGTGACGTATTTGCGTCACGTATATGGGGCCCGTTGTGATGCACATGCGGGTGTATATAAGGCCCAATGTGATGTGTATGTAGCCTGTGTATGAGGCCCATTTTGATGTATATATGTGGCTTATGTAGGGGGCCCATTGTTATGTATATGCAGCCTATGTATGGGGCCCATTATGTTGCATATTCGGCCTGTGTATGAGGCCCATTGTGATATATATATATATATATATATATATATATATATATATATATATATATATATATATATATATATATATATGCGGCCCATGTATGAGGCCCAATGTGATGCATGTAAGGCCCATTGTGTGCTTGAGTCCCATTATATGCGGGAGGCCAATTGTATGTGTGAGACCTACCATGACGTATGTGGTACACATGTGGCCCATCCGTCTTTCTAGATATTTAGAGGGCCGAGGGCCCCCATAGTGAGTCTGATTCCAATCCCAAGTGGACCGCACCTTAGCACAATAGTGGTTAACTGTCCACTGTTTAAACTACTCTAGGGCCCGTTGCTAAGCCCACTTCCACCCTTACCCTAGTGGGCTAACCCAAACCGTTGGGTCCCCACTTATGTTAGTAACACCCATTGGGCTAACCCAAACCGTTGGGCCCCCATTGATGATGGTACTTCCTACCATGCCTTGTAGAAATTATCTAAACCTTGGAGCCCACATTATGTTCTTACCGGGCCTCCCATAGTAATGTGGCCCATCTGGATACATGTCTTACCCTAGCAACCATACCCATGGCCCACTTAGGTGTTGAGCAGGCTACCCAATCTGTTTGGAAGGACACATAGTCCTAGATGTAGGAACTTCGCCAAGCCCACTTTGTGTATGTATCGAGCCCCACAAGGAAGCCCAGTTTATTCATGATAAGAGGTTGAGAAAGCTCAATTGCTCACCCTATTAGCTCACCTTATAAACTCACCTTGTCATATACCCACTTGACTCACCACGAGAGGTATATCCTTCCCTTGTACACCATTTTCTACGACCTTGTGACATGTACATATCATCCTCACCATCCATCTCTTCATTAAGATAAGTGCGAGGTCCATCCTTGACATTAGTGTATCATCTAGGACATCCATTGCTTAGTACACCATCACCTCTTACCATAGATGGAAGAATATGTGGTACCAGATTTAGTATATCCACTACGCAGAGTCTATTTCGATGTATGGGTTAGATCCACTGTCCCTCTATGGACCTCGCCTTAGGATATATGACATGTTAATACCTTAAATATGATCGTTTATCATGGACCATTCCATATAGACTTCTATATGTCTAGTAGGGAGTATCGTTCAGCCCCTACTCTTGTAAGTGACATACCAGTTAAGATCGGTCATCGTCTATTATATTTGATAACCATGCTAGTATACTTAGTCTAGTAGGATACACTGAGATCATGCTTAGTATTACATCATGTTACATGTCCATATGCATCATTTATATGCCTGTTGTGAGGAATGGTTAATCATAGCATTGTCATTGGGCTAAGTTATTTAGGGGACTACTTAAGAGACGGAGTTGCCCCACATGATCGGGCGGTACGCGGAGGTTTGATGCATGGCCGGATGGTATGACTCATGCATCTCGCATTTGTGTGACATGATCACTTGACGCCCTAGCGATATCTGGGTTGTGGCCTCCACAGGCACATCGTGGATGGCCAGATGGGATATTAAAAATATTTCGTTCTAGCACTGTAGGTGCTTTGGATGTCCTTGGGTGAAAGTCCCAGAATCATCTTGGTACCAGGAGATACTGTAACGTGTAGACCGAGTGGATACATGAGCACTTAGATGCCGAATACCAGTAGGCGGAGTCTCTCACTGTGTCGTGGTCAGTTGGGAGGAGGTTTGGCCTTATCCGCCCGAGTGAGGGGGCTATAAGCTAGGCTGAGTTTGACCAGCTCATAAATGGGTCTGCTATCGATGAGTTGGGTAGGTATTGGCAGACTACTGGTTAGGCAGATAGTGAGGTCTTTTTCACTCGCTGGTTATGAGGCTAGGGAGGCGAAAATCATTGTGAAGTGTACTAGACCGCGGTGATATCCAAGAAATGAGACATACTAACATGTGGACTTACTGAATAAGAATTACGTACTCAGCATTTGACTTATTCATTCATTTATTCGCTATCCACTTGGGCTGATGGTGCGCAACTAGATCATTACGTGCACCTTCGCAATGACCATGATTTTGGTTGGGTACATGACTAACCTAAGATCGGGAGTTTACCACGGTGAGTCTAACTATCCAAATTTATGTATGAGACTGGTTTGGATAGAAGTCCCTTTTGATGGACCCCACAACTTGCGATATTATGTACTATCATCCCACTCAAGCTTGGTTATTTTCTTTTGCACCACATATTGTATTGCATCCTCAGCACATCACATTTGGTTTATTATGCTTCTGTATTGTCTAGCCTGAATAAGGTTGATGGCATTATGGACTTGTCAGGATCTGCGTATTTCATTACATCCGCAGCATATGTCATTTTGGATTATTTTTACATTTATATGGCTTAGATGAGGTTGATGGTATTCATGGCTCATCAAGAATTGCATATTGTATTACATTTGGCTCATTATGACTCCGCATTGCATAGACGATCTGCATTGCATGTTTTGATATTGAATAACTTATAGACTTTTCAGTATTCCACTTACGCTGATATTTGTGTGCTTGACACTTATCTTGCGCATATACATATACCACACTCTAAGCTTCTTGTAAGCTTATGCACGATCGTTGCGTGCAGGTGACGTTAGGCCGCAGTAGCATTGAGGCAGGAGCGTAGAGGCCGAGCTTTGTGGAGATTTTATTATATGTATGTATTTCCTTTCAGCATTGTAATCAACTATTTATATTAGTGGATATGTGAAGATGATGTTGCTCTTGTGATTTGGGTACACTTATGGTTATGCTCCTTTACAAAAAAATCACACTGAAAATCCTCCTTATACGATCCCAGGATCAGAATCTGTCATATGGGTGCCGGGAGTCGAGAATGAGCTACTAAGGAGGCTGTCGATGCCAGATTTGGCGATCGAAAATTTTGTTAGCCCGGTTTTCAAGTTTGGGGCATGACATAAACGGGCCCTAATAGATCTCTCGCAATCAATCTCTCACTCAAACTCGATATATAGTTGGACATCACACTATTTATTATTCATCCTTATACATCATTCATCCATTTCTCTTTTCTTTTTCGCCTCTCTCAGGTAAATGGATCCCGATAGATCATTTGTGTTTGATCTATCACTTCCTTTCCCGAGTTGGACATTACGCTACACATCATTCATCCATTTTTCTTTTCTTTTTCGTCTCTCTCAGGTAAATGGGTGTTGATAGATCACCCGTGCTTGATCTTTCGCTCCCAACGTTGAGTTAGACACCCATCATTCATTTCATTTATAAATATATACCAAAGTTAGGTTAATCAATTCCCTTTTAATCCATTAAATCTCATATGTTACATTTCCCTTAATATAATCACCTTTCATGCACTATCAAGTCCATGATCAAATGATTATAGTTTAGGCTAATGCCCCCAAACTATTGACTTGAACTCCGATCCTTCAATGTAAGTGTCAAAGGCACATCACTCTTATATAGGATAAGGACAAATGCAGAAATTACACCAAGTTGACTCCTAATACTCCTAATGGTAGAGACCTTCCATCCTTACCAAAGTTAGTCGTCTCATATACGATGGTCGTACATATTAAAGATTGATGCCCACGGATGTATTCTAAGCATCTATGTGGATCATGAAACATCAAGGTATTGAGATCTATGGAGCACAATTCTCTCCGGTTAGTGACCAATGTGTCCAATCTCAAACGTTCGATGAGCAGAAGAATTAATCCTCACATAACCCATTCCATAAGCATCTCAACACAATACCATCTATAGTCCAATTAAGGTATATCATATATGTCCAAGAGGACACATGGCATTCAAGATCAATAATTAAGATCACCGTACTAGATCCACATGGGAAATGGATCAGTGCACACATTGGTTTTAGAGGACATAACTCTAACATATCCGTTTGCATCCCCATTGAATATTGATTGATCATTGGTTAGGCTTATAAGTTCAAACCGTTCAAAGTGACTTTTGAATTGAACTGGCAATCAAAAGTGTCTTCAGATCAATAATTAAATTTCTTGATTGTAATATGTATGATATATATACGTTTACCATCCATATTTGTACCCATGTATCAAATCACTAAAGACATCAGTGGAACGTAAAATGGATGGCTCAGATTTTTTATTAGTCCTTTCAATATGGCATTTTATTTGGACCATCAATTTTATTGACCATTGATTGGATTGTTTGGATTGTCCAATCTCTAGCAATTTTAAATGACTTGAAAAATAAATGTAATGTCCTACACATAAATTTGAGTCCATCTCAGTTTAGTTAACATTAATTATATCAGAGAATCTTGATCTCTAATACATAATTAACAAGAACATGTAATCATTATATATTAGAGACCTAAAATTGGATGAACCCATTTTAGGGGTCTACAAAACAGGGGCTAAGCCTTTCTTCAAATATAAAATTTGATAAAAATAACTGAACAGTAAAGCTTGAAAATTTTTAATTTGAGAAAAGAAAATTAAAAGAAAAAATTAAAAATTGCTAAATCATTAACTTACAACTTGTAAGTTAATGATTTAGCAATTAATGAACCATTAAATTCATGAATTCAATATTTCCATCTACCCAATTACAATAAACTCCACACCTAGAAAAATCATCATTCTTCAATTCAACACATGATGAATGTACGAAATGTGCACCACATGAACACCAAATATGTATAATTCTCAGTGAGTATACTAATACTTTTATGTATAAATTAAAGCCCCCTTACCTTCACCATTGACAGAGGGTGGGAAGGAGTCCTAAAACATTTCCGTATGAGATTCTCATGTCTCATTTCGAATCATGTTAGGATTCCCCCAACGATCCTTGAACGATGTTGAAACCTGTGAGCGCACAATCTTTTTCGGCATACATCCATTTCTTAATTGTTTATTGTCGAAAGCACCAATGACACACACAAATGTTTTCCACGCTTCTTATCAACCACTCCGTTACCATGCTCCTTACAAACATGTAATGTATCAGGATAGTTCATCTGTTGATCTTTACCATGGATGCATTTTTACCCGAAAATCACATCGGTACAGTGATCCAAGCGTTCAGGATTACAATTGGCTAGCTAAGAGAATAAGTGGAACAGATGGCCAACTTTCAATGGACAAAAGTCACACATCGGACCCAAATGGGCCATGTCCATGGTAGGGCCCAACTAATGAGAGATCCGGTTCTCCTACATGTGTGCGACATGGACAAGGGATTAAGTGCTTGATAACTACCTTAGAAATCTATTGTGTAAATAGTAGCAAATCTTAATTGACCTTTCTACAGTTAAGTCTGATCTGTCCTTCTTTCCCAGTGAGAGGCTTAAGTTTCCCCATCTTAACCATTGCCTTTGCAAAGTCCTTGAAGAAGGCTAAGGGTTCACTCACATACTTGTTCACACTTGAGCTAGTTGAGCTTTTAATCGTGAGCTCCTGATCCGAGTGTAGAAGCCCCTTTTCACTCAGTAGATTGCGAAAATAGCAATTGTCAAAAACCTTAGGCGTTGCTGCATCTAGGCGGGCCAGTGTGTTGTTTCGCCCAACCATTGGGCACTTGGTTTGCAACTTGTTAGCAAAGGTGGCATCTATGTTTGAGTCGTTGTAGATTCGGGACCGGAACGATGTGCACCGTGCTAGCCCTATGGTATGTGACCCTGCCAACAGAAAAAAAAAAAAGAAGAAGAAAGAAGCACATTCAGACATGCGTAGGACTGTCAAAAGGCTGGACCAATGTCCATCAGGCTAGTCCTGCAACGCCAGTACGCCAGGTATTACTTGCCTAGTATAGTTTTGTGTCTGAACCTTATGCCCGCTTTTCAGTTTCAACATAATGGGCTAGGATCATCTTTAACTAGGGCCCATCTGAAACCTGGTCCACTCAAATCCCTACTCTTACTTGAAGCATGATTAGGTTTCTATTTAGTAGGACGTGGATGTTATGCACTAATTCAATTCTTAAAATTAGGGTTACAAGTGGGTGACGCTAGCTCCACCATGGAGAGGCAAGTCTCATCTTGGACCAGACTATCAAAGACCCTAAAAGCAAATGATCTTGGCCAGGGCCCATATATGACAGTAATATCTATTGAGGCCCAACTTTAGCAGGTGGGGATGCCCTTTTTATGGGTATATATGATGAGCCATGCATATATAGTCCCGACTTTCTGACCCTTTGGTTGGGCTGGGCCCTCAACTTCAAGCTTGGGCGTTAAACTGTCTGGGCTCGGCCTAACAAAGCCTGACCTAGCCCATCCTTTCAAACACTTGATCAAAATCAAATGGATCGACAAGTAGAATCAACTAACCTGAAAGAGCCACTAGGTCCTTTACAGAGAGTCCCTTATTTGAAAAGTTGGTTATAAGGGTGCTTAGATTTGAAGTGGGTGGTGGGATATTAGTATTGGCTGTAGTTCTATTGGCAGTGGTTGAATCTCTTCTTCCTAGAGGCACCTCCCATGATGGCCCACCCAACTGAAAATGCAAATCCAATCCATCAGAGATGAAAAACGTGGCAGCAGAAAAATAAGATGGAAAATAATAATAATAATAATAATAATAATAATAATAATAATAAAGGCACTAGATAAAGAGGAAAAGCGAGTGCACTTCTGGGGAACTCAGCAGCATGGTTATGTGTGCAAGATCCATGTCACTCAGGAAGCCTGTTACATAAGGTGTATGCCACGACTGGAAAATCAGGCTGATATGATCATCAGGTGGGCCACACGTGTAAGAAAAGAAATGAACCGCCAAGAGAAATTGTCTATCCTATTTAACTTTCATTTCTGGTCCACCAGATGAAATGACCAGCCTGATTTGACTCCGGGCATCTACACTATGTGCCCCACTTGATGAGCTGCTTTGATTTCGCGCACTTGCATGTGAGAGGCCATGTGCCAAAAAAGTGCAGTCACTCTTCTCAAATGAAAACATCAAGGTAGAAGTAATCAATAAAGACAAAGGGAACGGAACTCTGTCACCGATAGGTGCATGGGCAAATCCAAATTATCATAGTGCAGGTGTCATGCATCCTGATTCTTATGATCCATGAACATTGAGTTGATTGAGTCCGATGTATATAGAAATTTAAATTATTTTAATTCTCTTGGCAATTCGGTTTGTTCTCTGCCACATGTAATATGTGTGTAGGCATGCCATAAATAATAAAGTGGGTATATCTTAACCTATCAAGTTTGACATAAGCACCAAAAATAAGTACGAATATATAATACGAACATATATGACTAAATCTTGAGAATATCGATCACTTAACCACTTACAAAAATTTATTAACGGTGAGGTAATAATCAAAAGAAGGGGTTTTTTCTTTGAAAATGAGTTGCTTTATACCTTTTACAAGAAAGGACTTTCATAATACAATGTAATCAGACAAAAGGAAAAACTCATAGCGACTCAAAGAATGTGTTTGTTGAATGAATTGCATGATATTGGATAAAAGACAAATCTAATGTATAAGAGTAAGATATTTCGATAGTTTGGATTATATTGTTTTATAGATTTTTGGGAATTTTTAGATATCCTGCTCCATTGAATTCCTTTGCTATTTGTAGAGTTCCGTTGCAACTTATTATTCTATATCCTTAAATCCTTCTTTTATTACTATGATAGTTATAGCAGTCAAAATGTCTTTCTCTATATCTTTCTTTTTGTTAGGTTTCTATTTTGTGACTATTCTTCTTTTGTCGCCCAATCTTTGTTTCTCTCGGTCGCATTTTGTATCTTGAACTACTCAACCACATTTCTCCCTTCACTCATTAAACTTTTAAGTAGTTCAACCACATCACTCCGTCAACCATCCACTGACGTGTAAAATGTTGGGAGACCGCAGAAGTACACAGAGTAGAATCAAGTGAAGTAATCCAATCGTACTAAGCAAGCAGAAAGAGAGATTACCCAACCAAAACAACCTCGAATCAATTCCCCCCAAGCTACACCCTTGAAACCCTAAAATAAAATTTAAAGTCTTAAATACCTCCAAATTCCGATTACACCCAAATATATAGCCTTTGGAAAAATCACAATTGAAATCGGAAACAAATCTTGCTGATTTGTAACCATGCACCAATGTTCGATGGCACCTTTGATGGGTGTTCGATGTCATCAAACTTAACCTTCAATGCATTGAACCATCTTCAAAGTCATCAAAATAACACCAAGATAGTCCAGAGACAAAATATGAAAAATTAAATTTTCTCGATTGCATGGAACCATCTTCAATGTCATCAAACTTGATCTTCAATGGCATTGAAATGATGCCCAATATGTCCAACAACTAACTAGAGAAAATTCAGAAATTCTCAATGGGTTCAAGCACTATTCGATGACATCAAACGGTGCTCGATGGCATCAAAAGACCCTATTTTTGAATAGATTTAAGACATCAAGAACAACAACCTCCATCATGTCTTCAATCATCAAATGTGTAGCTTCTTGTCCTCTTCTCTCATCTTTGTCTGTATCGTAATTCCATTATCAATTCTCGTTCATACTCCTTCCTCCTTTTACTTCCTCATCAAGCCTAGTGAAGTTGCACAAAACTTGAACTTCTCTGTAGGAACTATCTTAGTGAGCATATTCATCAAATTCATATTAGTGTGAATCTTCTCCAAAGTCATGCCTCATTCTTCTAGTATCTGTAGGATAAAACGGTGACGAACATTAATGTGTTTAATATGTGAGTGATAAATAAAATTTTTACCTAAATTAATAGCGCTTTCATTGTCACAATTAATTGGCAAGGCCTCTTGTTGAAGCCCCAACTGATTTATCATGTCTCTCAACCAAACACCTTCCTTGAAAGCCTATGTCACCACTATAAACTCAGCTTTGGGTGTGGAAAGAGCCACCATTAACTGAAGCTTCGACATCTAACTAATCGCTCCACCCGCTAGCACAAACGAGTAACCTAAAGTCGACATTCTGAAATCTACATTTCCTGTGTAATCTAAATCCACATACCCAACTAATTTTGTCTGTCTTCTCAAAAGTTTAAGACGTAGTATTTTGTATCTCTAATGTATCCAAGTAATTATTTCATAACTTCCTAATGTTGCTTGTTGGGGTTAGACAGATATCTCCTCACAATATCTGGTCTCGTACAGACCATGACATATATTAAACTCTCCAAAAATATTCGAATAATGCACACAAGATATATTCTAATTTTTCTCATTTTTAAGACACTGTTATGAGGAAAGCTTGAAGTGAGCCACGTGGTGAACGCTAACAGGCTTTATATTATCCATCTCATACTTGATCAACACTGTCTCAAAGTATTTTGCCTGAAATAACTAAAGTCTGCTCTTCTTTATGTCTTTATAAATATCTATACTAAGAACCCTATTTGCAGTTTTCAGATTTTTCATATCAAATGTCCCTAATAACTGAGTCTTCAGTAAACAGATTTCAGACATGTTATAACTAACGATCAATATGTCATCAATATACAATACTAGGATGATGAACTTGTAATCACTCAATGTCTTGTGATAGAAATATTGATCATATTCACTCACTGTAAATTTATAACTCAACATGAAATAATTAAATTTTTATATCACCGCCTAGGTGACTATTTAAGGATGTATAACGACCTCTTTAACCTGTAAACTTTTTCTTTGCCCCTTTAACCTCGTAGCGTTCTGGTTGCTTCATATAGATTTTCTCTTCTAATTTCCCATTCAGGAATGCAGTCTTCATGTCCATCTGTTCTTGTTCGAGATCATATTAGGAAACCAGTGCCAATACGAATCTGATAGATACTTTCTTTGCAACTAGTGTGAATATCTCTGTGAAGTTGATTCCTTCTCTCTAAGCATAACCCTTTACTATCAACCTTGCCTTATATCTATCATGTTTCTTCTTAAAAATATACTTGCACATGATCACTTTTTAGCTCATTAAAAGTTTCACCAGCTCCCATGTCTCATTTTTATATAAGGAGTCAATCTCATCATCCATTTCCACCTTCCACTTTTCTACATCAGGCTCATCAAGAGCCTCCTTAAGAGTAGATAGATGTCACTCATCTATAATAAAGGCATACACGATATTAGAGTCATTCCTGTATCTCGCCTATAACCTGCAATCCCTCGGCGGATTCCTTCTCATAGGTGGCTGTTACACCTGCTCCTGTACCTGTCTGTGCATCTGTCTTAGTCTGAGTGTTACTTGTGTCAACCTAAATGTCCACGATCAACATTTTCGATTCTTTTTGTTCCTCTTGATTATTCTTGCATCAGTCTTAGTCTAAGCTCATTAAAAGCTCCACCAGCTCCCATGTCTCATTCTTGTACAAGGATTCAATCTCATCGTCCATTGTCGTCTTCCACTTTTCCGCATCGGGCTCATCAAGAGCCTCTTGAAGAGTAGACAGATGCAACTCATCTATAATAGGAGAATATGCGATATCAGAGTCGTTCCTGTATCTCACCGGTAACCTGCGATCCTTCGGTGGATTCCTTCTTATAGGTGGCTGTTATAACTGCTCCTGTACCTGTCTGTGCATTTGTCTTAGTCTAAGTGTTACTTGTGTCAACCTAAACGTCCACGACCAACATTTTCAGTTCTTTTTGCTTCTCTTGATCATTCTTGCAAAATAAGGTGTCTTCATCGAATTTAATGTCCCTGCTAGTGATGATCTTCCATGTGACCCGGTCGGATAGCTTGTACCCTTCCACACCACTACTAAAGCCAACAAATATGTACTTTTTGATCATTTGATATAACTTATCTCTCTTAATTAACGGTACATGAGAGTAAGCATCACAACCAAGTATACGCAAATCTGAGTAATCAACACGATGGCCACTCCATACTTCCTTTGAAATTTTATAATCAATTGTCATAAAAGGGGACCGATTCACCAAATAGAAAGTCTTGTTAACGGCCTCAGTCTATAGGTCTTTGACCAACCTAGCATTACTAATCATGCATTGGGCTATCTCCAAGAGAATCTGATTCATCGACTCAGCCCCACCGTCTTGCTTGGGCATGTGACACACGATGTTGTGCCTTATGATCCCTTCATCGTTACAAAATTGATTAAATTCAATTGAAGTAAATTCACCATCATTATATGTCCTTAATACTTTCACATTTTGCCTTGACTACTTTTTCATCATCACTTTCTATTGTTTGAAATTGGTGAAAACATTAGATTTATGTTTTATGAATAAACTCATACTTTCTTAGAGTAGTCATTAATGAATGTAATAAACCATGACGACCCTCTGATGGAAACCACAGGAGACGGCCCCCATACATCAGAATGCACATAATCAAGCACACCCTTACATACATATTTTTCATATTTAAAAGATAACTTAGATTGATGATCATATATACAATGATCATATATATTTAAATTAAAATTTTTAAAAGATAAAATTAAACAATGATCAAAAAGCACCTTCATACCCCGCTCGCTCATGTAGCCCAGACATGCATGTCGCATACGTATAAACAAGGAATCTGCTGCAACAACTGCGACTCTACCTATTGAAGTGATTCTGATCAACCTGTAAAGATTATCGTCCCTTTATGCTTTCATAACTACGAGCGCCCCTTTTGAAACTTTAAGGACACCATTAAAACCAGTGAACTTGCACCTAATCACCTCGAGTACTCTAAGAGATATCAAACTCTTCTTCATGTTAGGAACGTGCCTCACCTCAATTAAGGTATGCTCCATCCCATTAAACATCTTGATGCACACCGTACCAACAGCCACAACATTACAAACATTGTCATTGCCCATAAAAACATATCCACCATCGCATTAACTAACCTCAATGACGAGTCATGTGATACGAAGCCCCTATGTCCAAATTCACTCATCTTTATGATCATTGTATAAGTGTTCAATCATAGACAATGACAAAACATCACTTCCGCTTCACTCATCAGATGTGGCAGTATTGGACTCCCTTGAAGAAGCCTCTGAGTTTTCTTTCTTTGCTTTATGATTCGTATAATCCTTATTCATGTACCCTAATATCCCATAATTTCAACACTTTAATTTTCCCTTTCCATTGCCCTTAGATTTGGACATCGATCGAGAAGATCATGTGTCCCACTTAGAATTCCAAGCCCTCGTAAACAATACATTAGTAGAGGCTCCCATGCTCCATTTTTCATTCTCATCGCCTATTTCCTAAAGAACTAAGATAACGGTGTCGACACTAAGGGACATGTTATTGGTGCACAATATATCTTTAAAAGAGTCATATGAAGTTGAAAATGAATTCAACAAGATACAAGCCTGATCTTCATTTTTGACCAGTTCCTCAATATCTAGCAATTTGCAAATCATCTTATTAAAATTGTTGATGTGGGTCTCAACATCTCCTCCCTCTGCTATCTTAAAGTTGAACAATTGCGACTTCAAGTGTAAGTGATTTTCAAGGGACTTCTTCACATAGAAGTCCTCTAACTTTGCCCACAAATTCACTACAATTTTCTTCTTTATGACATTGCAGAGAACTTCATCCGTTAAGCATAATTTGATTGAGGATTTCGCTTTCTTGTCCAGTTTCTTTCATTCACCATCTTCCATAGTTTCAGGTCGCTTCTCAAGGACCTCATCCAATCCTTGCTAAACCAATAGGCCAATCATCTTAACCTTTCATAATTTAAAATTATTTTTTCCATAGTACTTCTCAACATCAAACTTGGGATTGACAGCAATTGATATTAACTTTCATATTCAAGCTTGCACCGCAACGATAGCTCTGATGCCACTTGTTGGGGGACGCGAAAGCACACATAGTAGAATCAAGTGAAGTAATTCAATCACACCAAGAAAGCACAAAGAGAACACTCCAATTTTAACATGGAGAAACCTATGTGGGGGGAAAAAACCACGACACAAAGTGACAGATAATTACTATGAAAGATAAAATTACAAGAGGAGGGATTACCCAATTCGAATAACCTCGAATCAATCCGCCAAGCTACACCCTTGAAACCTTAGAACAAATTTGAAAGCCTTAGATACCTCCCAATCTTGATTACACCTAAATATATAGCCTTTGGAATGACAATCGAAATCAGAAACGAATCTCGTAGATTCGCAACTCTACGCATACGTTCGATGGAACCTTTAATAGGTCTTCGATGTCATCAAACTTACTGTTGAGGGTCAAATATTGCATATTAGACCCCATATATTATCTGGATTTACGAATATAATGCTGTCTAATGGCTCGTTTTCTCATTTTTGTGTGGCAAAGTGATTTTATGAGCGTGGATGGAAAAAAGACGTTAAAAGTTGAGATTTAACGATCTGATGACGCCAAAGGCAAGTGACACACTCCAGGGGACCAAGATTGACAAATATACACGGTCAGAAATCCGAGAAAAGTTAGAAATTGAAGCTCAAGTGGCCTGAAGGACGTCCAGAATGCAAGATCATGAGGTTCCCACCATCCGTTTGGCTCGAAACTTCATACGTCGCCTGAGGACCATAAATTAACCGTACATATAAAATTTCAGCCATTGAAGATCTCGGGAAGTGCCCCAACTGACAGATCAGCCCATAAACCGTTGATTCTGGGCCCACCTGATATCTAGAACTGTCTCAAAATTATTATTGACGCCTTAAATGAGGAGTCAAAATAGATGGATGGTGCAGATTTCTCCAAAACAGTGCAATGGACCCCATATGAGATGAGTGTGTACAGTGCTCATGTGCACTCGTCGTGCACCAAATGAGTTAAGTCAGTCAGTAAGACGCTGACCGACTTTCTTCTTAAAAATAAAAAATAAAAAAATTCGCACCCCATAATGCAGGCCGCTGGCCGTTTTTGTGGATGTTTATGGGCCCTACCCATTGACCATATGAAAAATCTGACCCGTTCACCGTGTAGAGGGGCTCGAATACTACAAAAACATGCTGACTTTTTGTACCCATGCGTGCACACGTGTGAGATACAGAGGCCACAAAAGGGCTGCTCGGTAGCGTTCAAAACTGATTCTTTTGTGATTTCTTCTCTGGGCTACGTCAATGGACGTTCAAAACCACCCATTCTTGACTGAAATTTCATTCTGAATCCAATGGACATGGTGGATTTTCCAGAAAATACTTCTGTGGGGCCCACCGATCACAACAGCGAAATGGTGCGAAAGGTTTCACACATCCGTGAAAACTGACTTTTTCGGACAGTTTTGGCCCACCATCTTTGATCATATGGCAGATCTGAACCGTCTATCATGTAGAGGACCTAAGAAAGTACTAAGGGACGGTGTTTCTTTGGAATTTGAGCGAGGAAAGTGGCGTGTTTCATGGTACCGAACTTGGCTGCAAAAATTGCACTCCGTGTCCTGCTACAACTCTGTCACTGACTCTAGCCTTCCAGCAGCTATAAAAGGAGGTTTTTGGACGTGGGGAGCATTCATTCAAGGTCTTGGGAGGAAGAATAGAGGGCTCGAGCTTGGGTTTCAACGTGGGCAGAGGAGAGAGAGAGGAGCTTGGTTTTTTTCTTTCCCTTTTCTTTTCCTTTCTTTTTCTCTTTATTTATTTGGATTGAGCCCATCCATGGCAGGCTAAAACCTCCTAGCTAGGGCTAAGAGGTGAAGCTTGTAGTGAGATGGGAGATTTGATTTTATTTTAATTTTAATACATGAATTGACTTTGATTTTAGTTAATTATTATGGGAATATTTTTAGTTCTTAATGGTCTGTTGTGACTGAAATTACAATGGGTCTGCGATGCTTTGAATATTTCTATTTCCTTTTCATGTTTATGACGTCAGGACGTCCTGTTGTTCACCATAGTCTCCTGGGCATGGTTGGATGACGGTACCCTTCCTAACTTTCATGCATGTGATTGGGTGGTAATTAGTTTAATTCTGTTGTTTGCCATAGTCTTTTGGGCATGGTTTGGTGATGGAATCCATTCTAATTCATACACCTTTCATCTCTTTGAAAACTAGATCAATGTCAGTTCAGTTAATTTCCATGAAACATGCATAAGATCTCCCTGATCTCTACAAGTGGATCCTCTGAATCCCTAGTTCCCTTCTTCTGATTTCTCTCAAGTTTATATAATTATTTCACCATTATTTCTTAAATTACATTCAGTTTAGATTTCATCTTAATCTAGTTCTAGTTCTAATTAGTTTTAAATAACGTACAAGTTTCAGTCCCTTGGGATTCGACCTCGGTCTTACCGAGTTATTACTACATCACAACCCTGCACTTGGGGAGTGAACAAGTTTTTGGCACCGTTGCCGGGGACTGTCGGCTACGTTTTTCTGAAATTTTTTAGTTTTAAGATTAGTTTAGGATTAGATTTTTTTTTTTTAGAAATTTTCTCTACGTTTAGAAGCTTGATTATTTTCCTTATTAGAACTTTTTCCTAACTTAAGAAATTTGCTATTCTTCCTTCTATTTGATTTTTAGAACTAACTTAATTTTTCTGTTTTGTAGGAAACTTCTAATTTAGTAAGCTCTTTCTAATTTTTATTTTTATTTTTTTAGAATTTTTTTTCTTTTCTCTAGAAATTAGTTTACTTTTAATTAGAACTTTCTATTCTTAGAAACTAACTTATTTTGTTTTGTTTTGCAGATTCTTAACCTATGACTCCAACTTTGGTAACCTCTTTCCATCTTTCCCCTTTATTTTCTAGATTTCTTCTTCTTTTTTTTTAGGTTTAAGTTAGAATTTGAGGGCTGAGTGTGTTTTATGCCCCATTGGGCACGCGACAACACTCGACGTCTCGTGACTGAAGGAGGATTAGTTGAGGGGTTGACTGTCCATCGCAGGACTAGACACCACTTGAATTCTCCTGAGTTAGAAGACGTTATGGCTGAAAATCAACCTCAAGCACTACCCCAACCAAGGGTTGAGGAAGTACATGATGAGAATGAGGTGCATCAGGCACCCCCGCCTCGTACTTTACGAGATTATTTACAACCGGCGGGGGTGAGTACGCCCTCATGCATGATTTTTCCTAAGAATACAGGACATATGGACATCAAGCCAGGGGTTATCCAACTCCTTCCTAAGTTCCATGGGCTTGAGTCTGAAGAACCATATTTGCATCTGAAAGAGTTCGATGAAATCATAGGCACCTTATACTTTCCTAATGTATCTGAGGATACTATTAGGCTGAAACTCTTTCCATTTTCCTTGAAAGAAAAAGCCAAGACGTGGTTACATTCACTGCGTCCTAGATCCATTGGCACATGGAATGATATACAGAGGGAATTTATAAAGAAATTTTTCCCACATCATAAGACAATTACCCTCAGGAGAGTAATCATGAACTTTGCCCAAAAGGAAGATGAAACATTCTTCCAATGTTGGGAAAGGTTCAAGGATCTGGTTAATGCATGCCCACAACATGGCTTTGAAATATGGCGCATTACGAATTTTTTCTATGATGGACTAACATCTTCCATGCGCCAAATGGTCAAGACAATGTGTAACGGAGATTTTATTAATAAAAATGTTGACGAGGTATGGGATTACCTCGATAGTCTCGCGGAAAAAACACAATCATGGGACTATTACCCAAGAACGAACACCACGTCTAGGCCGACTCATTCAAGGGAAAAAGGAGGAATATATCTCCTGAAAGAGGATAATGATCTTAATGCTAAGGTGGCCAATCTCACCAGAAAATTTGAGGCCATGGAAGGAAGGAAGGAAAAGGTTAATGAAAGTGTTTGCGGCATCTGTGATTGCAACATTCATACTACTGAAAATTGTCCTTCAATACCTGCCTTTCGAGATGTATTGAATGAACAATCTAATGCCGTAAATAACTATCAAAGACCTTTCAATGGACCACCCTCTAATACTTACAATCCTGGCTGGAAAAATCACCCAAATTTTAGTTGGAGGAACGGACAAACTGCTACCCCTCAAGGTTTCTTCAATCAAAATCCAAATCAGGGGAAACCTCAAGAAGAATCGGTTCAAATTTCCATACAAGAGCTGGCGCGGACAACGCAAGGAATTTCAGATTTTATGCAAAAAATAGATTCACATATGACGGCTATGGAAAAAGGGATGCTCCCTTCACAATCACTCCCTAATCCGAAACCGCAATACGAGACAGGTGATCCCAGCTCTTCAAATCAAATGGGGCACGCTAAATCCATCACCACTCTTAGGAGTGGGAAGGTTATTGATAAAACCCTTCCGGTGAGGCCCGAAAAGCCTCAAGAACCAGAAGAGGACAACAATGATGGATCTAGTGGCGCCCCACAAAAATTTGAACCGGAACCTCTAGAAAAGCCAGTTGCTCCGTTTCCCCAACGGTTGGTTGAACCAAAACGTCTATCTAACTCTCAGGATATCCTAGAGGTGTTGAAACAAGTGAAAGTCAATATTCCTCTTCTTGACGTTGTAAAACAGATTCCTTCATATGCTAAATTTCTAAGGGATTTATGCACTACCAAACGACGAAAAAATGTTCAAAAGAAGATCTCCTTGACTGAGAAAGTGAGTGCCATCCTGAAACAAGATGTGCCACAAAAATTCAAAGATCCCGGTTGCCCAACCATATCATGTGTAATCGGGAACTATGGAATTGATCACGCACTTCTTGACTTAGGAGCGAGCGTCAATCTGATTCCCTATTCGGTATACCAACCGTTAGGTTTGGGTGAATTAAAACCCACTCGAACCACACTACAACTTGCTGATCGTTCTGTTCATATACCAAGAGGGATCATCGAGGATGTGTTGGTCCAGGTGGATAGATTCTACTACCCTGTTGATTTTATCATCTTGGACACCAAACCCATCAATGACACGAGCACTCAGATTCCCGTCATTCTTGGTCGCCCATTCCTGTCCACTTCAAATGCAATTATCAATTGCAGGAATGGTGTCATGACTGTCCTTTGAAAATTTGACATTGGAATCGAATATCTTTTTCAATAACGGCAGCAACTCAGAGGATGATGACGATTTTCATGATGTTAACATGATTGATTCTTTTGTGGAAGATAGAACGCCTCTCACCTTATCCTCTGATCTTCTAGAGACGTGCCTGGCCCACTCCCATGATCTTGATGATGATATAATTAGGGAGACATGTGCCATGCTTGATACTGCACCGGTACTTGAAGTTAACCGGTGGAGGCCACACATTGAAGAATTGTCCCAAACTTATGTAGTGCCTCTACCGTCTAACCTCAAGCCACCGAAGCTTGACCTAAAACCTTTTCCCTCTGATTTAAAATATGTCTATTTAGGTCAAGATGAGACATACCCGGTGGTGATCTCTGCCCACTTGGAGAAAGAACAGGAGAGTATGCTGATATCTACTCTCATTGAGCATAAGGGAGCTCTTGGATGGACGATAGCGGACCTCAAGGGAATTAACCCATCGATTTGTACTCACCGTATATATCTTGAGGATAATGCAAAGGCTGTTTGGCAATCACAACGTAGACTAAATCCAAACATGAAGGAAGTGGTTAAGGCCGAGGTTCTCAAACTATTGGAAGTGGGGATCATTTACCCCATATTCGATAGTCAATGGGTGAGTCCAACTCAGGTGGTTCCTAAGAAGTCCGGGATCACCATCGTAGCCAATGCCAATAATGAACTCGTGCCAACCAGAGTTACTACTGGTTGGAGAATGTGCATTGACTATAGAAAGCTGAATACCGTCACAAGGAAAGACCACTTTCCTTTGCCCTTCATTGATCAAATCATAGAAAGGCTAGCTGGTCATTCCTATTGTTGTTTCCTTGACGGGTATTCAGGTTATAATCAGATTGAAATCGCCCCTGAGGATCAGGAAAAGACCACATTTACATGTCCTTATGGCAACTTTGCTTACAGAAGGATGCCATTCGGGCTATGTAATGCCCCTGCCACCTTTCAGCGATGCATGACGAGCATCTTTTCTGACATGGTGAGGAAATATCTAGAGGTCTTCATGGACAATTTCTCTGTTTTTGGTTCATCTTTTAGCGAATGCTTAGCAAGTCTTAAATGTGTGCTGAAAAGATGTGAAGAAAAGAATTTGGTACTTAACTGGGAGAAGTGTCATTTTATGGTTCAAAAGGGAATTGTCCTTGGGCATATCATCTCGTCCAAAGGAATCGAGGTAGATAAGGCAAAAATCAATCTTATCTCTAACCTACCTCCACCCAAGAACATCAGAGATGTGCAATCCTTCTTAGGACACGCAGGCTTTTACAGACGATTCATAAAGGACTTTAGTCTCCTCTCTCGTCCTTTATGTAATCTTCTTCAAAAGGATACACCATACGAGTGGACTGAGCAGTGCCAAGAAGCTTTCACTAAGCTTAAGGGGCATGTTAACCACTGCACCTATCATGCAGCCACCCGATTGGAGTCTTCCTTTTGAACTTATGTGCGACGCCTCTGATTATGCTCTTGAAGTGGTTCTAGGCCAGAGAAAAGATAAGCGGCCTTACGTTATTCACTACGCAAGTAGGACTCTAAATCTTGCCCAAGTGAACTACTCGACTACGGAAAAGGAACTCTTAGCCGTAGTGTTCGCTTTGGACAAATTTAGGTCCTACCTGATCGGATCCAAGATCATCATCTACACAGATCACGCGGCACTTAAGTATCTTCTTTCTAAGAATGATTCTAAGCCCCACCTGATACGATGGATTCTTCTACTCCAAGAATTTGATTTGGAAATTAAAAATAAAAAGGGAGTAGAGAACGTAGTGGCCGATCATCTTTCTCGCCTTAATACCTCTGATTCCCTTGAGGCAACCCATATCAATGACATGTTCCCTGATGAACAACTGTTTAGAGTCTCCCATTCACCTTAGTTCACTGATATTGCTAATTATCTTGCTACAGGTGCCATACCGACACACTGGACGTCACAAGATAAGAAAAAATTCTTTACTAAGGTGCGTAACTTTTCTGGGATGATCCATATTTGTTTAAATATTGCCCAGACCAAATCTTAAGGAGATGCGTACCAGACAATGAGCATCAGAGTGTCATCTCTTTCTGTCACTCACAGGCCTGTGGTGGTTACTTTTCTGCTAAAAAGACCACGGCCAAGATTTTACGGTGTGGCTTCTACTGGCCCACTATGTTCAGGGACACTCATGAGTTTTGCGAGGCTTGTGAGCGTTGTCAGAAATTGGGAGCATTGTCCCGTCGAAATATGATGCCCTTGAATCCCATCCTTATTATAGAAGCATTTGATTGTTGGGGCATTGATTTCATGGGACCATTCCTCCAATCATTTGAAAATTTGTATATTTTGCTCGCCGTAGACTATGTTACTAAATGGGTCGAAGCAATTCCATGCCGCAAAAATGACCATCGCAGGGTCATTAAATTTTTGAAAGAAAATATCCTGTCGCGGTTCGGAACACCTCGAGCCATCATTAGTGACAGGGGCTCACACTTCTGCAATAGACCATTTGAGAGCTTAATGAAGAAATACGGTATCTCTCATAAGGTGAGCACCCCATACCATCCACAGACAAGTGGACAAGCTGAGATTTCCAATAGGGAGATCAAACATATCCTATAGAAAACGGTTAACCCTGATCGTAAGGACTGGTCAATCCGATTGACCGATGCCTTATGGGCGTACCGTACTGCTTTCAAAACTCCTATTAGAACATCTCCCTTTAGACTTGTCTATGGGAAAGCCTGTCACTTGCCTGTGGAATTGGAACATAAAGCATACTGGGCGATCAAAAATCTGAATTTCAATCTGGACAACGCTGGCTCGCTACGCAAACTTCAATTAAATGAACTTGAAGAAATCCGGAACAATGCATACGAAAACTTGAGAATTTACAAGGACAAGATGAAGGCGTTTCATGATCATCATATTCTACGAAAATCATTCACGCCAGGTCAGAAAGTCCTCTTATATGACTCTCAACTACATCTCTTTCCGGGTAAGCTTCGATCTCGTTGGACCAGCCCTTACATTGTTGTCACTGCTTATCCTCATGGGGCCGTCGAGATAAGAGATCCCGACAATGGCAAGAAGTTTAAAGTAAATGGACATCGATTAAAGCCATTTGTCGAGGCATTTGATTCAGAGGACATGTCCATGCCTCTGATTGCTCCTGTTTACCAGGACTGATCTCCTAGTCTGATGGAGGTATAGGTAGGTTTATCGCTTTCATAGGTCTAGGATAGTTGTTTTATTTGTCTGGCTGAAGACGGTAAATTTAGCGCTCTTAGGAGGCAACCCAGCTTTTTTATTCCTTTTCATTCTCTAGTTAGATGATTCAATGTTTGTGGGTAACATTACTGCAAACCCTCACGAGACTACAACTCGTCCACTAGGGGTAACCTAGGGGTTTAAAGGCTTGTTGCATACGCTAAATGCAATCGAGAGCACCTGCGAAAGTGGTATAGGTAGGATTTTATTTTCGTTATTTTTGTTGTGCTTTCTCTCTCATGCTGACAAGCTTCCATGCTGTGATCTATTGGAAACTCTCTTGATTCGTTATTCAGGTACTATCTTCCCATCACTTCTCATTTACTTTCATTGTCCCATGTGCACTGCATGTTTATATCTTTTACATTGAGGACAATGTAGATTTTAGGTTGGGGGTGGGAAATTAGGTAACCTAATCAGTATTTTCTTTGTCTTGAGCAACAATTGTGAAAAATTTTGAATTTTTCTGAAAATTTTTATGAATTCGAAGTGATTTTGACAGATATCCCTAATTTAGATTTTCAAGGTACATAATGGTGGATTTATGACTCTTGGATTCCATATCTGTTAGATTTCATAGTTAAGTGAATTATTAATCCATGATTAGAAGTTGTAAACATTGATTGAATCATGATTTCAGGACACGTCTTGCTTACACATTAAGACTTCAGTCTGATATTGAAGGGTTAATTTGGAAATCACTAAGCACGAAAGGAACCAGCCTGAAATATCTTGCCATCATGGTATAAAAATTAGAAAGGTTGGATAATTAATCTTCACCATAGGTTTGCTCCCTATAGGTGTGGAGTTAATTCCCCATGAATGATATCTAAAAAGAGTTAGGTGTACGATCTTCACCATAGGTTTGCTCCCTATAGGTGAGGATTTGATTCCCCTTCCTTGGCATTACTTTGAATAGAAAAATCAAAAGTTAATAGGCTAATCTATGAGGAAAGTTTTGGATTAGGTTTTAGTTATCATGAATTTTCTTATTGGTTACCAATGATATCATGAAATTGACGATAGGATCTCTTAATGATGATAAGCCGAGATTAGACTATACATCCATGGATCTCAATGTTTAAAATTTTTCTAATTGATGGATTAATACTTTACAATTGATTATGAAGTCTACCGTGCGCTTGAGCTCAGGAGAATACAATTTCTAACATTCATGAATATTAAATTTCTCGTATTTTGTTCAAAATCTCACTCGATTTCATAGAAAGTTCTCCTATAATTCTCAACTTATTTTTCGCATATTTTGCTCGGGACTAACAAAATGCTGGTTGGAGGTTGTGTTGAGGGTCAAATATTGCATATTAGACCCCAGATATTATCTGGATTTACGAATATAATGCTGTCTAATGGCTCATTTTCTCATTTTTGTGTGGCAAAGTGATTTTATGAGTATGGATGGAAAAATGATGTTAAAAGTTGAGATTTAACGATCTGATGACGCCAAAGGCAAGGGACACACTCCAGGGGACCAAGATTGACAAATATACACGGTCAGAAATTCGAGAAAAGTTAGAAATTGAAACTCAAGTGGCCTAAAGGACGTCCAGAATGCAAGATCACGAGGTTCCCACCATCCGTTCGGCTCGAAACTTCATACGTCGCCTGAGGACCATAAATTAACCGTACATATAAAATTTCATCCATTGAAGATCTCGGGAAGTGCCCCAACTGACAGATCAGCCCATAAACCGTTGATTCTGGGCCCACCTGATATCTGGAACTGTCTCAAAATTATTATTGACGCCTTAAATGAGGAGTCAAAACAGATGGACGGTGCAAATTTCTCCAAAACAGTGCAATGGACCCCATATGAGATGAGTGTGTACAGTACAGATGTGCACTCGTTGTGCACTAAACGAGTTAAGTCGGTCAGCAAGACACTGACCGACTTTCTTCTTAAAAAAAATAAAATAAAATAAAAATTCGCACCGCGTAACGCAGGCTGCTGGCCGTTTTTGCGGACGTTTGTGGGCCCTACCCATTGACCATATGAAAAATCTGACCCGTTCACCGTGTAGAGGGGCTCGAATACTACAAAAACATGCTGACTTTTTGTACCCATGCATGCACAAGTGTGAGATACAGAGGCCACAAAAGGGCTGCTCGGTAGCGTTCAAAACTGATTCTTTTGTGATTTCTTCTCTGGGCCACGTCAACGGACGTTCAAAACCACCCATTCTTGACTAAAATTTCGTTCTGAATCCAAAGGAGGGGGTAAATTTTCCAGAAAATACTTCTGTGGGGCCCACCGATCACAACAGCGAAATGGTGCGAAAGGTTTCGCACATTCGCGAAAACTGACTTTTCCGGACAGTTTTGGCCCACCATCTTTGATCATATGGCAGATCTGAACCGTCTATCATGTAGAGGACCCAAGAAAGTACTAAGGGACGGTGTTTCTTTGGAATTTGAGCGAGAAAAGTGGTGTGTTTCATGGTACCGAACTTGGCTGCGAAAATTGCACTCCATGTCCTGCTACAACTCTGTCACTGACTCCAGCCTTCCAGCAGCTATAAAAGGAGGTTTTTGGACGTGGAGAACATTCATTCAAGGTCTTGGAAGGAAGAATAGAGGGCTCGAGCTTGGGTTTCAACGTGGGCAGAGGAGAGAGAGAGGAGCTTGGTCTTTTTCTTTTCCTTTTCTTTTCCTTTTCTTTTTCTCTTTATTTATTTGGATTGAGCCCATCCATGGCAAGCTAAAACCTCCTAGCTAGGGCTAAGAGGTGAAGCTTGTAGTGAGATGGGAGATTTGATTTTATTTTAATTTTAATGCATGAATTGACTTTGATTTTAGTTAATTATTATGGAAATATTTTTAGTTCTTAATGGTCTATTGTGACTGAAATTACAATGGGTCTGCGATACTTTGAATATTTCTATTTCCTTTTCATGTTTATGACGTCAGGACGTCCTGTTGTTCACCATAGTCTCCTGGGCATGGTTGGATGACGGTACCCTTCCTAACTTTCATGCATGTGATTGGGTGGTAATTAGTTTAATTCTGTTGTTTGCCATAGTCTTTTGGGCATGGTTTGGTGATGGAATCTATTCTAATTCATACACCTTTCATCTCTTTGAAAACTAGATCAATGTCAGTTCAGTTAATTTCCATGAAACATGCATAAGATCTCCCTGATCTCTACAAGTGGATCCTCTGAATCCCTAGTTCCCTTCTTCTGATTTCTCTCAAGTTTATATAATTATTTCACCATTATTTCTCAAATTACATTCAGTTTAGATTTCATCTTAATCTAGTTCTAGTTCTGATTAGTTTTAGATAACGTACAAGTTTCAGTCCCTTAGGATTCGACCTCGGTCTTACCGAGTTATTACTACATCACAACCCTGCACTTGGGGAGTGAACACTTACCTTCGATGGCATCAAACCATCTTTGATGTTATTGAAATAACACCAAGACAATCCAGAGACAAAACATTGAAAATTGGATTTTCTCGATTTCATTGAATCATCTTTGATATCGTCGAACTTGATCTTTGATGTCATCGAAACCTCTTCGATGAGATCGAAATGATGCCCAATATGTCCATCAATTAACTAGAGAAAATCCATAAATTGTCGATGAGACCGAGCACTATTCTATGACATCGAACGGTGATCGATGACATCAAATGGTCTGTTGATGGCATTAACAGACCGTGTTTCTGAATAAAATTGAATTTACACTAGCTATGATTTTACAAAAAAAAAAAAAAAAAACACTTCAAGTATCTTGAAGATCTTTTCATTTACCTCCTATTTCTCATCCAATGCCACATTTTACCCTTCTTTTGGCTTTTTCCAGAATTGCCAGAAATAGTGTACAACAAATTCAAGTGTTTTAGTTTGATTTTATTTCAATATCACACTCATGTGTACATATGTGGCCCTTTTCTAAGGATGTGGATTGGAACGAAGACGGGCCATCATGATGTATTGGTTTTATCCATGCTGTCCATCCATTTTGCCATATCATTTTAGGGCACAAGCCCAAAAATGAGTCAGTTCCAAAGCTTAAGTGGACCATACGGTGGGGATTAAAAACCCAATGTTAAAAACTTTTTTCTCTTTACAAATGCAGAATCATTAGGTCAAGTTGATGTTTACGTTTTCCCTTCAGACAGGTATAAGTGACCGTATGAATAAGTAATCTATAATGGTGGATGGTTCAGATGAGTCGCTCATTATAACCAATATTTGAGCAGTTTAGATATGAAAAACATTATGTCCCTAAAATACACTACTCCAACTTAATATCAATGAATGACGACTACGATCCAGATCAAGTGGTCAACGTCCACAAAATGAATGGTCCACAAATGAATTGTATAGATATGATTATTCGTGCAAACGAATGGACAAACTATATCATAATGGTTAGTGCTCCTACAATGGACAACCAAATCTTACAATTAATGCCCTTCAATGGACAATCCAGATCTCATGGTTAACGCTTGTGCAATGGATGGTCAAATCTGTCTATTAATGCCCATGCAATGGACAATTAAGTTGGTGGTTAACGTTCATGCAATGGACGGTAAGATCTAATAGTTAATGCCCATGCAATGAACAATATAGATTTAAGATTAACTTCCATAATGTCAATTGTACACAATATAGATTCAAGATTTTTAGAGAAATTTGATCTTCCAAATTGGGGGGGGGGGGGGGGGGGTGATCAGCAAAAAAATTAACTATGGCCTGACCCTTCACTACTTTATATGGTATGTAACAAAGATCAAATTTAAACAAGATTAATACCCATTTTTCAATTCAGTCGTTTAAGATCGACCTATTTAACATATATTTTACCAAATCGGTCACTGCTATTACATTTACTCTCTCGGCCAACAAATAATGTCTTAATTTAGTGGCCACAAAATACAATAATGAGCATGACTTTTCTATTGCAGAGTATTATCTCACGGCATCGAGAATATCTAGCTTAAATAATAGACCGCACACTCCTTCCGCATACTGTTGTACTAGGCTAAGAGAGCTTCCATCGACTCTGCAGAGGCCGCAACGTATAGCTTGCTTGAGCGGCTAACCTTTGATCAATGGCATCAAAACTGGTGGCCTTATTAGATACTCCATGATTCTATTAAAAGTCAACTGATGTTTCGCCTCCTAAATGAGCTCAGACTACTGCTTCAACTTTATCAATTGAGAGAAAATATTAGTCTTTCCGGTGTAATTAGATACGATCTTTGTATAAAATTGACTTGCCATAGGAAATTTTGCAGCTCTGATTTATTCCTTGGCGAACGAGCGTTGATGATCATCCGATCCATTTTTTGATCAACCTCAATCCCTCTCTGATGTACTAGGAATCCGAGGAAATTGCCGGCTGAGACCCCGAAAGCTCACTTCAAGGGGTTCATTTTCAGTTTATGGAGCCTCATCTACTTAAATGATTTGTGCAATTGGGCCACATGATCTTTCATGTTGGCCGATTTGATGACTATGTCATCCACATAAACTTCCATGAATCGACCGATCATATCATGGAAGATGGCATTCATTGCCCTTTGATATGTTACTCCCGTGTTTTTATGTCCAAAAGGCATTACTACCCAGTAATAGGTTCCTAATAGACCCAAAAATCTGAATGCCATTTTCGGCATGTCATCCGTTGTAATGTAAATCTAATTCTATCCAAAATCTCCATACATGAAAGACACAATTCCATGCCCGATAGGCTGATCAATTAGCTGATTGGCCACCAGCATTGGGTATTCATCTTTCGGTGTAACTAAATTTAAATATCTGAAATTAATGTAAATTCTTAACTATTATTATTATTATTTTATTAGGGGAACAACATTTGACATCTATTCAGCATATTTGATTGGCTGAATAAAATCATCCTTCAAAACTCTTTCAATTTGTTCATTTATCTTATGAGTTACTTTGGTTGTCGTTTGCCTAAGCGGCTACTTGTGCGGCCGATATCCTTCTTTTATCGGCAACCTGTGCTCGACTAAACCTCGATTGAGCCCCATCATATCAAGATAATCCCTTGCAAAATAATTAGCAAATTCATTGAGTAGACTCATCAACCTTCTCGTGATGCTTTAACAAATCGGTAATGAATGTAGGCTTTGGATCTTGCTCGATTCCTAAGTTAATTTTGACCAACAGATCTTGAACTTGTGGCTCAAAATCTTTCATCTTATTGGGAGACTCTTTAACCTTATTACCCTCATCTTTAGCCGAAACATCCACATTGGCCAAGTTTAAAAGGTAACCATCATCCATCTCTTTTAGACTTTCTCTAAGACTTCTTATTCTGGCCATGAAATCGATCCACTATTGCTTGTTTCTTAGTGTGTCGATCATAGAATTTCCTCAATTGTACAACACGACACCGGTTGATAGGGAACGATGTCCCTTTGCATAGTGTCAATTGATCACATTATTTTGGTTATAACTTGCACAACACTTTCTGAATTCTTCTTCACTGATATTCCAGCTGTCAGCCGAATTTGTGTCACGCAGTGAACCGAATTGATTCTACTTCTTCCCCATAATAATATGCATCATTGGCATTCGAGGTAGTTAAGAAAGGTTTATTATCGGTCAAGACCAATTTGACCTTATCTTGGTTGTAGAAAATCATGAACTAATGTAGGGATGACGAGATACATGCAAACGAATGAATCCAGTCCCTTCCCATCAAAGCATTATAGCTTGATAAGGTATCAACCATGAAAAATGGCACTAATACTGTCTTGGTTCCAATACTCAAATCATCTGGTAAGACACCATGAGTATTCGTGACATGAAAAGCAAAATTATTGACGGTTACCTCTTATAAAATCAAGTCGGTCACTGTCTTTCCCAATTTAGACATCATCCTTAATGACAAGAGGATAACAACGACCCCGTTGTTGACTTGAATCTTGGTGATGGGGCACCCTTCAAGGTGAGCCAATATGTATAATGGCTTGAGATGTTGCATCATGCCATAAATGGGTCTCTTTATGACCACCCTTACAGACAAAGCCCCCACCTCTACTGTGATGGTGTTAATATGAGGTGCTTCATCCATCTTGGGTTCATTTTTAGCATCTTCTTCGAACGGAAAAGAAGCATGTTGTATTATTGCTAGGAGGTATATTCTTCTATATCGCCCACCATTTTATTTGGTTGGGCTAGTTTGGCCTGAAAACTTGAAGGCAAAGTGAAAACCATGTTGCAATGGAACAAGACTAGTGGTAATGTCCCAAACACAACTCTATCATTTGGACATTGCCCCCTTAGTGTTTCAGCATCTGCTTCCATTTTGATATCTTCTGTCTTATCAATGCTCTCATCGATCGCAAGGTTGGCTGAGACATCTGCTGATGAGATAATTTTTAATGCTTCAGCGGCCGACGTCAGTTCATTAGCCAACCATTCATCCGTTGGAAAGCACTCATCGCTGAGGTAGTATGATAGGTTACTGCAACTATCTTCATCCCTTGGACTCCCCAACTGATTAGGTCAACATCGAAATCCTGGTTTGTAGCACAAGAGACAGTACTGTCCCCACTGTGTTTACAGCCACCTGTCCTTCAGACACATGGATCCTCCAGAAAGGCCTAGGTTGAGTTACCTCAAACTGAGGAGGTCTTGTGACTTCTTTTGATTTTCTCCTTATCGCAGCCCAATGCCTTTACCATCAACGCTTTTGAGTCCAGGTTAGCACTTTTGGTGTCACTGAAAATTTTGGATGCATGACCCGCTTCCATATTCCTTCACAGCTTGTTGGTGGTCCAATCATACTTTGACTCAATAGTCCAACTTGCTGGTAGCAATTGAGAGCCATCCATTGTGGTTAATGCTGGTCGGTCCCTCTTATTGACCTAGGAGCCATGTAATGACCTCTCCATCTTGATTCGGGAGGATCCCCCCGCCCAAGAATAGTTCTTTGAGCACATCAATCATATAGTTGCAAGCCACGATTATTATTTGAATGAGCGAGCCAATGTTGGCCCCGCACTGGTCATCATGATACCTCTCCTTGATTACTCGGGCCGAGATTGACCTTCGAACATGGCTGATTCATCAGATTAGTCGTGACCACATTGACCTTAAGGATAAAAGGGAATGGATTTATATCGATCAGCATGGCTTCCTCACCTTTCTAAAAGAACGTCAGCAATCCGCAGTGGATGTGATCCTGAATTACATTCCTAAACAAAACTCATCTATTAGTTGAATGTGACCAAGTTTCATGCCATTTACAATATTCGGTCTTTTCCAATTCATTGGCTAATGGTATCTTATGATTCATAAGAATTTTAATTTGATAAATTTCCCAGCCAACAAAAGGTCAAATATTTCATCAGCTCATGTGATATCAAAAGTATAATTCTTTTAATTTTTTTGCGTGGTCGATGCAGTCGATTCCACTTTGACCAATGTAGAATATACCATTGGATTTTGAGGCACCAGTTTGGTAATTACGACATCATAATTCAGGTCATTGTAATACATTCATAATAATGAGTTCTTTTTCTCGGTTCCTTCTTACAAGAGTTCCTCATAGTGAGAGGCCTTCTTAGTTAGGTCATATAAATCTATGATGTTCGTGCCTACAAACTTCTTACGAAGTTTGTATTCAATCCCATCTTGTGAGAGTTTGTAACACCCTGTAAAAATTCGTACTGAAACTCGAGTACTAACTCGACCAGAAATTACGTAGGATTAATTCCTTTAGAAATTAAGCATAAGTTAGCTAGCGCAACGCTAGAGTAGCTGTGAAATAGTCCCTGATCACTTTAAATACGTTCTACAAGACCCAAAACTTGTAGAATTCATGACGCTATAATATCCTGAAACCTAGGATCAAACTCTAAACCGGTTTGTCCTCAGGAACCCTTTGAAACTTTATATTGGATCTAGACCACGCGTCGAAAGTCCGATACTTACAATCTTAGACCGTTATGACCGCTTAGCTGCACTTGACAATCATTTCAAAAATCAAGCCCAACCGACGTTCAGAGGCTATTTCATTGAGCTTGGAGTGAAGAGAGTGAGAATAGGGTTAGATTTGAAAATTTAAATCCAAATCTGGCACGTAACTTGGTGCGTTATTATTAAGCGTTCTGACCGTCAGAATTCAGCCAAATTACACCCTCGGATCAGGAAAAATTTTTCTTTCATATCATGAGACTTGTAAACCTGATCTAGGTGCGATGACCGCTGAACTGAAACTGGACCACCACGTACGATCTATGAACTCTGCCAGACTGAAAACTGGGTGTGAGCAACATCCAGTGACCATGAGCTTAAGCCCGACCGCGTTCGGCCAGGGGACCTCTCGGAATGCCTTTTTGGACCAGAACAGCCCCAATTTGGTTATACCTTAAGTAAATTTTGTTCCCAAGACTAATTTGGAAAGAAATTAGCTTATAAAAGGGCTTTAAACCCTCACTTCTCTCACCCATCCGAATTTGCTAGAAACCCTAGCAAGAGTGTGAGAAAAAGTGAGAGTTTGTGAGAGAGAGTGGGAGTGATTTTCCTTCCACCTGTACTACCTGCTACACGTGTTTAAGCAACACATCTCAATCACTTTTTCGGTGATTTCGCTGCATTTCTAGGTAAGAAAAGACCCTAACTACTTGATGATTTAATATTCCGTCGATTTGTTAGCAAAGTAGCTTATACATCTTGTGAAATAAGTCGCCTGTTCGCCGTAGACGAAGCGTATACGCTCCGTTCGAATCGATACACCTTTAGGGAAAAAGGTGCGGATTTTAGACGTTTTGATTGACTGATTTCAACGCTTTTAATGTCGTTTAATAGTAGATTATCGACGGCAACACCGTTTGACATGTACAACATGCTGTCCGTTTTCTGTTTCGTAAACGTACGGAAAATATGAGATTTAGGGCATTTTAGTCATTTGTAGGAAATACTGTTTGCATCCATATTTTGCTGATATGATTGACATGACTTTTTGTCGTCTTAGAATATTCGGAATGCTTACATAATCAGTTTGGCGAAGAGATTCACCCAAATGCGCACTTTGAGTCAACATACAATATGTAGACTTAAGTGTGCAGACTAAGTCTTTGTATAAATGTTTGTATTAATATTTATTGAATTAAATGGTATTGTGAATTAGTTTGAGATTGAATTCTCAAATAATATGCTGATGTAAATGATTTCCTTCATGTTGGCTATATGTATGATTTCATTATATGTAAGAAATGCATGTGCTAGGAGATTTACTTAAGTTGTATGTCATAACATGTGTTAACATGCTCACATTGTGGTAATGCATTTTCGTTACTCTTATATGATTGATGAAGTAGATTCATAAATGTTTGGGACTATACCTAGTCCAGGCAGTCGGTAACCGAGTAAATTCGTGGTTGGCTTATCTTTGCCACGAACGACGCGTCGATGAACGCGAGTCGTATTTTGAGTTGGCGGTAGTGGTTAGGCCACGCGAAGTATTTCACGCACTTCATGTCGTTCGACTTGCAATGCGCTCATACTAGTCGAGCTCGTCAAGTAACCCGACTGGTCATTGTATGTTCACCTTGTATGAATCATAACTGCTTGAACCTAGGGTACTGAACTTACCATTAGAAACCCTGTTAACCATGATACCTTGATCCACAAAGACTCATGAACCGGGCATGGTGGTATGTGACACCGTGGTCGAGCTGTCGGCCTACGCTGGAGCCACAAACCTCCCCGTAGTGACCAGTGAGCACCTATGACTCGTGATCGGATTATGGTGGTATGGGACACTATATTCTTGCTATCGGCCTACACTGATCAGGTGACGAGCCCTTTGTAGTAACCGCGAGCGTATTCTGAGTCTACGGGAGGCGACGACCCTTCCGTAGCAATGAGAGTACATTAGGCTTGTATTGATAAGGTGATGGGGGAGCGGTGCAACGAGTGCAAGCAACAGCCCTGACAGTTCTTGCAGCGACCTACAAATGTAACATCTTATGAGAATACTAGGAGTGACGACCCTAGACAGGATCTGTGTTGGGATTGATATAAGTAAGGTACCTTAGTTTCCCAATATTGCTGTATGAATGAACTAATAATAACTCGGTAATCATATCACCATCACATTGCATGTGCCTGGAAGATGTGGAGCACTGTAGGAAGAAAGCATGCCGCGGGTGTAAGATGGTGCCGTATGAGGGAGATCTTCGGTGAGGGCATCCATCATGTCATGTCATATTGCATTAATAACAGTATTTAGGAATGTTTGATTAATTGCTTTACTATTATCGCATGATTGATTTGAGAACATGCTAATCTCTACTCTATTATTTCACTGATTTGATCACTCACTCCCACGTTACCGGATGGTGTTTGAAACACCCACCAGACCCTATCTTAGATGCAGGTGAGGCAGCGATTTAGGAGGTAGAGCCGGATTATGATGAGGACCAGGATGAGTTCTCATATATGCAGTTTCACGACGGCTTTGCATAGGTGGCCTGGATTGACGGGACATACTAGTTGGACTTCTGACATTTTGATTTTATTTTATTACATGTATATGAGACTCAGAGATGTATTCATACTTTGGAGATAGCTGAGATTTTTTTGGTTTTCCATACAGTGATATATATATTTTTCAGTCTTCCGCTTGCTTTTATCACTGAATCTGGAGTATGGATTGCAGTTTTGGTATAATTTTACTCATGCGAATGATTTAACTCAGACAACAGGAAATCATAATCATATTTGTTGCATAAGTGATGGTCTGGAACTCGAGAGTCAGGTTTATACACGACCCTCGATTTTCAGGGTGTTGCAAGTTGGTATCAGAGCATGAATGAGATTAAACCGGACCTGGGTTATGGACACGCAACGTACGCTGTCACTTCTTTGACTTAGGTGGGTGCGAGAAGAACCTAGAAACACTCGTAGGATCGCAGTTTCGCCAATAGGCGAAGTCTACTCAAGTCGATCATTCGATCGAGTCCATAACGCATCTAGGGTCGCGTGAAGCGACCAAGTAGCTCCTAGGTTGTAAGTAGGCGGGTTTGAGACATTTTCTGAAAGGTTTCAAACCTAAAAATGTGAATCCTTGGGCAGTGGGGCAACCAAGACCCTTACATTTAATCGCTAGGGCTTAAAAACCCTGTTTCACTTAATTTCTTCAGAATCCTTCCCCTCACCACTCCATTCTTTAATCCTTTCTCAGTCTTTTCATGTTAGGCATTGATCCTAATGTGAAAATGATATAAAATCATACTTAGACAAAATTTTACAATGAATAGTAAAAATACATGAAAATTGGCCTTTGGGCCACCCCAACCTTGAAATATTTAGTGACTGATGGGTTAGTTGGATGGATTAGCTCATCTTACCCCAAAATCATATGCTGCATGATGGGTAAACGTATTCTGTTTTATAGATTGACCCCAGAATTCCCTGGAAGGAAGTTTGGGCCTCCCTAGGTCAAAATACAATGAGATAGGGTGGGGCCCATATATATCTGGGACCTCTAGGGCAGGGGGGACCCATCCCACCAGGCCAGACCGGCCAGATCCACCATCGGCTGGCGATGGATCGCCGTACAGTGGGCCCCACTTGCTGTGAAACTCAGGCGCGCCTATTTTTTTGGGTAGGGCACCCCTCCCATATGCTGTCCATCTGTCGAAACCCCTTAGAAAGGATACCTCCTTCATAAAAATGCCCCTCCCAAGCTCCATTTTCATTTTTCTTGCTGCCCCATCTCAAGCCGCAACTCCAAATCACTCCCAATCCCATTCCCTGTTAGAAACGATCCCACTCCATCCCTCCATCATGATTTGCAACCCTCTCCCTTACAAATCTCGTCCGTTGGAGCTCCTACAACCTCCATTTGTGGCTGAAATCGGGTGGAGCTCCATTCCCCTTTATTCTTCTCTTTTCTTTTTAAAAATCCAGCCCTTGGGAGCTTGAAGCATCCCTCTACAACGCCTAGATTTCCTTCTATCCATTTGGGCAGCCATTTCTCTATATTTTTCACATTTTCATGGCTTTTGTTGAAGCCATTTTGGCTCTTTTCTCTTTCTCCACCATCCTCTCTTTGATGGGAAAGAGAAAGACCACAGCGGATGAGGCTGGGCCTAGTTGCCCTGCACAATCAAGAAGACCGAGGGGTGGCGCGGCTAGCTCAAGCGCCGCCGCAAGTCCAAGCGCAGCCTGGGAGTTTCATATAAAGCGGGATTTGGATCCCCATACTCAAATTGGGCGAGTGTTGTTAGAAGAGATGCCTCATGGTGATTATATTGACCATAAGGTGTTGTTTGAGATGGACGTGGATGGGCAACTCTTCGGTGAATTCCTATTATTTGAGCGTATTGAAGTGACACATTGGGGTCCGCTCTTTGAAGCCCGTTCTCGTGCTAATGTGAGCACCATTCGTGCCTTCTACGCTTGTATCCGGAATCCTACATTTGAGCCATTACAGTTCAAGATTCCCTTTGATAGAGACCGGATGGCTATGATCGATGTTCGGTTGATAGCGTGACTTCTGAACGTGCCGCTTGGTGATGTTCATCCCAGTGCAAAGAATTTAAGGAGTAGGCGTGAGTGAGATCGCCGTACCAGGTTCCTATGCGGTAGCCTGGTTCCGCTCCCATCTCACTGTCGACGTATCGCATGGCACCATGTGAGATGAAGGAGTTGAGGACGCAGATTGATGGTCTGTTGGAGCTTGGCCTTATTCGACCTAGTGTGTCTCCTTGGGGAGCACCAGTCCTGTTTGTAAGGAAGAAGGATGGTTCGATGCGATTGTGTATTGATTATCGCAGGCTGAACCAGATCACGGCGAAGAACAAGTACCCTTTACCCAGGATCGATGACTTGTTTGATCAGTTGAGAGGAGCGCAGTACTTCTCGAAGATTGATCTTCAGTCAGGATATCATCAGTTACTCGTCAGGGATGAGGACGTGTAGAAGACAACATTCAGGACCAGCTTTGGCCACTACGAGTTCATTGTGATGTCGTTCGGTCTCACGAACGCACCAGCCGTGTTCATGGATCTGATGAACCGGGTATTTCAGTCTTTCCTCTATCGATTCGTCGTTGTGTTCATTAACGACATTTTGGTATACTCCAGGAGTCGAGAGGAGCATGAGGAGCACTTGCGCTTGGTCCTGGATACACTCAGACAACATCAGCTGTTCGTACAGTACAAGAAGTGTGACTTCTGGAAGCAGGAAGTGAAATTCCTGGGACACGTGGTGTCCAAGGATGGGATGGCAGTTGACCTGGCGAAGGTAGCTGCAGTTCAGGACTGGGAGCAGCCTGGTTCTGTCACTAAGGTGAGGAGTTTCTTGAGTCTCGCTGGCTATTATCGACGCTTCATTCGGGATTTCTCGAAGATCGCGAGACCTTTATCTCAGTTGACACAGAAGGACGTGAAGTTCATCTAGAATGACAAGGCGGAGTCAGCTTTTCAGGAGCTGAAGGATAGACTTACGTCCACCCCTGTGCTAGTATTACCAGAGCAAGGGGTTAGATACACTATATACACTGACGCGTCTAGCGTTGGTCTGGGTTGTGTCCTTAGCGTTGGTCTGGTTTTCCATACAGTGATATATATATTCTTCAGTCTTTCGCTTTCTTTTATCACTGATTCTGGAGTATGGATTGCATTTTTAGTATAATTTTACTCATGCGAATGCTTTAACTCAGACGAGAGGGAATCATAATCATATTTGTTGCATAAGTGATGGTCTGGAACTCGGGAGTTGGGTTTATACACGACCCCCGATTTTTAGGGTGTTACAGAGTTGCACAAATTCGACTTTAGTCATGACAACCTTACAACGACTCTTTGCCCGCTTAAGTCATGTGATATAATTCTCACACGTCTGGGCGAGATCGGCCATAATTATTTCTCTGTTCTTAAAGAAAAATTGAGCATGAAACTTTTCTTCAATTTTTTACTAAGTGTGTACTGAATCTACTAATAGGTTCAAATACCATGTGAAGGCCGCTATCGTTAGTGACTGACTAAACAACTATCATTTATGATAATCATTATTGGCCAATTCTCTGCATCGAATAGTAAATCGACCAACATATTCGATAATTGATTGACCGGGCTCGCCTGAAAATACGGTAAAATCTGGTCGATAGTTCTTTAGCAATGGTGTTGCCGATCTATCCATCGGGGGTATGGTTAATGATGCACTGGGATAGTGTTGCGGCTGAGTACTTGACCAACAACTTCTTGGATGATTTGCACAATTTGGTCATGATCCATTCGTTAAGGTTCTAATACTACCGGTGGGTCGGGGCCAAATCGATTTACATTATCCTTGAGTTTGGAGAATTGTTGGGGATTGAACCCTCCTAACAATCCCTGATTCTGATTCTCAAGTATGAAGTTCCTAGCCTCTCGATCCGGTCACCTAACTTTCACAGGAGGTGGAACATTTCTCATCTCTTGAACTACGACTGATGGTGGATTCCGATATAGAGGTGGCATGGATGGCTACGGAGCTGCATTGCTAATAGAATTTTCCTCTGCATTATATTGCATTACCGGTGGCGTTGGCTCAACCATTATAGTCATCAATTGATGCATGGCTTCAGTCTAGCTGGTCATATATTGATTAATATTTTTAGCACAAATATGAAATTTCTCTCCTTGGACCCTTCCCTATTCTTGTACAAGTTGAATGCTCAGTTGTATATCCCGAAGTACAACAGCTATATCGTCTAGAAGAACCGTCCGAGAAGTCGATGCTCCTCCCTAATCCCCAATATCAGGTGTTGGACTATATTATTTGGATTTAACGCCTTAACAGCTGCTAGAACCGGCACGTCCTCTACTGGAGGTGGTGCGATTAGGGTTGAGGGATTGACAACAGCAATGCGAGCACTTCTTTTATTTATTATGACAATGTTATGCCAATGAATTGAGATAGGGTCCCACCAGCGCATGCCAAAAATTATTGCATGGTTTTGTTTACGGTTGTATGTGTGTGGGCGTGCCAAAATTGAAATTGTGGCTCAATTCAAACCGAACAACTATGACCCCAAGCGCCGAGGTAAGTAGACACATTGTGTATGACTGAGATCTGATGAGATCGACTGCCTATTCAGCCACTCGCTCAATGTATAAACAAGATTAGGCGATATTCAGAGGGTGGCGTTAGTCCTTTGATGATGGATTGTACCTTTGCCTTCCGTACGAAAGGACTTTTCGATATAGATAAATGGAAATGAAAATAAGGATTCCTACAGTTGATCACAAAGAGTAGTTGCAAAACACCTTTCCGAATAATGAACTAAAGCCAACGTGCCAGCGTAAACTCAAACTATAGCTAAATTACAAGCTATTTGATTAACGCTATGTATTACACTACAGAATATAAACATCGAGCGGAAAGTAAAGGATTACACTAAGGAATGTAATTTGCTTAGTAGAAAAAGTAAAGAATTATACTATGGAAGGTAAATTAATTGGTAAATGAAAGGATAATTGAAAGATAATTGTTTGTTTTGATTCGGCTGGTATGAGATGAATTTTTTTATTGAATTCCTTTGTTATTTATATCCTTAATCCGATCATCTGGATCCTTCTGACGTTTCAACGGTTGCTATAATTATTCTCCACTACTTGACTTCCTCTATTTCTCTCTTTGCCATATGTCCCGTAACCGTCTTCACAATTGCTCTTTCGTCTGCCGCTTAGACATTGACGGGGCACTGTCTGATACGTCCTGGCTGTTGTTTGCTACGAAATCTTTTCAAATCTCCAAATATACCTTGTGGAGTTTGTATAAATCACACGTAATCTACCTGATTAGTTCTTAAGAGGAATGACAATAATTGTAATTAGCATAAGTTTTGGATCATATTGATGTTAGCATTTTTATAGGATTTTCTATAATTGTCTGAATCTCTTGGTCAATTCAAATTTGAATTTGTAGGGCTGAAATTCTAACTCCCCCATGTAATTAGTATCCCACTAATCATGCAATTACTTATTTATGTTCCGTCTGTATTATACATTATTTATAAACATTCATAGTGAATAAATGAGAGAAAATACGACAATTTCAAATTTCAAATGGATTAGAATTACAAGGATGAGTTGGAATTCTAATAATACAAATGAAAATTTTGAATTAACAGGGTCAATTATAGAAAATTCAATAGTTTACCCTGACCATAGCGGGAATCACATTAGGAACAGGCTTGATGGCACATAAAACATCATAGTGGGCACGGGAAGGAATCAATAGTGGGCTTTCGCATCCCCCAGTTATCTGTGTCACAGTCAAGTTAAGAGTTTTGAATTTTGGGCTTATGTCCTAATATTATTAACAGGTGCCAAAATTGGACACAATGTCATGTGGACATCAGTGGACCACAGTGCTTTGGGTTAGATACTCTCTTTAATCGTGGTTGCTGGAAATTCTCATCCTAAACAGCTGAGCCGTTGTATTTGGACAGCTCGTGCTTTCTTCCCAACCATCCATTGTGGAGCTACCGAGTGGATGGTTTTGATATCCTGATCATCGGCGTGGTCTTCAGGATATGCTACACTAATAGCGAAATGTTGAGTTTAGCCGATCTGGATTTTGCACATTTATTCTGTGAGTACGAACCACGGTTTAGAATCTATTGTACGAGATGAAGAATAACCGAATAAAGAGAGAAGGGAGAGGGGGACTAATGGTGCTTACCATAACAACCGAATCACGAGCAGCTAGAGCCAGAATATCAGCACACGAGACTACTCCTGGGCACACCTTCTCTACTTTGGATTTGATGTTGTCCACCACATCGAAACCACGAACGGAGTTTACATTCGGAATGGCAGTTTTCTCACCCGTGAAAGTCGAATTGTCGTCCAAGAGTATCGAACCATCACAACCCTAATCATCATACATACACATGAATTTTTTGTTTTTTTAGTTTTTTGAAATACCAAGTAAACGTTTATCTTAAACAGTAGGAAACATGACATTTTCAATAAATAACTATATCCCTAATCACAAGAAATTGTGGGACACAACTCCATCAGGACACGTGGGGCAGTTGTATGACATCTTGACCGTGAATGTGGACAAAAGCTCTCCATTCAGCAATTTTGATAATCCAACTGGGATCATCAATGGTGAGATCCTCGTCCATGCGAAGTATTGAGTGTGTGGGTGAGAATATGCGTGTCCAAGGCAAAGTGCATGCAATTGAAACATACTAAACAAAGCTTACATTGACAAAGCAATCATGGAAATGCAAACGAAGCAACGAGGCACCCATCCGAGTTTCCTTCTTAACAGCGGCTACCACTGCAGCCTGGACAGTATCAAGGGCTTTCGGACACGTCGATGAGTAGTAGTTTGGGGAGAGATCAGCAGAGATTGGGCGAGCACATAAAACGACAGTTACTAAGAACATTGAGATACAAGGAGCCATGGACACTGTCAGTAGAAGCAAGATCTTCTGTAGAGCAATCGACCACTCTAGCCGGCCTATAAATAATTTTAAAGATGGGGTTAGGCTCCATGACCACCATCACGGTACTCGGGCAACAGCGGCCCACCGACAATCACCAACCACCACTGTGGCTTGTGGGACAGCCCATGTTTGTGTACGGTCCATCTGTTTAACCATTGAGTTTCTGTAGTATGTGATTACTAAATCCATGATTCTGTATTTGTTTACCACTTGTGCTTACTTTCGGAATGTAGCACATGCCTTTCCGTTACTGATGAACTTTAACTGTAGTGTAATCATGCATAGAGATAAGTGGTGTCCTCATACATCCATTTTGTACAAACCGACCTTAGTTCAGGATATCCAGACCGTCCATCTGATGGACAGTGCCACTGCTATAGATGGGAAATGCGCGAAGGAACTTCCACATTTGAATATCCTAACAATTTAATTTTCCATCTTTTTATTCTTTTAAGCCATCTAATTGTAAAGCCATTGATAAATGAGGGAGGGGGTACCCCATCCACAGTGGGGTCCATAAGTTTCAATGATCCGGATCACTTGAACGTGTGTCGGTCCATTTGCCCTGATCGTGCATCAGGACTATTATTCTTCTTGGCTGTCCATGTCTCATTAATTTTCACTTGAAAAGGATGGCCATTCTCACCACCTACAGTACTAGAAATGGAACGGAATCCTCTACGCCACCTGTCTTAGGCAGGGCGTAAAACACCCAAGCTCTTTGTGGCCCACTAGCCGTATATGTAAGATCCACTCTGTTCATTAAGCACTATTCTCGATTCTAGGCTCGGAGAATGAAACACGGTCAGATCAAGGGCTGCAGCAAGTGGAACATTGGGGACAGGATTCCGACCATAGGTTTGTGTGTCGTCTCATCATGTTGTTTATCATCATCAAACCCTTTAATCAGATGTAACCCATGAGGAAAAATTGAATATACAAAAATAAACCTAGTTCTAAGTCAGGCAATACACACAGCATGAACTTGGAGCGTCTAGAAGCAACTTTTTTACATTGCTCTCATTGGTGTGGCCAATAGGGGCTTTTGCCTCTGGATAATCGTGATTATTTCAGGTTCAAATAAGGGTTCCCATCTGATGGACGGAGTGGATTTACATATACAACATGATGGGCCACCAAGAGCTATTATGGTTTACGCAGCTGCGTAAAACAAGGCGTTGTAGATGATTCCGGTTCACTGTAAACTTTTGTTGCTGCCTATTCATTGATAATGGCATCCCTCTCTACGTGCATGTCGTTTGGTAAAAGGCCGTTCAAATGTCAGTAATGGATGCAGTTGATTTTTGGATTTTCTTTTGATAACATGTTTCGATGGAAAGTAACCCTCCTAAACACACCAAACACATCTATTATCAGATAATTTGCACCAAACACGTCTATTATCAGATAGTTTGCCTTTTCCTACGTGTTGACAATTTGAAAATGTATGCTTGCAAATATCAATAATGCTATATGTATTATTGATGGGGTTCGTCCTTTTATAGGCTGGGGAATCTATTCTTATGGAGAGCACTCTACAGCAAAACACATTTGGAAATTGTTTCTCTGAGTAATTTCGCGTGTAAATTTGAACATGAACTTTCACACGCAACACTTTGTTTAGCACCAACGGGTCAATTATGTATAACATCCATGCCGTGTAATGGGTATGCCACATCCAATATCTAGGGACACAACCAGTCCGGTCACAAAGACAATGACACCGGATGTATTCTTCTAGAACACCTAACGAGTCTATTGACACGTGTCCGCTCCAGGTGATTGCCATTATTCTATAGCCCACCTCCTGCACGTCCAAGATGTTTAATGTTAGTGGAAAATCTCAAATGTATATAATGCCTTTACGGACATTTGACATTTTCCCCCCCACAATTAGTTTCTAACAGTGGAGAAATTTAATATGGAAATATATTTCAAGTTAGAGAGTATATTTTCAAAACCGAAAAAAAAAATACAAATCGAAAAAGATGGCTGTGGTTTGTTGGTTGCATGTGTTATTTTGGATATATATTAAATTTATTAAGAAACAAGGTTTATCAATGTCATCGAGAACTATTCGATGTCATCAAATAGTTGCTCGATGCCATCAAGAATTTCCAAATTTCCTCGATTGGTTGTTACACGTATTGGTGTCATTTTCGATGACATCGAGGAGTGTCGAAAGTAGTTCGATGCAATCAAAGATTTCTGGAATTTCATGTTTTGCTCTAGACAGTTCGGTATTATTTTTGATGACATTGAAGTAACTCTGATGACATCGAAGGTTATGTGGTCAATGTCATCGAATGGTTTCGCACAGATTCAAAAATTTGTGGGATTTGTTTCTGAATTCGATTGAGATTCTTTCAAATCGTATATATTTAGGTGTAAACAGAATTGCGAGATAGTTCTATGGTTTCAAATTCATCTAGAGGGTTTCAAGGGTGCAGTAAGGGTTTGATTCGAGGTTCTTCAGATCGGGTAAGTTCTTTTTTCTTGTAATTTTTGTTTTTCGTAGTGATTATCTGTCGCTTTGTGCCATGATTTTTTCCTTAAAGGGTTTTTCTACATTAAATTGTTCTGTTCTCTTTGTGCTTGCTTGGTGCGATTGAATTACTCCTTTTAAATTCATCTCTGTGTGTTTCCGCGGTCCCCTAACAAATGGTATCAGAGATATCATTAGGGCACAAGCTTGAATACGAAAATGAGTATCAGTGGCTACCAATCCTAAGTTCGATGTTAATAAATACCCCGAGAAAATTAATTTTGAATTATGGAAGGTCAAGATGACTAGCCTATTAATTCATCAAGAATTAGATGAGGTCCTTGAGAAGTGACCTAAGTTTATGGATGATGATGAATGGAGGAAACTTGATAAGAAAGAAAAATCCTCAATCCAATTATGTTTAATAAATGAGGTTCTATATAATGTCACGAGAGAGAAAACCCAACAGAATTGTGGGAGAAGTTAGAGAACATTTATGCGAAGAAGTCCCTTGAAAATCTCCTACACTTGAATTTGCAGTTATTCAACTTCAAGATCGAAAAAGGGTGGAGATGTCGAAACTCACATTGATAATTTTAACAAGATGATTTGTAAATTTTTGAACATGGAGGAAGTGGTCAAAGACGAAGATCAGGCATGTATTTTGTTGAATTCTCTCCCAGCATCGTATGAGTCTTTTAAAAATAACTTATGCACCGGTAACACAAACCTTAATGTTGATACCATTATCTTAGTTCTTCAGGGAAAGACAATGAGAAAAAAAATAGTAGCATAGGGGCATCCACTTATGCATTATTTATGAGGGATCAGAATTCAGATCGAGACACATGATCTTCTCGATCGAGATCCAAATCCAAGTATAAGGGTAAGGGTAAATTAAAGTGCTGAAACTATGGGTTGACAAGACATATGAAGAAGGATTGCATAAATCTTAAAGTAAAGAAAGAAAACTAAGAGGTTTCTTCCATGGAAGCCAACACTGTCAAGTCTGATGAAGAGACGAGTGGAAGTGATGTGTTGCCGGTGTTTATGATCGAACACGTATACTATAATCGTACGGACAAGTGGATATTGGATACATGGGCTTCATATCACATGACTCCTTATCGGAGTTGGTTCACTAACTACAGGGAATGCGATGGTGGACAGGTATTCATAGACAATGACAATGTCTGTAATGTTGTGGCTGTTGGAACTGTCCGCATTAAGATGTTTGATGGGATGGAGGGTACATTGATTGAGGTAAGGAACATTCTTGATATGAAGAAGAGTTAGATATCTCTCGATGCACTTGAGGTGATTGGGTGCAAGTGTTTTGACAAGAAACGAAATGTGTTTGGTTTGGAGAATTACCTTAATTATAACAGAGAAAAAATGAAGAGAATAATCATCATATTTTATTCATTTAGAATTCGTTTACATCCTTCTTATCCTTTGATTCCAATATAAAGTAAGATAATACAAGTATTAAATAACTTTAATGTTCATTTTTGACAACATTGTTGTGCTAGAATGATATTCTTCTTGATCAATTCTGCCCTTCTTAAATATTCCAATTCTTCAACTTAAATCATCAATTCCCTTTTAATGATCCTTGGTGCTTCAAACTTACTGTCCGTGCAATGGACCTATTGCGCAGACAGCAAGTCCTCTACTTTGATCATTGTGTGGGTGCCTTTGTTGCACGGGCTTGACCGTTGCGCGAACTTGATTGTTGTGCGGGATCTCCATTATGCGTTGCACAACCTGCACTCCTAGTACCTAAATTCTTTGAAGTCTGAAATTTCCTCTACTGCTCAATTTTTCCGACGATGCAAATGAAGAAGATGATGGGGTATTTATAACCTCCCGCATGTGTGAATCTCCCCATCCACGTGACAAACATCCATAACAAACCCTTTGCGCGCCAACTATCATTGCGCACCGCGTAATGTATCTGTCAACACTTTTTTGTTGTGCGCCGCGCAACCAAAGGGCAAAAAAAACTGATCTTCTTCTTTTTTAATCAATTTTTTCTATGCCTCAAGAGATGTTCCCTTAATCCTTCATTTCTGATTTTCTTTCTTCAAAATGAAATGGAGGATAAATTCTAAAAAATTTCACCCCATTCCCTCTTAACGCGTAACCAATATCCATTGCGTGCCATGCAATAGACCCGAGCCTGCACTATATAAGTGGGACTTGTCTTCGTTTTGCTCATTCTACCTTCAAGAGCCATCCTCCCTTTTTGCGTTAGAATTTTTTCCTTCCGTGTAATTGGACTTAGTGCTCAACAACATCTAGCGTAAAACGAAACCCTGCGGGCAATGAGACTTATTCGTTTTAAAAAATTTCCAAGTGTTGAAACTCTGCTGAATTTTCCTATCTTTTCCAATGGCTCGATCCAAGAGACCGCATTCTTCTCATAGTGAACACATCGTTGAATCTTCCAATCCATCATTATCTCCTGAAGATCATCCTCCAAAGAGAACCCGATCAGTTGGAGAACCTTCCTCTCTTTTCAAAATACCCGACGCTCCAATTATTAATTTCACCAACCACATCTTACTTCTCGCTGACCCTATTTGTATGGTTGTAATGATGGGAGAACTTGAAAGACCGCTAATAGAGGGCCATGATTCTGATTGAGAGAATTGGTTAAAATCCATTGCTAACTTCTGTACTGACAATTCTCACCCTACACCTGCTGAATCTTCCCCTCCCCCATCCTTTTCAAAAAGAAAGAAGCAGAAGAGTAAGGATGAACTTCTTCAAGAGAAGATAAAAGAACATAACAAGAAACGTTATTAGAATGTTTGGGATATGGTCAAATCTCAAGAGGACGTGATCAAATTTAAGAATCCTTATAAGGATGAAACTGTTATTATCCCGATGAATCTCCATCATCACTTCTCCATGATTTAAAGCGAACCTTCTCATCATATGACATAAAACAGATTGCTTTATGTTGCAAACTGGGTTATAAAAGAACCAAAGATTCCAAAGGGATACATTACAGAGAAAGGACTCAAACAGAAGACAAGACATATATTATACATGCAATTCCTTATCCCATGCTATAATCCTCATACTTTATATTCCACTCATTATTTTGAAACTATTCAATAGCGTTTTCAAAACAGGGATTCCTTATGGGGTAATGACGATTTCAAAACGTGTGGTCTACTTTCTTCTCGTCAATATTACATTCATGGATTAGGGCGATCCTTCAGAAGTGTAAAAGAGTTCTTGGGGAAATCAATCTCTATGTTTCCATAGAAGCCACTTTGGACTTCTTTCAAAAAGATACCATGATTTATAAAGGATTCTTCAAACATTGGTCTTTCGTAACGAATTGCTTTCATTTGTCGATTGGTGAAGTGAGCATTACTTTGTGGGACCTCCAACGCATGGTGGGCCTTCCCATTACAGGATCCTTTCTCGATGAATTTTTTCCCATGAATGCAGAGTTTGCTTACTTTGACCATGAAAGAGATCCTCCCACCTCCGCTTCTACCATTGAACTCTTCCAGGAAATCTCTATGAAATTGCGGTTTGCACCACACTAGTAAAAGTATGGAATTGTTCTTATAGTCCTAGAGGGGGTGAATAGGACTTTTCAAATATTTCCTCTTATTTAAAAACTTGATTGCCTAACTCAATTATTTAATTTAAAGCAAGTAAGGCAATATAACTCTAATGGCTTTCAAGCCAGTTAGAGGGTCCAATCACATAGGTAGCTTAAGATATTTCAATAAAGAAACTAGCCTATATCATAGTGCGCTTATGTGTGGGAAGTGCTTCCTATCAATCAAATAACATTCATTTAATCATGTATAAGAATTTAAACATTTAAGTATATATAAGCATGATTAAACAGATGTGCAAATGACACTCTCAAACCTAAGCATGTATAGTGGTTTAGCTACGTGCCTACTCCACTCCTGGCATCCCCACTCAATCCCAGAGTGCACCGGATTTCACTATCAAAGGTTTTAAACAGGTTCACATATAACCTTTATAGTCCTACACTAAGGACACAAACTTATGTTCTCCGCAAGAGAAAAAGTGCTACACCTAGAACCCACGTTTAGGCCCACCGACTAAGGTCCCACACAAGGTATCCACTGTTTAGGCCCACTGGCCAAGGTCCTACATAAGGCACCTACTTTTAGGCTGATCTGCCAAGGTCCCACACACGGAACCTAAATGAGTTTGTTGATAGTAAACTCTTAGCCTCAATCCTACACGAGGAAAGAGACTAAACTTTGAACTCTTAACTATGACACTTGCTTATCGGATTGAGTTCACTTTTGTAAGGCCCGTATCCTAGTCTGTGTCATTCCCTAGGCTTTTGTGGTCTTTCCGGTCGAATTTCGGCAACTCTTGACCTGTATCTAACATTTGCACATGATCCTAAGCCAAGGCCTGCATACCGAAGTCGGCTCGACCCAAAACTTGTACTTTAGCGATCGGTCGTCGCCACGGTTCCAACGCCGTGACTCGCGCACCGATCCGATACTCAGGCCAGGAGATGTGGACCCACGTTCATTCCAAAGAAACATCGCGCATTGCGAATTTCGAGAAAATCTCTACAACACGTCCCATCAATCAATTAATTAATCAAGTCAAATACAAGTCAAACCTCAAGTACAATAACTCATCCTTTCCATTCCCAAAGTCAACTCTCTCTCTCTCTCTATACCTATCCCTTTCTTATAACCCCATCACTCCACCCATCACCCATCACACATCACCCATCACATATCACCCATCACTTTCCACTCTCTCTCATTCCATCTCTTCACTCCCAAGTAACAAACATCCCACATCCAAGCCCCCTCTCTCCCAAAGCTAAGTGTGGACCACTTTTCCCACCCTCTCACCTCTCATCCCCACCATCAAAACTCCATCAAGTACCATCAAAAGTGAAGGCAAGGAGCATAGGAGTCCAAGGGATCAAGGAGGAGTGCAATAGGTGGGTGATCTACCGTTGATTTCGATTTCTAAGAGCCCACTTATTGTGGGACTCACCTAATCAATACATTGTATTTGGGAGGGCCCAATAGTGGTGCGGTTCCTCCCCTTCACGTGTATTTCTCTCTCTCTCTCTCTCCCTTAGAATGAAGTGAGCCCCATCGATATGTTAAATCTACTCCATCCATCAGATGGTGTGGCCCACCACATTTCAGGGAGATCCATATTGTCCACTCCAGGGACAGTGGGAAGTTCCACACATTGAACTATATGGTATATAATATATTATATTTATATTTTAATATATATATATATATATATATATATATATATATATATATATATATATATATATATATATATATATATATATATACACATGCATGGTGGGCCATGTCCATGTGGGACCCATCATGATGCTTGTGTTATATCCATGCCATCTAGCGTCCCTGGACATTGGACAGAGCGTGGTTAACATGGTGTGCATGTACCGACATGGGTGTGTACTAACAGCTAACAAAAAAATAAAATAAAATATATTATATTTGAGCTTTTAGGGTGAGCTGCTCATGTAGGCCTTACCTTGATGCATTAATTTAATCCATGCCGTCCATTCCATTCTTCAACTCATTTTAGGCATGGAGCCGAAAAATGAAGCCAATCTGATTATCTGGTGGGCCATAGTATAGAAAATAGTGGTTCTTATTGTTAAAATTCACTTTGAAGTTTCTATACGCCAAAATACATGAGATATTGGGCTCATTTAGCCTGTAATGAGTCGTAGGATTTAATGGCTAGAGTGGATCTGCCTGATGTGGGCCCCACCTAGGAAAAAACTGTAAATTTTCATTTTTACAAAAAAAACCAACAGCAGCAGCAGACACTGCTGCCGCTGACAGCCCAAACACGCGCAGCAACGTCCTGCTGTGTGGATGTTGGAAGTAGACGAGTCCCAGCCATGGGCCCCACCGTGATGTGTGATGAACATCAACACCTTGCATTTGGTTGGCCCCCCTCAGGGCAGTGGGCTGCCCCAAAAATCAATTGTGTACATGAGTTAGGTGGCCCACATCAAAGAGAACAATGTTGATTAAACATCTGCCATCGAAACCCTTTTTAGGTTAATAGAAGTTTTGAATTATTATAAAATTTATTTTTCGTTTTCACCTGGGTCTGTGTGACCTCGTGAATAGATTGGGTGGAAAATAAACATTATGGTGGGCCCCATGTGGGACTCACTGATGTGTGTGCTCCACACCTTCCATTAGTGGGATCCCCACCATGAATTATGTGTGCTTTATCTATGTTGTCCATCCCTATGGGACTCACCATGATGCATGTGTTACATCCAAACCGTCCAACCTTTGGCAAGCTCATTTTTAAGGCTTGAGAAAATAAATAAAATAAAAAATAAAAATAAAAATAAGACAGATCTAGGATCAAGTGGGCCACATTATAAAAAATAGTCAGTTTAAGCGTCCGCCATTAAACCCTTAGAAATTCTAATGGTGGAAATCCTTATCACCACTTATATTTGGGTGTGGCCCATTTGATCTCCATGTGGCCCATGTGACGTGGCCCACTTACCATATTTTTTTTTCCATTGTTGAGGCCCACCTTAATTTGTATGAGGCCTGTTGTTGAGGCCCACCTTAATATATATGGTGCCCATGTTATGAGGCCTGTTGTGATGTATGCAAGGCCCATGCATTATGGTCCATTGCAATGTATGTAAGGCCCAATTTGTGCGGCCTATTCGATATATATATATATATATATGAGGCCCATGTGATTAGGCCCATCTTGATGTATGTGTTCTATATCCGCCCCCACCCATATGTTTAGGGCATGGCCCACCCCACACATGTGGCACGTGTGAGAGTGGGACCCAACTTGATGTATTTATTTTATATTCACACCGTCCGTGCATGGACATGTTGTGGGACCCACCATTATATATGTGTTTTATTCAAGTAGTTCGTCCATCCTGGACGGGTGGGGCCCATATTGATGTGTCTTCTACCGTTCATTTGGACGGTGCGGAGTAGGGCCCACCTCGATGGCATATGTATATTCACACCATCCATGCCTTTGACAATGGTGGGGACCACCGTGATGTATGTCTTTTCCCTGCTATCTTTCCATGAAATGCACCATGACATATCTGTGTTATCATCGTTGTGCTATATGTACTGTATATCTATTTCGTCTATTTGTGCGGTCTGTCGTGATGCATGTATTGTATATCTATGCCGGACCAGGTGATGCAGCCCACTTTGATGTATTTGGTGGCCCATTTGAGAGGCCCACTTTGACATACATGTAGCCCATCAAGACGTATCTTTGACCTATGAGCAAGGCCCACCTGTTGCGTGTTTTGAGGTCCAGGTGTAGGGCCCACCTGTTGTATATTTGAGGCCCATGTGATGTATTCAAGGCCCATGTGATGTATTCAAGGCCCATGGGCAAGGTCTGATGTAATATGTTTATGGCCTATGTGATGGGGCCCACCTATTGCGTATTTGAAGCCCTGGGTCGTGGCCCATTGTGATGTGTTTCTGGCTCATATGTCTTGGTCCATTGTGATGTATTTTTGGCTCATATGTCATTGCCCATTGTGATGTATTTTCAGCCCATATGTTATGTCCCATTGTGATATACTTTCGGCCCATTATGATGTATTTATGACTCATGTGCCGAGGCCCATTGTAACGTATTCGAGAGCCATGTGTAAGGCCCATTGTGATATATTCATGGCCTATAGGCAAGGCCCATTGTGATCGATATTAGGCCCATGTCGCGTGGTCCATTTTTTGTATACTAGGCCCTTGTGTGAGGCCATGGGTCCTCTTTATGTTTGGCTCTATGTGAGCCACTCCTTGGGAGCAATGATGGTTTAATGTCCACATTGTGACCTTTCCTTAGGCCTTGTTTGGCCAATTTCGATTGTCGAGGTCGATTATCAGTGTTAGTTATCAATACCGATTATGAGTATGTGACAACATAGCATAATGATACATGCCCATACGCATCATCTGCATGTTTGTTATGAGATGTGGTTGACCATTGCATATGTCATTGGGTAGGTTGTTATGAGACTCCCTGATAGGTGGATATTGTCTCACATGAGTGCACGGTATGCGTAGGATTAATGCACGACTAGATTGTATGACTCATGCATCTGACATTGTGTGTTGTAATTTTATACGCCCTAGTAACATTAGGGTCGTAGCCTCCACAAGCATATCATGGATGGCCAAATGGGATAACATAGGATACCAAAAATATGTTGTTAGCATTAAGCTACCATAGATGGCCCTGGGTGAAAATCCTTAAACCCTCTTGGTACCAGAGGATGCCCCAACGTTGAGACTGAGTGGATATATATGAGCGCATGAGGGCCGTATATAAGTAGGTCATGTCTCCCACTGTGTCGTAGCCAGTTAGGAGGGGGTGTGGCCTTATCCACCTGAGGGAGTAGGCATCATTAGGTTGATTTTGACCAACTCGTGAATGGGTCCGCTATCAACGTATTGGGTAGATATTGGCTGACTACTGGCCAGGCGGATAGTGAGGTTTTTTTCACTTACCCAGTTGTACGCTTGATGGGGCGGCAAACTGGTGTAGAGTATACTAGACCTCGGTGATGATCCCAAAGATGAACAGTACTGATATGTGGACTTATTGAGCAAGAGTTGCATATTCATTCATTCATTATCCACTCGGGCTGGTGGTGCGTAACTATTCACAATGACTAGGATTTCAGTTGGGGCGCGTGAATAACCTGAGATCAGGAGTTTACCACATTGAGTCTGACTATCTAAATTAGGTATGGGACTAGTTTGGATAGAAGTCCCTTGTGATGAACCTCATAGCTTGTGATACTACGAACTATCATCCCGACTTCACACTCTAGCATAATCATTCCATTTGCACCGCATATAGCATTACATCCATGGCATATGGCATTTTGGGTTACTCTATGTCTGCATTTGTATGACCTAGATAAGGTTGATGGTATTCGTAACTCTCCTAAATTGTATATTTGATTGCATCTTCGATATCTAATATCTGATTTATTGTGTTTTCACATTACATAGCCAATTTACATTACTTTCTCTGTATATGATATTGACTTACTATGTCTTTTCATCACATATCCTGGATGAGGTTGATGATATTCTTATGGACTTGTAGTATTTCTGCTTACTCTGATATCGTATGATTCATGCTAGTAATTTTGATGTTGTATGATTAAGGCATTGTATTAAATGCTTGACACTTATCTTGTGCACGCACTTACACCACCCTCTAAGCTTTCTATAAGCTTATGCATGATAGATGCATGCAGGTAATGATAGGACGCAGTCAAGCTGGAGTAAGAACGTGTTGCAGAGCTTCTGGAGAGTTTATTATATACATGTATTTACTTTTCAATAATGTACTCAAATGATTATATTAGTGGATATGTAATGATGATGTTGCCTTTGTGATTTGGGTAAACTTGTTGTTATGCCTCTTATGAGATAAATGTACGTTGGAAAATTTTTTTTCTCCCTATAGGATTCCAGGATCGTAACCTGACATTTGGGAGTTGGGAGCGGAGAATGGGGTACTATGGAGGCTGTCGACATCGGATTCGGCAATCGAGATTCCTGAGAATCTAATTTCTAGGTTTGGGGTGTGACACTTTTATAGCTCATCTTGGGATGCTTGATCTTCGTGCTTTCGTACTTGAATCAGCTTCCCAATGCTCCCCGGATCACGTCGCTTGGATTTACCTGTTGGCTCAGCTTAACAATAAAAAACCTTGCATGTGATATACCTTTAATGGTGACTAAGATTATAGGAGATGGTTGAATCTCTAAAGAAGGTTATGCATGGGTTTCCTGAGAGATTCAACTGATAGATACACTAGAGTATGATTGAGATCAAGGATATACCTATAGGTTTGGTCTCAATACTCTAGTGAAGTCTTGAGATCATGTTCTTCTTAAATTCAAGCTTTGAATGCTCTTTAAATGATGAATCACAATGAAGAGAGCATGAATCTCATATGGATAGAGTCTAGGTAGGTTTAGATAAGCTTGGGTTACACTAAGGACTCTCAATAGCCTTAATCCATACTTTCTACAAGTTTTTACGAGCAATTTTTATTGGTAAAAGCTTCCAATGGATAGAAAACAGCTAGTTCTCGGTGTTACCGAAGTGACCTTTAGTACCACTAAACTTGCTTCGGTAGTACCGAATTAAATTCCCCAAGTTGCTGACTGAAAACGGTCTCTTTTGGTAGCACCGAACTTTGTTCGTCAATGGTAGTCAGCGTCACCAAAATACCCAGTCAGTAATACCGAATTAACGTTGTAAGCTTGCTGGACTATTTTGAGCCCCTTCGGTAACACCGAAGGTGCTATTTGATGACACCTTCATCCTACCGACAGTGGACAAATGTTCCTGTTTTTGTCCAATATTTCAACAACTTAGGACTTGCTTAAGCCAAGACTATGGGATATAAAATATGGACTTGGGTTTGTCTTAGAATAGATGACCTATGAGGGTTTTCCTATTTGGGTTGGGATCATTTATTTGCAAGGATTTAAGATCATAGAAGTAGTTCTTCGTCTTCAATGTAGCTTTTCCTACTTTAGCTCTAGTTGCGTTGCCGATCTTCATTTGCCAAGAACTCATCTGACATTAAGACACAACTAGTCACGTAATTGACAAAGATGAGTACAAATAAGTACACTAACAATCTCCCCCTTTGTCAATTATATGACAAAAACAACCTAACCTACAATAATGTCATGTTCCTTACCAATGACATACCAAAATAATAAAGATTACATATCAAAAATAAAATTTACAACTCCAGAGTTGACATGTAAAACAAAATCATGTTGTTCCCCCTTAGTGTTTATCAAAAATAACCTGCAATAAAGGAAACAAGTAATTTCTATAAGAAATAACATTATTTTGGTGGGTAGGTTTCTTCGCCCTCTTTTTGTCAGTTATTGGCAAAGAATTAATCAAGAAATATTCCAATAACATTTGAGAATGGATAAAACAGAGGGTAAGAGAATAAATCTTATGATGAAATAAGCATTAAGAGCATCATCCGGGCAAGGAATATATCATCATAAGCAGGCAACTCATATGTTAGATAGAAAAGATAATAATATAGAGAATATCTAACATGAGTAGAAAAGATAGTACCAAAACTTTATCAATACTTGGGTATTGAAAATTTTGAGGTGTTACACAGATTGTATGGATCACTTTCTTATTTTCATTTCATCTGTATCGAAAGGTCCTTTCGTATGGAAGGCAAAGGTGCAACTCATAATTAAAAGATAAACTGTACCCTCTGAATATCGCCTGATCCAATTTATACATTGAGCGAGTGGCTGAATAGGTAACTGATCTCTATAAATCTCAATCATACACCACGTGTCTGCCTACCTCGGTGCTCAAGGTCATTGTTGTTTGGTTTAAATTAGAGCCATAATTCCAATTCTGGCACGCCCGCATACCTAGTGCAGAAAACAACGACGAACAATTTTCTAGCATGCTCGGAGGGACTTTATTTCTAGATTACATATGTGATATTGCTAAAAGTGCATAGAAGGAGAGCTCACATTTCTAGGGTTGAGCACTGAACACTAACCGCACCACCTCCAGGCGAGGACATGCGATTCTTGTTCCCCTTGAGGTGTTAAATCTAAATAATAACCCGACTAGAGACCCAATAGGGCCATCCATATCCAAACCGTGCTCCTAGATGAGATATCCATTGTAATTCAGGATTCTTAGATGAGCATTCAGATGGTGCAAGAATATAGAAGGGTCCATGGGGAATAATTCTATATTCAAGCTGAGAACATTAATCGCTACATGGCTACCCAAACTAAAGTTATGCAACAATTGGTGGCTTTGATAATGGAACGAACACCAGTGGCAACACAATATAAGGTCGATGGAAGTTCAGTCAACAACGCAATTCTATTGCCGCCTATGACACCTCTACAAAGTAAACCTCCCCCAGTTCTTGCCCTAGAGGTAAGGAATGTGGCACCTCCTATGGAAGTTAGACGACTTGAGTAGGAAGTCAAGAATTTTGTACTCGAAAATAAGAATCATGGATAGCCAGGCAAGTTCAATCTATAACAGGGCATTAGATTCCAAGATAATCTTAACCGGTTTAGTTTGGATCACCCACCAACCTTAGAGCCTCAGCGGGTGGACCGTGACCAGATAATACAAACTGTTCAAGAAGTTGTTGGCCAAGTGCACGGCCGTAATGTTATTCCCGTGTATCACAAGCCGTACCCAGAGTGTGTAGATCGGCAACATTCATTGTTGAGAAATTATTGACAAAACTTAGCCCTATTCTCGAGAAATCTTGGTCAGTCAACTATTGAGCACGTCGGTTGGTTCATAATGTAGTGTGGTGATCTGGCCAACAACGATTACTTAAGTTATAGTTATTTGGTCACTCATTGACCACAACGGCCTTCACTTGGTACTCAGACTTGCTTCCAGATTTAGTACATACTTGGCAGGAATTGGAAGAGAAATTGCACACTCAGTTCTTTTCTAGAAACAGAGAGATCACTATGGCCGATCTCTTACAATTCTGAAAATTGCCCGGGGAATAATGCGAAAGCTATATTATGTAATTTAAGTAGGCAAAAAGCCAATGTAAAGTAGTCATGACCGAGGATGAATTTATGCAATTAGCACAAGATGGACTAGAGTATAAGCTTCATAAGAAATTCATATGTATAGAGTTTGTCGATTTATATGACCTGACTAAAAAGGTCTCTTGTTTAAGGAGCTCTTGCAAGAAGGGGCTAAGCAGAAGACCTCATTGTTAGGGACATATTACAATGACCATAATTATGAGATTGCAATTGTCAAAGCAGTAGTTAAGAAGCCATTGGTATGTTCAGCATTGGTCAAAGAGGAGTTGACCGCCCCGATCGTACAAAAGGCTCAGAAGTGTACAACTTTGATGTCACTCGAGCCGAAGAGATATTTGATATTTTTTTTGCCAAAAAATTTATTAAAGTTTCTAAAAATCATAAGATACCATTGGCCGATGAATTATAGAAGATCGAGTATTTTAAGTGTCATGGAACTCAGTCCCATTTAACTAACAAGTGTGTTATGTTCAGGAACCTCATTCAGGACCACATTGATTGTAAGCTATTGAAATTCTAGAAAAACTGTGAAGAGGCAATGTTGATCGACAGTGACCCATTCTTGGCCAGTAATGAGGTGAATATGCTCACCACCACTCTCAGGAACCAGCCACGGTTAAAGATTGATCTCGTCTTGATTAGTCTATGAAGAATGCCTAGCTGACCTGCGCAAGGGCACCAATGAGTTCCTTGTCCTCAAGATGATCGGTCTATTGCCATTAAAAGAAGACACCAAGGTCCTTGAATCTGCAATTGGTGCACTCAGGAGATTGCGTCCCGGATAGGAGACTCTCCCAAGAAAGAAAGGGAGGATTGCAATCATAACCTCGACCGTTACCAGCCACCACAATTGACCTTCGGTCGCCGTTCGCGATGGGATCCACCTTTACCAGGGATGGTTAAACCTCCTACTACACATGAAGGGGTATGGAAATGAGTCACTCACCCAAAATTTTTAGCAATACCAGAAGCTTTCATAAGGACCCAGAACCATTGATGGCAAAGACAGTGAGCTACTACTAGAAGGGAAGTGAAAGGGGAAAGGACACTTCCTCAACCAGAAGTTAAAATGCCTAGTCCTTTTTGGAAGATCCACGATCCTGATGAACAGTTGGCAGTAAACACGACTGAAGTAGTACTGCCAACTACAATACAGGAGGGTCCAGATGCCCTTAACGACACTAGTGAATCAGGGGATCTTAAAGAGGAAGACAGTTGCGGTAATTTTTCAGATTACCACAATGAAGACTGCTTCCCAATAGAGGAATGATTGGCCAATTAACTCTCATCGTGTAAGTGTTATAGTTTTATGCTCCTTTGGTTGTCAAATTTTTTGGTGTCAAAACCTCAATCTATGTCTCGCATAGTTCATTGTTATAAATGTTCAAGACATTACATCACCACTCTAAGCACTTTACTTCAAGTCAAGAATGAAGAACTACTTCAAACTACTTCAGGAAATGCAAGTATAAGCTACTATAGAAGAATGCAAGTACAAGCTACAATAGTAGAAGTGATCGTGTTCAAGACTCAAGTTAGTCTACAACACAAGATGAATTGTTATTCAAGCTATAGAAGATCTCATGTTCAGTGCTACATCAAATTCAAAGATCTCAAGCTTCACAATCTTTAAAGGTCATCTACCATATGAAGATATGAAGTTTCGAAGTTCATACCTCACTTTCATGGTATGATTGACCTTAAATTGTCCTTAGGATAGGTCATTTTGAATACATAATTCAATCATATCATTTTACATGGAATTGGACTATTCTAAGGCTAGTCCTAAACCTTATTCGACTAGTCCTAGCACTACCTCGACCAGTCCAAGAAATTTCAAGACCAGTCCTGGACTTTGTTCGACCGGTCGTGTGAACAGTGTCGACTCGTCCTACGACCAGTCCTAGTTCTATGATTCAAACTACAACAACCAATCTTTGAGTCCTAAGATCAGTCGTGGGTATGCTACGACCAGTTGTAGAGGGCTTATGTCCAGTCATAGACACCCTACGACCAGTTGTGGAACGATTTTATCCGATCGCGCTCAAAAATTTAAAAATTCGTTTCTCCTACGACCAGTCGTAGTGTCCTCAAGACCAGTCGTAACCGAGTTTCTACAACTATAAATAGAGCACGAATTTTAGAGTTTCATAACTAAATTCAAGAAAAATTAAGGGATTACTCTAAGAGAAGTTTGTGTTCATTTTAAGCTACTTTGTGCATGATTTATATTCTCTTTTGTTAGCTTTATTAATTTAATTTTTTTTCTACATTCCAATCTTAATTAAACAGAGGAATTGTGATATTCCTTCTTCTTGCAATCAAAATCAGATATAGCTATCCCAACTAGTTTAATTTAAAATCAATTATAACCTAGAACCATTTTAAAGTGAGTATTGGACTTTGAACTTCTACATTCGATCTTCTACTCTGATTGGTTCTTCTGGGCTGCAACAAAAGGAGAAATTCAGGTATTTTACATTTATGTAAATTTTCATTTTGGTTTTATTTAAGATTAAGCTAGAAATATCTCATTGTGTTGGTTATCTGAGGAGAGCCAAAAAACTTAAAAGTGAGAGTTTTTGAATTGTGTAAGCCATTTTCTAAAAGACATAATTGTGAAGGTTTTAGGTGAACCTGTAAAAATCTATTTTGATAGTGAATGCTAATATCCCCTGTGTGAGGATATTAGGAGTGGAGTAGCAAGCTGTGTGGCTATTGTTTAGCAGTTGGTATACACACATGCAAACCACTATAACTCTTTGTGTTTTGTGGATGTGCACTTTATTTTTCTATCTTTGATCATTCAGATTTATGGGATGTATATGTTAATGTGAATGTTGTAATATTTACATTTCAAGCATTGTGGGGAATGTTATAATAGTTTAGAATTTATTTCTTGTTATTTCATTTGTTTCCTTTATGTTTGAGTTTTTGATATTTAATTTGTTTTAGAAATAAGGTTATCCTGCCATAAACCTTTGGTTTTTATGGTGTAAGGTTATCCTTAGAACAACATTAATATCAAGCTCTCTTTTTGAGGTTACTTTACATTCCAATATGGTGATTTATTTATAGTGCTATCTTTTATTCATTTATATTCCGCTGTTATTACTTAAATATGGCATTGTTTTATTCACACCCCCCCCCCCCCCCCCCCCCCCCCCCCTTGTAAGACATATAGCTTGGCCATTTCAAGTGGTATCAGAGCCTAATAGCTCATTTTAATTCTTGTTATTTGGATTTATTTCCTGAGCTAATCGATTTAAGCTATATTTAAGATGTTAAATTTTGATATCCTTTCAGTTACTAGGCCTCCACCTTTCGATGACACCAATTATGCCTATTGGAAAGCTAGGATGAGGATTTTTCTTAAATCCATGGATGAAAGTGTATGGCTAGCCATAATGAATGAATAGACCCCTCCTACCACTGAAGTAATTGAGATCGATGGTTCAAAATCAATGAGAGTAACACTTTATTTCTCATGGACCACACTTTAGGAAAGTGAGAGTAGTGCAAATGCTAAAGCACTAAATGCAATCACTTGCACACTATCACCAGATGAATTTAAAAGAATTATATCATGTGATTCTACAAAGAAAGCTTGGGATATTTTAGAAATGACACATGAGGGTACATCAATTGTCAAAAAATTTAAAGTCCAAATCCTCACAATCAAATTTGAGGAAATACATATGGAAGAAAATGAAATGTTTATGGACTTCTACACTAGATTAAATGACATTGTGAACTCTATGTGGGGTCTTGGTGATAAAATCCCAGAAAGTAAAGTGTGTGCAAAAATATTACGCTCACTTCCTGAACGGTTTAATTCTAAGGTAACTGCGATCCAGGAACTTCGTGATACGGATACTATGAGGGTAGAAGAATTAGTTAGGTCTTTACAAACCTACGAATTAAATTTTAAAGCTCCTAAAGAAAAATCTATTACCCTTAAGTCTTCTAAAAATATTTCTCAAAAAAACAATTCTGATTTAGAAAATTCTGAAGACGATATGACCCTTTTAGAGAAAAAGTTTTATAAAATTTTTAAAAGTAAAAAGAGGGTTGATTTTCAAAAAGAAAATTATAAGAAAAGATCTAAATTTAAATCTAAGACTTGGAAATTTTTAAAAGATAGTCAATGTTATAACTGCTAAGAATATGAGCATTTAGCAAACAAGTGTCCTAAAAATGACAAACCCAAAAAGAACAGTATGTTGGCTACTTAGGATGAATCCTCTGATTCTGATGCCTCTTTTGATTCAGAAGATTCTGAAGCCAAGTCGGGCAATGAAGTTAAAGCCCTTATGACTCTAGCCAAATTCACATTTTCAGATAATGATTCAACAAGTGAAGAAAATCTAAACAGTGAATGTGAAAATGAAAATGACCTTCAAGATGCTTACAATGCCCTATACAAGGAAAGTTGTAAAATTGCTGTGAAACTTAAACTTCAAAAAGAAAAATTTTCAAAGCTTAAAGAAAATTTTGAGTTTCTTGTTTTAGAAAAATCTCATATTTTAGATAGTTTTGAAAAATACAAATGCAATTTGGAATTCAAAACCTCCCAGATTGAAAATCTTGAATCTGAAAATGAAAAAATTTAAACTTGAAGTCTCTTCTCTTTTGAGTTTAAAAGATACATGGAGATATGCCCAAGGTGATCCAAAGTTAGAAAAACTTTTATCCAGATCAAGAAAATGTGGCGATCGATCTGGTTTGGGCTACGATAAGAATATTTCTCTTAAACAGAAGAATACTCCTCCCAAGTTTGTGAGAGGAGAAACTTCGAACTCAAAAGGAAAAAGTAATCAAAATTTTTCTAAAAATTCTAAAACTTTTTGAAAACTTAAAAATAACTATATCAATTATAAAAATCAGTGCCGAAACCTTTTAGCTGAGAAAATAGTTGATCTTCTTAAGGAGCTCTTAAAATCTAACTCAGTGGATCACTCTAACAATAACTACAATCAAAAGAAGACCCACTATACTCCTAAACCCAAAACAGTTATGAAATGGGTTCCTAAGGTTGCCTACTTGGTTACCCACACTGCTTTCAAAGCTACAAGCCATTCAAAGTGGTACCTAGACAGTGGATGCTCAAGGCATATGACTGGTGATAAAGGTCTATTCACCGATCTCAAAGACATGATTAATGGTTCAGTCACATTCGACAATGGCAGTAATTGCAAGATTATTGGCCAAGGTACAATTCAACTCTATAACCTCTCTTTGTTTAAAAATGTTTTATACGTTGAAGGGTTAAAACATAATTAATTAAGCATATCTCAAATATGCGATAACAATCATAGTGTAAGATTTTCTAACCAAGGTTGTGAAATTCTAAATAATAAGGGTTCAAGAATATTAACTGGTCACAGAACTTCTGAAAACTGTTGTATAGTTAGTGAATCCATCTCATCTAGTCAAACATGTTACATGGTCCATACCAATGAGACTAATTTGTGACATAAACGTCTTAGATATGTACACTACCATAATTTAAATACACTGAGCAAAAGAGAACTAATAAGAAGTATACCTAAATTATAAAAGATAGACAAAATATGTGGCGAATGCCAAATAGGCAAGCAATCAAAGAGTTCTCACAAGAAGGTAAACTCCAATGCCACATCAAGACCACTCGAGCTTCTCCATATGGATCTTATAGGACCTACTAGGATGGAAAGTCGAGGTGGTAAAAAATATATTTTAGTAATTATGGACCATTTTACCAGATTCACTTGGGTAGCTTTCTTAAAGGATAAGTCAGAAACCCTTAATGAAGTAAAAAAATTTCTCAAATGGATTTAAACGGAAATATGTTCTCAAGTTTATAAGATCCGTAGTGATTATGGATCTGAATTTGAGAATAGCAATTTTGAGAAATTCTATAGCAATCAAGGAATATTACATGAATTCTCTGCGCCCAAAACTCCTCAACAAAATGGAATTGTATAAAGAAAAAATAGAGTGCTTCAATAAATGGCTAATGTAATGTTGAATAGTATGAAGCTATCTAAAAATCTTTGGGCTGAAGCTGTTAATACTGCCTGTTATATAATTAACTATGTTTATACTAGTAAATCTAATAATAAAACGACTTATGAAATGTGGTTCGATAAAAAGCCTACTGTCAAATACTTCCGAGTTTTTGGCAGCAAGTGCTATATTCTACGTGACTATGAAAATCTGAGAAAGTTTGACACTAAAAGTGATAAAGGGATCTTTTTAGGATATTCTTTAAATAGTCACGCATATCGTGTACTAAACAAGGTGTTATTCAAGAATCTATAAATGTGGTCATATACGATCACTTGAATACACCTGCCCCAAGTTCAGATAATGATGAAGTTCTTTTAATTGATAAACCAGATACTTCATCAAATCAAATTGAAACTGAATTAAGGACTGTTAAAGATCATCCAACCACTCAGATTCTTGAAAACCCTCTCACTAGTGTGCGCACTCGTAGACAATTTGAAGACATATGTAATTATGTATGTTTCACATCCCAGATAGAATCGATAATTGTAAAAGAAACTCTTACTGATGAAAACTAGATAGTTGCAATGCAAGAAGAACTTAATCAATTTGTAAGAAATAATGTTTGGTACCTTGTTCCTATACCTAAAGATAAACATATCATTAGTACTAAGTGGATTTTTAAAAATAAATCTAATGAACTTGGTAATATAATTCGAAATAAGGCTAGACTGGTTGTACATGGGTACACTCAAATTGAAGGAATTGATTATGATGAAACCTTTGCCCCAGTAGCTCGTCTTGAATCAATCAGACTATTCATATCCATTGCTTATTTTAGAAAATTTAAAATTTATCAAATGGATGTAAAGAGTACCTTCTTAAATGGCGATCTGCGTGAAGAAGTGTATGTTGAACAACCAACGGGATTTGAAGATCCTAAGAGTGTTGATCATGTTTATCGCCTGAAAAAGGCTCTCTATAGTTTAAAACAAGCTCCCAGGGCATGGTATGAAAAGTTGACTGAGTTTTTACTAAGTCATAACGTTCAAATGGGAAGTGTTGATAAAACTTTGTTTGTTAAGAAACATAATGATCATATCCAAATAGTGCAAATTTATGTTAATGATATTATTTATAGATCCACCTGAACTAACTGTAAGTGCACCTACTAGTGCCCTGGTTTGTCAATTACAGTGTAAGTTGAGTCAGTCGAACAACAGCGCCTAACAGGAAGATGAATTTAAGTGTCTGCCTCAACTGGATGTGTGGAAGCTCGCCATAGGTAAATCATAGCCTCACATCCCATGTCCCAAAACACCAGGTGATTAAAACCCTTAAAACTAAGTAGAACACCTTAGGGTTTTATTGTAAGAAAACCTTTTACCAAACAGAAAAATCTTCAAGTTTTCTTACCCTATCGATTGTATCGATTCACATTTCAATATGATTGACCTGCTCTGTCGATATCCTTGGCATCTCAATCGATACAATCGAGTGAGGACAAAAAGCGTCCAGCAACCGCACATTCATCTGGACGATTTATCGATATATCGAAGTTTCAATCGATATCATCGATATTCGAATATCGATCCCATCGAAAGTAGATTAATAATATCGACAGGCAGTTTTAGGGCGCCCCTGTCTTTCTAAAGAAATCTACCATAAGCTTCGATATATCGATGTCTGTTCCGATTCAATCTAAATTTAAACATTGATCATATCGGCAGTAATTCGATTATATCGACAGTGGGCGCATGTTTCCTCCAGCAAATATTTTAGGGTATTTTAAACATTGATCGGGGGCCATTCGAGAAAATTGATATTCTTATGTCGATACCATCGAGTCCTGGTTGATTGGATCGAGTCTAGAACAAACTGACCAGCGTGCTTATAGGTAAATCTATATGATTTATCGATCCTATCGACAAAGTCTCGATATCATCGACATTCAAATTCTGATGACATCGACTGTTCCTTGATCATATCTTTAGAACCTAAAATTCTTCAAGGATTGTCTCTCTTGTTTTCACCTGTCGATAGATCGATCCCTCTATCGATGGAATCGGAGTTTGAAATCCGATAACATCGATGTGTCTCGATCCCATCGACCAGTTGGCAAAAGGCTTCCAAAAGTAAAAATGACATTTGAGTTTGTAACATCGAGCGGTCAGTCGATGCTATCGGGAGTATACGCTCGATGATATCGACCCTACTCGATGATATCGAACTCTGTCATAAATGTGACCATTTTATATCCGTTGGAACCTTTTGCCTATATATACAGAGGTTAGTCTTTATTGCTGGTAGAGAAAGAAGAGAGTTTTTTTGTGTGTCTTACCCTCAGATCATATACCCAAATTCCTTTCTCTCATGGGAGTTCATCTTCCAATTCACTCTTACCATTGATATTCAATAAAGTGGATTGGGAAATGAACTTTCGCATTCAAGGATCCTCCAGCAACTATCTTAATAGTATATCATTAAGCTGAGATTCCTTGAATGAATACATGACGGAAATCACTCTATGTTCCTTATAGGAAAATTCCAAAAGAGTGAATTTTCATCCTAACCTTGACCCAACCCGAAGCCTAGTACTGGTACATCTTTTATGTTGTGGATTAAGGGAGCTGAAGACTCTTCATAAACAAGAAGGAGATCTTCATCACTGAGCTAAAAGGGACTCATTAACTTATCTGTAAGTACCTAGAGTCCAGAGAACACTTGTGATCATTCCTTTCTAAGTTTGGGTCTTAAGTGTTGCTCACCATGTAAAGTCCTCAAAGGAGGCCTCCGGCGGGAGTGTACGATGTGGGTGCATTGTGTGGACCCTTGCTTTATGGAGAGCATAAACATCCAGGTGCATTGTGTGGACCCTTGCTCTGTGTGGGCATTAACATCTGGTTAGGAGTGCACCAGTAAAACTCCAGGGTTAGAGGTGAACCGAGTAGAAACCTCCGTGTAAAGGTTGAAGGTGAACCTAATTTAAAACCTTAGGTTTGAGGTGAACCCTAAGAAGCCTCCTTAGTGAAATTCGGTACACTCAAGGATTGAGTGCAGCAGCCGGGAGTGGAGTAGACAAGTAGTCGAACCACTATAAAAATGAATGTGTTTGCGATTGCCTTGTTTGTGTGATTTTCTTTACTATTTCAATATCTGAGTGTTTGAGATCACACCTCACACACACACAGTCATATCCAGCATGAACTAAGTTCTATATTGCTATCTTTTGAGTAGTTTGTGATTAGACCCTCTACTAGGCTTGGAAGCCAGTAGAGTTACATTTAAATAATCCTGATAATTGTATATCTGATAGGATTAGTGCAATAGGATTTATAAATACATTGTAAAACTTTAAATAGTCCTATTCACCCCCCTCTAGGACATATTGACATATTCCTAATTCAACTTAAGTTGTCTTCACCGCTATTTCAATTAGTATCAAAGTGAGTCTCTCTTTAAGGGCTTCACCGTCTAGAGAGTGATCTTGACTGAAAAGGAATCATGCTCAAGAAGGTCCCAAAGGATGTGTCAGATCATAACAATTACCTTGTAATCCATACTACTCTGAAAGCCGACAATAATTTAAATTGGTATCTTGATAGTGGATGCTCCAGACACATGACTGGTTACCAAACTCATTTCTGTGAGTACTCAAACTTTGATGGAGGATCAGTCACATTCGGAGATGGTAGTTCAGCAAAAATTATTGGACAAGGGACAATAGCTATCCCGGGTCTTCCCAAAATCAAACATGTTCTCTGTGTAGAAGGTCTGAAACACAATCTCCTGAGCATTTCTCAAATTTGTGATAAGGAACATCTTGTCACCTTCTCGAAAGATGTGTGTAGAATTTTAGATCACACAGGAAAATCTCTCATAAATGGATTGTGCACTAGTGATAACTATTATATCATAGAAAGTGTAAATGAGGAAGTGATGAATACAAAGTGCAACATGGTAATGAAAAATGAATCCAAACTATGGCATCAAAGGTTGGGACATGTCCATTACCAAAATTTAGCTAAGCTCAGCTCCAGAAATCTGGTTAGAGGTCTTCCCAAGATTAGGAAAGAAGAAAAAGTTGCGTGTGGAGAATGTCTTAAAGGAAAACAGATAAAAACTGGACACAAAAAGACAACCACCATAGCAACAACAAAATCGTTAGATTTGCTGCATATAGATCTGGTTGGCCCAACCAAAGTGGAAAGCCATGGAAGGAAAAGATACTTCCTTCTTATAGTTGATGACTACACCAGATTCACTTGGGTCACATTTCTTCGGGAAAAATCGGATGCTTTTGAAGAATTTGCTATCCTGGCCAAACGGGTTCAAAATGAAAAAGGATATGGCATTAATCGTATTAGAAGTGATCATGGTGGAGAATTTGAAAATGAAAATTTTAAAAAATACTGCAATGATAATGGAATTCATCATGAATTTTTAGCCGCAAAAACCCCGTAGCAAAATGGAGTTGCTAAAAGGAAAATTTGTGTGCTGTAAGAGATGGGGTCAGTCATGCTAAATGGAAAAGATATGGCAAAAAGTTTCTAGACAGAAGCTTTCGATACTGCCTGCTACACCATAAATAGAGTATATCTTAGAGCAGGTCTGAACAAAACTCTATACGAACTGTGGTATGGAAAGGCACCTAGTGTAAAATATTTCTGAGTCTTTGGGAGTAAATGCTATATTTTAAGAGACAGAGATCACCTAGGAAATTTTGAGCCTAAAAGTGATGAAGGTATCTTTCTGGGGTATGCCTTGAATAGTCGTGCGTATAGAGTATACAATCTAAGAACCTTGACTATTCAAGAGACAGTCAATGTGGTAATTGATGATCATCTTCATGTTGAGGAAAACCCTACAAATGAACTGGAAGATGATGTAGACTCATGCATTCTAGATAAATCAAAGAGCAAAATCCCAGCACCAAATGAACCTGGACCGGTCTCAGAAACACCCATCGTGAAGGATCATCCATGGGAACAAATCATTGGTGATCCAAATGAAGGTGTAAGAACTCGATGACAGATAGAGAATATCTACAGTCATTTCTGTTTTACCTCAAAAATTGAACCTAAAAATGTTATGGAAGCTCTTTAAGATGAACACTGGATAAATGCCATGCAAGAAGAACTTCAACAATTTCAAAGAAATGAGGTATGGAAATTAGTTACTAGACCAATCGACACAAACGTCATTGGAACTAAATGGGTTTTCAAGAACAAATCCTACGAGTCTGGAAATGTGATCAGAAATAAAGCAAGGTTAGTTGTCCAAGGATACTCACAGATAAAAGGAATTGATTTTGATAAAAAATTTGCCCCTGTTGCTCGTCTCGAATCTATTAGAATTCTCATGGTTGTTGCTTGCGCATTAAAATTTAAATTGTTTCAGATGGATGTGAAATGTACATTTCTTAAAGGAGATCTTGCTGAAGAGTTTTATGTAGAACAACCTAAAGGTTTTTCAGATCACAAGTTCCCTCATCATGTTTATCGTCTGCATAAAGCTCTGTATGCTCTCAAGCAAGCACCCTGTGCATGGTATGAACGGCTGAAAAAATTTCTATTAGATCATGATTTCTGCAGAGGAAGTGTAGATAAGACACTTTTTACTCAAAGAACAAAGATCTCTTAACTTATTATAAAAATCTATGTGGATGACATAGTGTTTGGATCAACATGTGGAGATGAGGCACACAAATTCACCAACCTCATGAAATCAGAGTTTGAAATGAGTATGGTTGGGGAATTAAACTTCTTCTTTGGGCTGCAAGTCAAGCAACTACCTAATGGCATTTTCATAAACCAGACCAAGCATGCAAGAGATTTGGTGAAAGGATTTGGGCTTGAGTCAGGTCGTACCTATCACACGCCTATGAATACCACTCTTAAACTCTTTAAAGATATAAATGGCAAAAGTGTGGACCAACATCTTTATCGAAGCATGATTGGAAGTTTACTATATCTCACAGGTAGTCGTCCAGATATATCTTTTAGCGTGGGAGTATGTGCTCGATATCAGGCAGATCCTAAGAAATCCCACCTAACAGCTATTAAAAGGATTATCAAATATGTAGTTGGGACTACCACCTTTGGTGTATGGTATCCATATGAAACATCCACCATTATTGCAGGTTATTCTGTTGCAGATTGGGCTGGAAATTTTGACGATCGAAAATTGATAGGTGGAGGATGTTTTTATATTAGTAACTGTTTGGTCTCCTGCCAAAGTAAAAAGCAAAACTCAATCTTGTTATCCACTGCTGAGGCTTAATATATAGCTTGTAAGCCCCGTATCCTAGACCATACTGTTTCATAGACTTCCGTGGTCTTACCGGTCGAATTTCGGCAACCTTCAACCCTTAAACAATATTTACGTGCGACCCTGATTCGTATGTCGTCAACCCGTATCGACTCAAACCAAGACCTTTACCATTGCGACCGCGCCGTCGTTGCGGTTCCGATGCCGTGACTTGCGCGCTAAGGCGATACCCTAGTCAAGAGATGTGGGCCAACGTTCGATGCGAAGAAAACGCCACGCATTGTGAAACCCAAGAGAATCTCTACGAGGTGTCACATCAATCCCATCAATCCATCAATCCATCACATGTCAAGTACATGTCAAGTACACATCACCTTTCACCCATTCCCAAGCAACTATAAAAGTCAAGAATCTCTTACAAGCCCATACCTCTCTTACACCAAAAGCCCTCAAAGTCAAAAAGTTCTTACACCACCCATGCTTTTCTTACACAAATGGCCACAAAAGTCAAGATTTTCTTACACCTATCACTCACCACATCCATCACCCATCTCTCTCTCCCTTTACAACTCTCTCTCTCTCTCTCTCTCTTTCTCATTTTCAAACTAAAAAAAATCTAAGGAGAGAAATCCCATACGTATGAGAATTCTCCAAGCCTCTCCCTCTCTTTCAAAACTTCAAGTCTGGCCCATTTTTCTACCCCATGATCTTCCATCCTAACCATCCATTCCCCATCTCCTCCATTGGAATCAAAGCTAAGATACTAAGGAACTCATAGGAGCAAGAAGATCGAACGGTGGGTGCTTCTCTAGATGTAAAAAAATCTGATTTCTATAGCTTAGATGTTTTCTTTCTTTCATGAGGGAACTGTAGGACCCACCAATCAATGGTAGAGATCTCACAAAATCCCATGGTTGTGGCCTAATGGCCTACCTTATACATGCATGATCCATGCATGGGGCCTTTCTCTATGGGCCCCATCATGGTAGTTTTATTTCATATCATATTATGTTTGGGTCATCTAGACCTTATAACCATGGTGGGGATTACATCCTCACCATTCATTTTAATTATATGCCATGCATGTGCAAGATCCATGTTGTAAATGTAAGTCTAGGTATGATGTGCGGGTGTGATTGATCTTGGGAGGGCTCAATAGTGGCGGAGCCCCTTTCCCTATGGCCGGATTGTCCTTTTATCTCTCTTTTTCCTTATTTTATTTCCTGATGTGTGTGGCCCATTAATGTATTTTCCTTTTTATTTAACTTATATAATAAATTTTATCTAAGTACATGTTGTTGTCCAGAATTTTTTGGACAGTTTCTGGTTATTTTTGGACCAGATTTTGGGACTGTTTGGGGGACTATTCATACCTATTAAATATACTTTTTTGAAAGGTGGGGATCTCATCTTGATGTCCCCTAAATTTCAGCCCCAAATGACCTTCATTGGGGTCCCAAAGGTGTGGTCCAAGTGAGGTAGACGGGCTGGATTTTTTGCACTGTTTCAGCAACATTCCACCATGGACAGTTGAATTTTTAAAATTTATTAAAATACCTATGGGTGTTTAAAAATTATAAAAAATTTTAGGAGAGTGGAATACTTATGGTAGGACCCACCTGCAAAATTTTGGGCCAATGGACTCCTGTACACACCATGGTGATGGCAGGACCGGCCCATTATAATATGGTGTCCAGATAAGTCTGATTTTCAGGACAGATTGATTTATGTAAATGAATTAAAATATTTAAAAATGTCTAAAAATTCTTAAATTTTTTAGGAGTGTGGTCCACTTATTTTAGAACCCACCTACCAAATTTCAGGGCCAATGGACCCCTGTACACACAATGGTGAGGGCCGGACTGGCCCACCACGTTTGGACGTCCAGGTCTATCTGATTTTTCTGGACAGTCTGTATTGTTTAAATTAATTAACATACTTATAGATATATAAAAATTATGAAATTTTGTGGGGGTGTGACCCACCTATGTAAGTATCACTCTGTGAAATTTCATCCTTAAGTGACCCCGTTTGGGTATCCAAAAGAATGGGCCAAGATAGTTGGACTCCCAGATTTTTTCTGCTGTGCAGTCCAGCAATATGCCTTGATAAAAAAACCATAATTCAAAAATATTTTTTCTGATGGTGGGCCACCTTTTTGGGTTTCCTCTCATTGTATGCATGATGAGGGACCTTGGACCTCAATTTTCAGAGTTTTAGATGCCTTAGACCCACTCCAATGGAGTGCCCAAATTTAGGACAACAACATGTTATAATTATGCTGGCCTTGGGCTTAAATTTTGAGGAGTGGGGCCCACCATATTATAAAGATCTTAGAGGAAATGATTTATACCTTTAGTTCCTTAAATGTTGGGATTAATGAATGCACTTTTGAGGCCCACCACAGTTGAATTTAATTGGGTCCATGAATGTAGCTAGTTGTTAAACTATTTAAGGCCTATAGAGTGGACCCATTTGATGTTCTCCAAGGTCCATCGGATTGGACCCATTTGATGTATTTTAAAGCCCATGGGATTAGGTCCATTTGATATGTATAAGGCCCATGGGTCGAGAACCATTTAATGCAATCTAAGGTCCACGGGTTATGACCCATTGTAATGCACATAAGGCCCATTGGTGCGGCCCATTGATGTGGCCCATTTGATGAGTAAAAGGCCCATATGACATGGCCCATTTGATGTATTTAAGTCCCAATGGGGTGTACCTAAGGTCCATTGCAATGTGTGATCCTAACCTGGTTTACGTAATGTTATTCACTACGGGCTACACCTTGGGACAATGTTGGTTTGACGTCTACATTGCGAGTATAATGTTGGTTAAATGTCCGCATTGCAACTCTCCCTAGGGCTCATTGGTAGGCCCGTACTTATTGTATGTAAGCCATCTAGGCCAGCTACATTGTAAGGATAAGGCATTACTTTATAACATGCTTAGTATAACTCCATGACGCACAACCCATTTGTATTGGTCCATTTGATCGGCCTGCTCGTATCGACCATTTGACTGATTTAGCCCATATGATTGATTAGGCCCATCTTGATATATTTGTGGCCTGTTTCTAAGGCCATATATGAGGCCCATTGTTGAGGCCCACCTTGATGTGTATGAGGCCCGTTGTTGAGGCCCACTTTAATGTATATGAGGCCCGTTGTTGAGGTCCACCTTGATGTGTATGAGGCCCGTTGTTGAGGCTCACCTTGATGTGTATGAGGCCTATTGTTGAGGCCCACCTTGATGTGTATGAGTCCCGTTGTTGGTTGTTGAGGCCCACCTTGATGTGTATGAGGCCCGTTGTTGAGGCCTACCTTGATATGTATGAGGCCCGTTGTTGAGGCCCACCTTGATGTGTATGAGGCCTGTTGTTGAGGCCCACCTTGATGTGTATGAGGCCCGTTGTTGGTTGTTGAGGCCCACCTTGATGTGTATGAGGCCCGTTGTTGAGGCCCACCTTGATGTGTATGAGGCCCGTTGTTGAGGCCCACCTTAAATATATATGAGGCCCATGTTGCAAGGCCCATTGTGATGTATGCAAGGCCCATGGGTCATGGCCCATTGTAATGTATGTAAGGCCCAATTGGTGCGGCCTATTCGATATATTTATGGGGTTCATGTCATTAGGCCCATCCTGTTGTATTGGTGACCCGTCCATTGAGGCTCACCCGTGGTATATATTTGAGGCTCATGTGTAGGGCCCACCTATTGTGTATTTAAAGCCCATGAGTTATGGCCATAGTGATGTATATTAGGCCTATGTGATGTAGCCCATACTGATGTGTATTAGACCCAGGTATGTGACTCACCTGCGAAGTATATTTGAGGCCCATTGTGATATATGTGAGGCCCATGTGTGCGACCCATGCAGATGTATTTGAGGCCTATGGGCAAGGCACATTGTGATATGTGTTAGGCCTATTACCAGGGCCCACCTGTTTCGTATATTTGGTCCTTGTGTGAGGTCATGTGCCCATTATATATTTGATTCTATGTGGGCCATTCCTTGGGGGCAATGTTGGTTAAAAGTCCACATTGTCGACGCCGGTTATTGATACCATTTATAAGTATGTGACATCATAACATATCATGATACATGCCCATTCACATCATCTGCATGTTTGTTATGAGATGTGATTGACCATTGCATATGTCATTGGGCAGGATGATGTGAGACTCCCTGATAGGTGGAGATTATCTCACATGAGCGCATGACATGCGCAGGATTGATGCATGATTGGATTGTATGACTCATGCATCTTGCATTGTGTTGTGATTACTGTACGCCCTAGTGACATCAGGGCCGTAGCCTCCACAGGCATATCGTGGATGGTCAGATGGGACACCGAAAATCTATTCGAGCATCAGGCCACCATAGATGGCCCTGGGTGAAAATCCTTAAACACCCTCTTGGTTCCGGAGGATGCTCCAACGTCTAGACTGAGTGGGTAGATAAGTGTTGAGTGTTGATTACCAGATGGCTGCGCTCTCCACTATGTCGTGGTCAGTTGGAAGGGGGTGCGGCCTTACCCGCCTGAGGGAGTAGGCATGGCTAGGCTGAGTTTGACCAGCTCGAGGAATGGGTCTGCTATCGGTGAGCCGGGTAGGTATTGGCAGACTACAGACAGGCGGATAGTGAGGTCTTTTTCACTTACCCAGTTGTGCGCTTGATTGGGGTGGCAGGTGGTGTGAAGTGTAATAGACCTCGATGATTTTCCCAGAGAGGAACCGTACTGATATGAGGACTGACATGATATTATGACACCCCGTCACTATTGTGCATATGGGCGGGCGCACGTGGGCAGATGCTGATGTGGACGGGTATGATGTGGGCGGGGCTGAGGCCTGGGCGAGCTACCACACTGGGCGAGCTACCAGCGGTTGGCAGGCTACTGAGTAGGAGTTACATACTCATTCATTCATCCATTCACTATCTACTCGGGCTGGTGGTACACAACTAATTGTTGTGTATCTTCATTATGGCAAGGATTTCAGTTGGGCGCGCGACTAACCTGAGATCAGGAGTTTACCACGTTGAGTCAGACTATTCAAATTTAGGTGTGGGACTGGTTTGGATAGAGGTTCCTTGTGGTGGACCCCATAGCCTACGATACTACGTACTATCATCCCGACATCATACTTCAGCATAGTCATTCCATTAGCACCATATACTGCATATTCCATTATATCTTCGGCGTGTGGCATTGTGGGTTGTTATATTTCTGTATTCCTCTGACTTAGATGAGAGTGATGATATTTGTTAGCTCTTTCGAATTGTATATTACATTATATCCTTGTCATTCGACATTTGATTATCTATGACTCATCATTTTCATAGCTGTCCTATATTACGTATTCTGATATTGATTAACTTATGAACTTGTTCATACTTCCACTTATTCTGTTATCGCATGATTATAATCTTGTCAGTATTTCTGTTTACGCTGATAATTCCTGCTCTTATCAGTGTTTCTACTTATTCAATCATTGTATGGTTTATGGATTAATAGCTTTCCAGTATTGTATAATTATGATATTGTATTAAATACTTGACACTTATCTCGTGCACACACTTACACCACCCTCTAAGCTTTCTATAAGCTTATGCACGATAGATGCGTGCAGGTGATGTTAGGTTGCAGCAGCATTGAGCTTGGATCGTGCAGCTATTTTCTAGAGCTTTGATTTTGACATATATATTTTCCTTTCAGCATTGTATTCAAATGATTATATTAGTGGATATGTGATGATGATATTACCTTTATGATTTGGGTAAATTTGTGGTTATGCTTATTACTAGTTAAATATACAAAAAAAATCCTCCTTGTAGGATCCCAGGATCGAAAATCTGGCATATGAATGTTAGGAGCCGAGAATGGAGTACTACGGAGGCTGTCGTCACCGGATTCGGCGATCGGGATTCCTGTGAATCCGATTTTCGGGTTTGGGGTATGACATAGCTACAGGTAGCTGTTGTGCACAACTCCTGTGGATGAGACAAATGTTGTTGGACTATGGGATAACACAACCTATAATGAGTCTTTTCTTTGACAACACAAGTGCTATAAACATCTCGAAAAATCCTGTTCAACACTCTCGAACCAAGCATATTGACATCCGTCATCATTTTATCCAAGAATTTGTTGAAGAAAAGATCGTTGTATTGGATTATGTAGTTACCGAAAAACAGCTTGCTGATATTCTTACAAAGCCTCTTGATACCAACCGATTCTGTGATCTTCAAAAATCTATTGGCGTATGCTCTCATTAATAAGTATCTCAGGAACAAGGGCTCACATAGATGCATTTCAAGCCTGAGATATTCCTAGCCACACTGCTAAGTGAGCAAATGTCAAAAATTTCATAGCAGTAATACTGTCCAGACTACCTTCGATTTCATCATCGATGCCATCAAAATAGTATATCAATCCAATCGACAGTTGTTGGAAATATCAATTCCTTCAGTCAAACTGCATTAAATTGTCTTCCTGTTCCAACGACCATTCACACAACTCTTGATGGAAGGCATTACAATGCTATTAATAACTATTCGATATGATCGATACCGGTGCTATATTAAGCGAAGAATTCACAAGGAAAATCATTTCTAATACTTCATTTCCCGCTTTTCATCTCTTCACCATGGTCAAGGGAAAAGGAAAATCTCAACCTATGGAGGGACATCCATCTGCCATTGTTGAACGTATTGTGCTTAATAGTGTCATAGAATTGTTTGGTGTGGATCTACTTCTGGAAGTAATTGGTTGGCAGAATATCCTCAATCTTGGAAGAACATATCAGCTAAGGGTGATCTATGAATTTTTCAATCATTGTCATACCATTAGCAATGATCCCCCTAGCATTCAGATTAATCTCACACACCATTCAAAACTGATCACTCCAATCACCTTGGCTCATCTTCTTGATCTAGAGGTCACTCGGATTCCAGTGACAAACAGAAATCTCAACGGTTTGGGTGTATGGGGTGAAGTAACTCGTGCACTCTGTCAAGGCACGACCGTTCCGCGGAATGATGAAAATCTGCTTCATGTCAATTGTCTAGGTCCCACGTTCAAAATTCTTCATACCATTCTTGGGTCTAATGTATATCCCTGCGATATCAAAGGGGATCATCTTCCTCCTTTTGTGATCAATATACTCTATGATATATATCAAGAAAATTAAGTCTGTCTGCCAGCACTTCTCCTCAAGCAGATCATTCGTATAATCCAAGGAAATCATCGGGCAACACTGTTCTTCCCTGTGCTCATATGTAAACTGGCACATCATGCGGGTCTACCTGCCACCTCTGATACAATACATTCTGAAGAATGGTTTGACAATGATACAGCATTGGCGGCACTACAGGTGTGTCCTCCCTTATCTAGGCCTAGTGCTTCCATTTTAAGGGCAGTTCCATATGCTTCACCGTTCAATCGACCTATACATATAGGGTCAAATCTCACGCCATTGCTAAGTCCTGAATCCATTACAAATCATCAATCTTATCATCTCGAACGTCATCTGCTCAATGGGATGGCAGGGATGGAAGACCGATTGCACCTCTGCGAACGGCATCTTACTGCAATTGAAGATAAAATCGACATTCTCTAGTAAACCACTCAGCAAGTGGTAGATTTTCTCGTGCATCATCCTTCTCAGAAACATTAAGCAAATGTCGTACTTCTATGTTTATCTAGTGCATCTGATGTTGTGTTATTTTAGGTACTTATACTACTGCTGTCTGTGGCAGTATACTTTTTGAATACTGATTGAATATGGCTGCATACAATTCTTATTTCATTGCCATTTTTGTTGCTTATACAATGACTGTGCTGATTGCTTCATCTATTTTGCTTCCTGCCTTCATTGATGTATGCTTATCACTGTTGAATATTTATATACATCTATCTGACTGTAGTTCTCCCATATGCTTCAAATCTTCAATCAATATCACTGGTTATGCCTTTGCCAATGACTAACAAAAAGGGGGAGAACAGTTAAAAACACCCCATGTGAAAAATTGGATATTTGTGCTCTTATATGTTGCAGGTGTAAGGGGGAACAACTGTACCAAGAAAGGGGTTTTTATAGTAAGGGGGAGTAAATTGTGGTTGTGTACATGAAACTATTAGAATTTATAAAATTGTGTAATCACATGTACACACAATTTAGGATGTATCTGTCTAGATATTTTTCTAGGGTGTTTTGGGTATTTTGTCACGTAATTGACAAAGGGAGAGATTGTAAGTGCACCTACTAGTGCCCTAGTTTGTCAATTATGGTGTAAGTTGAGTCAGTCGGACAACAGCGCCTAACAGGAAGATCAACTCAAGTTTCTGCCTCAACTGGATGTGTGGAAGCTCGCCATAGGTAAATCATGGCCTCACATCCCATGTCCCAAAACACCAGGTGATTAAAATCCTTAAAACTAAGTAGAACACCTTAGGGTTTTATTGTAAGAAAACTTTTTACCAAACAGGAAAATCTTCAAGTTTTTCTTACCTTGTCCATTATATCGATTCACCTTTCGATATGATCGACCTGCTCTGTCGATGTCCTCGGCATCTCAATCGATATAATCGAGTGAGGACAAAAAGCATCCAGTAATCAAACATTCATCTGGATGATTTATCGATATATCAGAATCTCAATCGATATCATCGATATTCGAATATCGATTCCATCGAAAGTGGATCGATAATATCAACAGACAGTTTTTTGGCGCCCCTATTTTTCTAAAGAAAACTAGTATAAGCTTCGATATATCGATGACTGTCCGATTCAATCTGAACTCAAATATCGATCATATCGATAGTGGGTGCATGTTTCCTCTAGTATAAATTTTAAGGTGTCTTAAACGTTGATTGGGAGCTATTCGAGGAAATCGATATTCTAATCATCAAGTCCTGATCGATTGGATCGAGTCTGGCACAAACTGACTAACGTGCTTATAGGTAAATCTATATGATTTATCGATCCTATCGACAAGGTCTCGATATCATCGACATTCAAATTCTGATGACATCGGTTGTTCCCTGATCATATCTTCAGAATCTAAAATTCTTCATGGCTTCTCTCTTGTTTTCACCTGTCGATAGATTGATCCATATATTGATGGAATCAGAGTTCAAAATTCGATAACATCGATGTGTGTCTCGATCCCATCGACCAGCCGACAAAAAGTTTTAAAAGCGAATGACATGAAGTTTGTGCCATCGAGCGAATGATCGGTACAATCGAGAGTATACGCTCGATCATATCGACTCTTGCTCGATGATATCGAACTTTGTCATAAATATGACTGTTTTATATCCGTTAAAACCTTTTTCTATTTAAAGAGAGGCTTGTCTTTATTGCTTGTAGAGAAAGAAGAGAGTGCTTCTGAGTGTTTTAAACTATATATCATTTATCTTAAGCCCTTTCTCTCAGGGAGTTCATCCTCCAATCCACCCTCATCATTGATATTCAATAGAGTGGATTGGGGAATGAACTTCTGCATTCAAGGATTCTCCAGCTACTACCTTAATGACAAATCATTAATCTGGGATGCCTTGAATACATAGATGATTGGAATCACTCTATCTTCCTAATAGAAAAATCTTTAGAGAGTGGAATTCCATCATAACCTTAACCCGACCTGAAGCCTAGTATTGGTACATCTTTTGTGTTGCGGATCAAGGGAGTTGAAGACTCTTCATCAACAAGAAGGATATCTTCATCATCGTGCTAAAAGGGACTCATCAACTTATCTGTAAGTACCCAGAGTCCAGAGGACACTTGTGATCATTCCTTTCTAGGATTGGGTCGTAGGTGTTTCTCACCCTTTGAAGTCCTCAAAGGATGCCTCTGGTGGAAGTGTACGTGTGGGTGCGTTGTGTGGACCCTTGCTCTGTGTGGACATAAACATCTGGTTAGGAGTGAACCAGTAAAACTCTGGGTTATGAGGTGAACCGTGTAAAACCTCTATTACGGTCTTAGTGTAAGATCCTTGGCCAGTGTGCCTAAACTGGGTGCTATGTGTTGACCCTTGCTCGTGAGAGCATAAACAGTCAGCCTCTGTGTAGATTGTAAAGGTTGAAGGTGAACTTGATTTAAAACCTTAGGTTTGAGGTGAACTATGGGAAACCTCCTTAGTGAAATCCGATACACTCAAGGGTTTAGTGTTGCAGCCAGGAGTGGAGTAGACAAGTAGTCGAACCACTATAAAAATAACTGTGTTTGCAACTGCTATAATTTTGTGCATGTGATTTACTCCCATACTGTTAGATCTATATATGTCTGAAATCACATCTCACACACATACACAGTCATATCCATCATAACTTGAGTTCATATTATTCATACTTCGAAAGTTTGTGATTGGATCCTCTACCAGGCTTAGAAGCCAGTAGAGTTACATTTGAGTAATCCTAATAAATGCATATCTAAAAGGATTCGAGTGATAGGATTTTTAATATAACTCATAAATCTTTAAAAAGTCCTATTCACCCCCCTTTAGGACATATTGGCATATTCCTACTTCAACTCAAGCGGTCTTCACCGTTATTTCATTTTACACTATATTCATGTCTACTAGTGCTCGACCTATAAAATCTACTAAGGGCTCCCCTTTTTACAAGGGAACAGATGCCCTTGTTGATGGCCCGACCATTAAAGAAGAGTTCGAGCAAACAATCAAATTGACTAATACAAGGGATATCTTTTCATTAAAAGGGACAAGCAGTCCTTGACCAATCGATCAACCCGTAATATGGAGGTTAGACCTCCAACTATCATTACTACAATAACGTGGCCTAAAAAGGTCAACCCAACCATTAACGATTTAATAAATTGACCAACACAGTTAGAAAAATCAAATCCACAAACAATCATTCTAGGAAAAAGTTTCCATTAATATGATTAAGAAGTACAAAAATAAGTACATAAAAAAAGAAAAGCATAAGCTGATCTTCAAGGAATAGGTCCAACCCTGGACCTACCAGAGGTAGGAGATTCAATAGGGCCGGCATCCTCGGCCAAGCCATCCAAATCTATGCTCGGATACTTCACCTTGACTATCTCCTCGCACTTAGTGAAGATCAAATATTTGAAATAATCCTTGAGCTTATCAGTTCACTCCTCGAAAGCTTTAAATGCTTCCAATGCAGCCGACTTGATCCCAGGGTTAGAGGCATCGACCTCTACCAATAGAGCTGAAGCCTTCGACTCCTTGGAGATTACCTCCATGAGAACAGCCTGCAGGTCCTCCAGTGCCGACTACTTTGAAGCACCCTCCTAAAGGGCCTCATCCAACTAAGACCTCAGGACCCTCCAATTCTCCCCCAACACCAGCAGGGCTCCTTATAAAGCCTCTGTGTAACACCCCGAAAATCGGGGGTCATGTATAAACTCAACTCCCGAGCTCCAGACCGTCACTTATGCAATAAAAATGGTTATGATTCAATGTTGTCTGATTTAAAGCATTCACATGAGTAAAAGTATACCAAAACTGCAATTCATACTTCAGATCCAGTGATAAAAGCAAGAGGAAGACTAAACAATATATATATCACTGTATGAAAAAATAAAGTAAATCTCATCTGTCTCCAAAGTATGACTACATCTCTGAGTCTCATATACATATACATAAACAAAAAAAATAATGTTCAAAATAGTCCCACTGATGTCCCCTCGATCCAGGTCGCTTACGGGAAGCCGTCATGATACTGCATATACGAGAACTCGTCCTGGTCCTCGTCGATCTCTGGCTCCACCTCCTGGATCTCAGCCTCACCTGCATCTACAACAGGGTCTGGTGGGTGTTGCAAATACCATCCCGTAACGTGGGAGTGAGTGATCAACTCAGTGGAATCATAGAGCAAGGATTAGCATTATTCACAATTCAATCATACGATAATAGTAAAGCAGTAAATCAGACAATCCTAATACTGTTGTTAATGCAAGATGACATGACGTGATGTATGCCCTCACCGACGATCTCCCTCATGCGGCAACATCTTACGACCGCGGCATGCCACACTCCCTAGAGTGCTCCACATCTTCCAGGCACATGCAATGCTATGGTGATATGAATTCCAAGTTGTTATTAGTCCATTCAAACAGCAGGATTGGGAAACTAAGGTACTTCCCTTATATCAATCCCAACACAGATCCTGTCTAGGGTCGTCACTCCTAGTAATCTCATACGATGTATATTTCGTAGGTCACTGCAAGGGCTGCCAGGGCTGTTGCTCGCACTCGTTGCACCGCTCCCCCATCACCTTATCAATACAGGCCTACTGTACTCTACTGCAACGGAAGGGTCGTCGCCTCCCGTGGACTCAGAATACGCTCGCGGTCACTACAAAGGGCTCGTCGCCTGATCAGTGTAGGCCGACAGCTAGAATATAGTGTCCCATACCACCATAATCTGCTCACGAGTCTAGGTGCTCACTGGTCACTACGGGGAGGTTTGTGGCCCCAGCGTAGGTCGACAGCTCGACCACGGTGTCCCATACCACCATGCCCGGCTCATGAGTCTTTGTGGATCAAGGTACCATGGTTAACAGGGTTTACAATGGTAAGTTCAGTACCCTAGGTTCAAGCAGTTATGACACATACAAGGTGAACATACATTGGCCAGTCGGGTTACTTGACGGGCTCGACTAGCGTGATCGCATCTCAAGTCGAACGACATGAAGTGCGTAAAACACTTCGCGTGGCCTAACCACTGCCGCCAACTCTAAACACGAATCACGTTCATCGACGCGTCGTTCGTGGCTATGACCAGTCAGCCACGAATTCGCTCGGTTACCGACTGCCTGGACTAAGTCTAGTCCCAAACATTTATGGAATCACATCAGCAATCTAAGTGAGAGTATTGAAATTGAAATACAATCATGTGAGCATGTTAACACATGTTATAACATTCAACTTAAGAAAATCTTCCAACACACATATTCCATGCATGTAATGAAATCATGCATATAGTCAACATGTAGAAAATCACTTAGGTCAGCATATTAATTGAAGAATCAATCAAAAACTATCTCATAACATCATTCAATTCAATACATACTAATACAAACATTTATACAAACACATACACTACACACTTAAGTCTACATATAGTATGTCGACCCAAAGTGCGCAACTAGGCGAATCTCTTCGCCAAACTAATTATGCAAGCATTCCTAACTCCCTAATGCGACAACAAACCATGTCAATCACGTCAGCAAAATATGAATGTAGACCGTGCTTCCTACAAATGACTAAAATGCCCTAAATCTCATATTCTTCGTTAATTTACGAAACAGGAAATGGAGAGCATGTTGTACATGTCAAACGGCGGTGCCGTCGATAATATACTATAAAACGACATTGAAAGCGTTGTAAATCGTCAATCAAAGCGTCTAAAATCCTCACCTAGTCTCTTACGGGTGCGGGATTTTGAACGGAGCGTGTATGCTTCGTCTACGGCAGTAGGAGGACCTGATTTACGAAATACGTTAGCTAACACGCTACGAATCCAAGTAATCCCTAAATCAGCAACTTTTAGGGTCGTTTCATACCTGAAAAAGCGGAGAAATCACCGTCCAGGTGATTGGGAAGAGTTGCTGAAACAGCAGCTATCGGTGGCTCAGAAGTGGGAAAAATCCCTTCTTCTCTTTCTCTCAAACTCTCTCTCCTTTATCCTAGGGTTTGCAATTTTCGGATGTGAGAGAGAAATGAGGGTTTCAACCCCTTTTATAAGCTCAAAAATGCCGGAAACAGGCTCCGGAACGAAGTTTACTTAGTGCCTATCCATTTCGGGGCTGTTTCGATCCAAAAGCTACTTTCTGATGGTCCCCTGGTCGATTGCGATCGGACTTAAGCTCATGCGTACCAGATGTAGCACGTATTAAGTTTCAGTCTGGCAGGGTTCGCAGATCGCACGTGGCGGACCAGTTTCAGTTCAGCGGTCACCGCACGTAGATCAGGGCTGAAAGTCTCATGATAATAAATAGAAATTTTTCCTGATCCGAGGGTGTAATCTGGATGAATTTTGACGGTGAGAACGCTTAATACTGACGCGTCAAGTCGTGTGCCAGATTTGAATTTGAAATTCCAAATCTGTCCCTATTCGCGGTCTCTTCAGTCCGGGTTCAACGAAATAGTCTGTGATTATCGGTTTGACTTGATTTTCGAGATGATTGTCAAGTCCAGTTGGACGGTTCTAACGGTCTAAGATAGGAGGTATCGGACCTTCGACGCGCGGTCTAAATCCAATACAAAAATTCAATGTGGTCCAGAGAACAGACCTGCTTAGAGTTTGATCCGAGGTTATAGAGTATTGTAGAGTTGTTTGTTCTACTCGATTTGGGTCTTGTAGAACGTATTTAAAGTGATCAGGGACTATTTCCCAGCTACTCTAGCGTTGCGCTAGCTAACTTACGCTTAATTTCCATGAAAATTAATTTTACGCGATTTCGGGTCGAGTTGGTACTCGAGCCCAAGTACGGATTTTTCACGGGCGTTACACTCCGACTCGGCTATGGCTGCATCCCTAATGCTCACCATGACCTGGAGTTCTAAGGTCATCGCCTAGAGATTGGCATCAAGCTTTTCGTAACCGCGGTCGACCTCTTGGAAAACCAACCGGGTTGACAAGAGCGTGGGATCTACCTGAAAATGAAAATAAAGTTAAAAACATATTACGCGAATAAAATTTAGAGAACTTTCTAGAGACATATCTTTAAGAGAGAAATGGTTGCCTCACGCAACACATCCATTACGTGTAGGGTAGACAAAGTAATAATATCACGCTCATATACAGTGTAAGTTGAGTCAGTCGCACAACAGCGCTTAACAGGAAGATGAATTCAAGTGTCTGCCTCAACTAGATGTGTGGAAGCTCGCCATAGGTAAATCATAGCCTCACATCCCATGTCCTAAAACACCAGGTGATTAAAACCCTTAAAACTAAGTAGAACACCTTAAGGTTTTATTGTAAGAAAACCTTTTACCAAACAGGAAAATCTTCAAGTTTTCTTACCTGTCGATTGTATCGATTCACATTTCAATATGATCAACCTGCTCTATCAATGTCCTTGGTATCTCAATCGATACAAGCGAGTGAGGACAAAAAATGTCTAGCAACCGCACATTCATCTGGACGATTTATCGATATATCGAAGTTTCAATCGATATCATCGATATTCAAATATCGATCCCATCGGCAGTAGATCAATAATATCGACAGACAGTTTTACGGTGCCCATGTCTTTCTAAAGAAATCTACTATAAGCTTCGATATATCGATGTCTGTTCCGATTCAATCTAGATTTAAACATCGATCATATCGGCAGTAATTCGATTATATCGACAGTGGGCGCATGTTTCCTCCAGAAATATTTCAGGGTGTTTTAAATGTTGATCGAGGGCCATTCTAGGAAATCGATATTCTTATGTCGATACCATTGAGTCCTAGTCGATTGGATCTAGTATGACACAAACTGACCAGCGTGCTAATAGGTAAATCTATATGATTTATCGATCATATCGATAAAGTCTCGATATCATCTACATTCAAATTCCGATGACATCGACTGTTCCTTGATCATATCTTTAGAACCTGAAATTCTTCAAGGATTGTCTCTCTTGTTTTCACCTGTCAATAGATCGATCCCTCTATCGATGGAATCGAAGTTCGAAATCCGACAACATCGATGTGTGTCTTGATCCCATCGACCAGTTGGAAAAAGGCTTCCAAAAACAAAAATGACATTTGAGTTTGTATCATCGAGCGGTCAGTCAATGCTATCGGGAGTATATGCTCGATGATATCGAACTCTGTCTTAAATGTGACCATTTTATATTCGTTGGAACCTTTTGCCTATATATATAGAGGTTAGTCTTTATTGCTGGTAGAGAAAGAAGAGAGTGCTTTTGTGTGTCTTACCCTCAGATCATATACCCAAAGCCCTTTCTATCACAGGATTTCATCTTCCAATTCACTCTTACCATTGATATTTAATAGAGTGAATTGGGAAATGAACTTCTGCATTCAAGGATCCTCCAACAACTATGTTAATAGTATATCAATAAACTAAGATGCGTTGAATGAATACATGAGGGAAATCACTCTATGTTCCTTATGGGAAAATTCTAAGAGAGTGGATTTTCGTCCTAACCTTGACCCAACTCGAAGCCTAGTACTGGTATATCTTTTGTGTTGCAGATCAAGGAATCTAAAGACTCTTCATCAACAAGAAGGAGATCTTCATCACTGAGCTAAAACGGTCTCATCGACCTATCTGTAAGTACCTAGAGTCTAGAGGACACTTGTTATCATTCCTTTCTAGGTTTGGGTCTTAAGTGTTGCTCACCATTTGAAGTCCTCAAAGGAGGCCTCTGGTGGGAGTGTACGCTATGGGTGCGTTGTGTGGACCCTTGCTTTGTGTGGGCATAAACATCTTGTTAAGAGTGCACCAGGAAAACTCTAGGATTAGAGGTGAACCGAGTCGAAACCTCCGTGTAAAGGTTGAAGGTGAACCTAGTTTAAAACCTTAGGTTTGAGGTGAACCCTAGGAAACCTCCTTAGTAAAATCCGGTACACTCAAGGGTTGAGTGCGGCAGCTGGGAGTGGAGTAGACGAGTAGTCGAACCACTATAAAAATGACTGTGTTTGCGATTACCTTATTTGTGTGATTTACTTTATTATTTCAATATCTAAATGTTTGAGATCACATCTCACACACACACAGTCATATCCAACGTGAACTAAGTTCTATATTGCTATCTTTTGAATAATTTGTGATTGGACCCTCTATTGGTCTTGGAAGCTAGTTGAGTTACATTTGAATAATCCTGATAATTGTATATCTGATAGGATTAGTGCAATAGGATTTGTAAATACATTGCAAAACTTTAAATAGTCCTATTCACCCCCCTCTAGGACATATTGGCATATTCCTAATTCAACTCAAGCGGTGTTCACCACTATTTCACTAACATGACTATTGAGTTTACAGATTTAATGAAATCTATGTTCGAAATGAGCATGGTTGGGGAATTGAACTATTTTCTTGGGTTGCAAGTAAAACAGAAACCTAATGGTATTTTCATTTCTTAGACCAAATATACTTTGAACCTGATCAAAAAGTTCAGATTTGAGAATGGTAAGAATTTCGATACTCATATGAGTACAACCTTAAGACTCTCAAAGGACTCTACAGGCAAAAATGTTGATCGTAAGTTATATCGTAGTATGATTGGTAGTTTACTTTATTTAACTGCTAGTACACCTGATATTGCTTTAAGTGTTGGTATTTGTGCTAGATATCAGTCTAATCCTAAAGAGTCACATTTAACTGCTATTAAGCGGATTATGCGATATGTCGTAAGTTCAGTTAATTTGGGTCTCTGATATTCATATGATACTAGTGTTCAATTGACAGGGTACACTGGGCTGGAAATATCGATGATAGCAAATCAACCAGTGGTGGTTGTTTTTATATCGGATATTGTTTAGTTTCTTGGTTTAGCAAGAAGCAAAGTTCTATATCATTTTCTACGGCTGAGGCTAAATCAGCTGAAAATGTATGTACTTAGCTTGTTTGGATGAAACGTATGTTAAGTGATTATGGAACTACACAGGATTCAATGGTTTTATATTACGATAATTTCAGTGCTATAAATATTTCAAAAAATCCAATCCAGCATTCACGTACCGAGCACATTGACATTAGTTATCATTATATTCGTGAATTAGTGGAAGAAAAAATAATATCTTTAGAATACATTCCAACTGAGACTCAACTTGCTGACATTTTCACTAAACCGCTCGACAAAAGAAGGTTTAATAAATTAAAACTTGATCTTGGCATGTGCATTCAAAATTGATTATTCATGCATATATGTATCATAATATATACATATATATATATATATATATATATATATATATATATATATATATATATATATATATATATATATATATTTGATAATTTATTTAGTTAAATCTCAAATTTTTATGAAAATGCATATTTTTGGTGGTACTCGACCAGTTGTAGATGTGCTCGACCGATCCTAGTATGATCGATTGAGGACAGCTCAAGACCGATCGTGGAGTGTGCTGTCCTCTTTTATTTGGAGAAAATCTTCATCTTCCTCATTTCTATCTTATGCTCCAACAAGCCATGGCACGACTAGTCGAACCTTACAGTGTGATTCATCAAGGTTAGTGCATTTTATCAGTATTTCTTGTAGATTCATGGTCCATTTGCTTCAATTTCTTCATTGGAGTAATTGATTTCAAGCTTTGTTGGGTTATTTGGGGTTTTCTTCTCAAATTTCTATTTTTAAGAAAACCCATTTCTCATCTTTTGTATCTCCTTAGTTCTTTGAATTTCTTGTTGCCAATGATGCTAGAGGGAAAAAGAAAACAACCCATGGTCCATCTTCTTTTAGATCTACTCCAATAACTCGGTGCCGTCTTCGATCACCCAAAAATGATCCCTCATATGTACGGGATTTGAATTTGCGCAAGGTTATTGTTGAAAGAGCTGTTGATCTTAACCACATTGCTCCTTTTGGTATCATTCCACTCCTCCAATCTGTAGGATGGGATAACATCTTACATTGGGGTGGGCATGCATACTAATCTATTGCTCAATCCATGTTCGCATGTATTTTTAATTTTTCTGCTTAGAATTTAACGTTTAAAATAGATGCTAGAGAAGGCTCTTTTGATGTATATCGTCATCTAATATTTGGCCTTATGGAAATACCTATTAATGATGAGGGTATCCCTATTCATATTCTAACTAAAAAACCCCATAATCAGAAAAAAAATGCTCATCAGAGCCTTATTTAATATGGATGTGCAATGGACTCATAAAGGGAATGTGCTCCCCTCAAAGCACATGTTACCCAGATACAGAGTCCTCCACAGAATCTTTACTTCAAATTTGTATTCACGTTTGGGTAATAAAACAGAACTGACTTCTTTTATGGTTCGTGTTTTGCACTCTGTCATCTCTGGTACTAAAATTTATCTTCCATCTTTAATATGTCATTCTATCATTTAGTTTCATCTCTATCCAGGTCATAGTGATATTCTATTTGCCTATCTCATGACTGTTTTAGCTTCTCATATGTTAGTTGTTATGCCTGTTGGAGAGGCTCCTATCCATCATCTTATTTTTAACAACTTGAATATTAACAAGATAAAATTGGAATTAGCTCCTGGCCAAGTGGATGTTGGTGGTGATAGAGCTAAAGCTGGTAATGAAGAAGAAGCTGATGATCTTCCTTCTGATAACATAAACATGGATGATATTTTTGATGAAATTGAGTCTGATTCTGCTAATGATCCTGATTATGAACCATCTGAGTTTGATGCACGTCTGCGTGCACTTGAGGAGGAGGTAGAGAACATGAATGTTGCCCATGATTTAAGATTTAAATATTTGCGCAAGTATCTTAGGCGCTTAAACAAGGGCCTTCATCAATTTGATCCTACCATACATGCTCCTTCTTCAGGTTCTGATTAAGTGATTTACTATTTGGTCTGTAATAACCTTAAGTCTACTTTTGTTGGGTTGTAAACTTTATTCGATTTGCTGAGTGTGGTTCGCTGACTTTATTTAAACTAGTTCATGGTATGTGGACTTTAATTTGCTTATATCTTGACTCCTTGATTACTCCTGTCTATTATCCTTTTCCATTTTTCTTCTTCCTTTGTCATATTGTGACAAAAGTGGGAGAATTTATATGGTTTTGCATGATATGGGCATGATATGGATTGATTGTGAGTATTAGCATTTTATTAATTTTTGGATATATGTGTGCTACTTAGGGGGAGTAAGTAAGGAGGTGTTTTGCCTACTTCATCTTGATGTGTGTTAGTTGATGCAACTGGTACGTGACAACTGGTACATGGTTCTTTAACTAGGTTGTAACTAGTTTTTTCTTTTATAACCCATGCATAATTCTTTGTATTCATAATGGTTATATTATTGTTAAGTATTTTGTCACAAATTTGACAAAGGGGGAGATTGTAAGTGCTATGGTTTTATGCTTCTTTGGTTGTCAAATTTCGTGGTGCCAAAACCTTAATCTATGTCTTGCGTAGCTCATTGTTATAAATGTTCAAGACATTACATCACCACTCTAAGCACTTTACTTCAAGTCAAGAACGAAGAACTACTTCAAATTACTTCAAAAAATGCAAGTACAAGCTATTACAGAAGAATGCAAGTACAAGCTATAACAGTAGAAGTGATCTTGTTCAAGACTCAAGTTAGTGTACAACACAAGATGAATTGTTATTCAAGCTATAGAAGATTTCATGTTTAGTGCTACATCAAGTTCAAAGATCTCAAGCTTCACAATCTTCAAAGGTCATATACCATCTGAAGATATGAAGTTTCGAAGTTCATACCTCACTTTCATGGTATGATTGACCTTAGATTGACCTTTGGATAGGTCATTTTGAATACATAATTCAATCGTATCATTTTACATGGAATTAGACTATTCTAAGACTAGTCCTGAACCTTGTTCGACTAGTCTAGCACTGTCTCGACCAGTCTAAGAAATTCCAAGACCAGTCCTGGACTCTATTCGACTGGTTGTGTGAACAGTGTCGACTCGTCCTATGACCAGTCCTGGTTCTACGACTCAAACTAAAACAACCAATCTTTGAATCCTATGACTAGTCGTGGGTATGCTACGACCAGTCGTGGAACGTTTTTATTCAATCGCGCTCAAAAATTTAAAAATCCGTTTCTCCTACGACCAGTCGTAGTGTCCTCAAGACCAGTCGTAATGAGTTTCTACAACTATAAATAGAGCATGAATTTCAGAGTTTCATAACTTAATTCAAGAAAAATCAAGGGATCACTCTGAGATAAGTTTGTGTTCATTTTAAGCTACTTTGTGCGTAATTTACATTTCTTTGTTAGCTTTGTTAATTTGATTTTATTTCTACATTCCAATCTTAATTGAAAAGAGGAATTGTGATATTCATTCTTCTTGGAATCAAAATTAAATATAGCTAGCTTAACTGGTTTAATTTAAAATCAATTAGAACCTAGAACCATTTTAAAGTGAGTATTGGACTTTGAACTTCTACATTCGATCTTCTACTCTGATTGGTTCTTCCAGGCTGCAACTAAAGGAGAAAATCAGGTATTTTACATTTGTGTAAATTTCTATTTTGATTTTATTTGAGATTAAGCTAGAAAAATATTATTCTGTTGGTTATCTAAGGAGAGCCAGAAAACTCAGAAGTGAGGGTTTTTGAATTGTGTAAGTCATTTTCTAAAAGACACAATTGTGAAGGTTTTGGGTGAACCTGTGAAAACCTATTTTGAGAGTGAATGCTAATATCCCTTGTGTGAGGATATTAGGAGTGGAGTAGCAAGCTGTGTGGCTGTTGTTTAACGATTGGTGTACACACAGGTGAACCACTATAACTCTTTGTGTTTTGTGGATGTGCGCTTTATTTTTCTATCTTTGATCATTCAGATTTGTGGGATGTATATGTGAATGTGAATGTTGTAATATTTATATTTCAAGCATTGTAGGGAATGTTGTAATAGTTTAGAATTTATTTCTTGCTATTTCATTTGTTTCCTTTCTGTTTGAGTTTTTTATATTCAATTTGTTCTAGAAATAAGGTTGTCCTGCTATAAACCTTTGGTTTTTATGGTGTAAGGTTGTCCTTAGAACAACATTGACATCAATCTCTCTTTTTGAGGTTGCTTTACATTCCAATATAGTGATTTATTTATAGTGCTATCTTTTATTCATATATATTTCGTTGTTATTGCTTAAATTTGGCATTGTCCTATTTACCCCCCCCCCCCCCCCCCCCAGGACATATAGCTTGGCCATTTCACATCGATCGCTGACACCTTGAAGATCTCCTCTCCCGTCGATCTGTTGGTTGAGCTCATGACCGATGAATACTCTAATCAGATCAAGAAGATTAGATCTGAAACAATAGGGGGGCAAATTTCAAGTGGCGAAATTGCGTTTACTTTGTTGCCACTGGTGACGTTTCATTGCAATATAGTTTCACATTGCCATCCAGCTTTTAGGCGAGGCCCACTCAACCAAACAAAATGGTCGATGATGTAAAAGAATGTGCTCCTCTGGTGATATACAACATGCTTCTTTCCCATTCGAATAGAGCAAGAAAAGTGAACCGAAGTTGACAAGGCAACATATGTTGACACGGTTACCACTGTGGTTGGGGGTTTATCTGAAAGGGTAATTATTGACAAGCCCACCCGCAACATGACACAACACCTTAAGCCATTGTACATACTGGCTCATCTAAACGGATGCAATGTCACCAGAATTTTGGTAGATAACGGGGTTGCCGTGAACTTGTTGTCCTGAAGAATAATGGCCAAGTTCGGAAAGACCACGACCAATTTGATCTCATCAGAAGTGATCGTTAGCAATTTGGCCAACCATGTCACGAACACGCGCGATGTCTAGCTGTTCGATCTGACCGTGGGCACCAAAATAGTCTTAGCACTATTTTTTGTGTTGGATACTTCGTCAAGCTATAACACGCTATTGGTGAGAGATTGGATCCATTATTTTGCATGCATCACATCCTCTCTTTCACTAGCTTGTAATCTTTTGAAACTAAAACAAGTTTGAGATATTCTTGGCTGACAAAAAACCTTTCTTGGCCACATTGATTTCTAACGAGGCTTATTACTACGGTGAAGAAGTCGGACCTATTAGAATCACTAGGAAAATAAGTTCAGCCACCCTATTGGGATTATAGTAAAAAAGAACCCAAATAGTATTGTGCATACTATTCTAAAGATCACACGTACCAAAGATGCTCGGCTGAAGGGCATTGTCTTATATCCGCCGGCCTCCGACTACACCTGTAACGCCCTTGAAAAATCCGTACTTGGGCTCGAGTACCAACTCGACCCGAAATCGCGTAGAATTAATTTCCATGGAAATTAAGCGTAAGTTAGCTAGCGCAACGCTAGAGTAGCTGGGAAATAGTCCCTGATCACTTTAAATATGTTCTACAAGACCCAAATCGAGTAGAACAAATAACTCTACAATACTCTATAACCTCGGATCAAACTCTAAGCAGGTCTGTTCTCTGGACCACATTGAATTTTTGTATTGGATCTAGACCGCGCGTCGAAGGGCCGATACTTCCTATCTTAGACTGTTAGAACCGCCCAGCTGGACTTAACAATTATCTCGAAAATCAAGTCAAACCGATAATCACAGACTATTTCATTGAACCCGGACTAAAGCGACCGCGAATAGGGACAGAATTGGAATATCAAATTCAAATCTGGCACATGACTTGACGCGTCAGTATTAAGCGTTCTGACCATCAGAATTCATCCAGATTACACCCTCGGATCAGGAAAAATTTCTATTTATTATCATGAGACTTTCAGCCCTGATCTACGTGCGGTGACCGCTGAACTGAAACTAGTCCGCCACGAGCGATCTGCGAACCCTGCCAGACTGAAAACTTAATACGTGCTACATCTGGTACGCATGAGCTTAAGTCCGATCGCAATCGACCAGAGGACCACCAGAAAGCAGCTTTTGGACCGAAACAGCCCCGAAATGGATAGGCACCAAGTAAACTTTGTTCCGGAGCCTATTTTCAGCATTTTTAAGCTTATAAAAGGGGTTGAAACCCTCATTTCTCTCTCCCATCCGAAAATTGCAAACCCTAGGAAAAGGAGAGAGAGTTTGAGAGAGAGATTGGAAGGGATTTTTCCCGCTTCCGAGCCGCCGATTGCTGCTGCTTCAGCACCTCTTCCCAATCACCTGGCTGGTGATTTCTCCGTTCTTTCAGGTACAAAACAACCCTAGAATTTTTTGATTTAGGGTTTATCCAGATTTAGGGCGTGTTAGCTAACGTATTTCGTAAATCAGGTTGTCCTACTGCCGTAGACGAAGCGTACACGCTCCGTTCAAAATCCCGCATCCGTAAGAGGCTAGGTGAGAATTTTAGACGCTTTGATTGACAGTTTACAACGCTTTCAATGACGTTTAATAGTAGATTATCGACGGCATCGCCGTTTGACATGTACAACATGCTCTCCATTTCCTGTTTCGTAAATTAACGAAGAATATGAGATTTAGGACATTTTAGTCATTTGTAGGAAGTACGGTCTACATGCATATTTTGCTGACGTGATTGACATGGTTTGTTGTCACATTAGGGAGTTAGGAATGCTTTCATAATCAGTTTGGCGAAGAGATTCGCCTAGTTGCGCACTTTGGGTCGACATACTATATGTAGACTTAAGTGTGTAGTGTATGTATTTGTATAAATGCTTGTATTAGTATGTATTGAATTAAATGATGTTATGTAGTAGTTTGAGATTGATTTCTTGATTAATATGTTGACCTAAATGATTTCCTACATGTTGACCTTATGCATGATTGCATTACATGCATGGAAAGTATGCCTTGAAGATTTGCTTAAGTTGAATGTTATAACATGTGTTAACATGCTCACACGATTGTATTTAAATTCTAATACCTTTACATATATTGTTAATGTGATTCCATAGATGTGTGGGACTAGACTTAGTCCAGGCAGTCGGTAACCGAGCGAATTCGTGGCTGACTGGTCATAGCCACGAACGACGCGTCGATGAACATGATTCGTGTTTAGAGTTGGCGGCAGTGGTTAGGCCACGCGAAGTGTTTTACGCACTTCATGATACTGAACTTACCATTGTAAACCCTGTTAACCATGGTACCTTGATCCACAAAGACTCATGTATGGGACACTATATTCTAGCTGTCGGCCTACACTGATCAGGCGACGATCCCTTTGTAGTGACCGCGAGCGTATTCTGAGCCCACGGGAGGCGACGACCCTTCCGTTGCAGTAGAGTACGGTAGGCCTGTATTGATAAGGTGATGGGGGAGCGGTGCAACGAGTGCGAGCAACAGCCCTGACAGCCCTTGCAGTGACCTACGAAATATACATCGTATGAGATTACTAGGAGTGACGACCCTAGACAGGATTTGTGTTGGGATTGATACAAGGGAAGTACCTTAGTTTTCCAATCCTGCTGTTTGAATGGACTAATAACAACTTGAAATTCATATCACCATAGCATTGCATGTGCCTGAAAGATGTGGAGCACTCTAGGGAGTGTGGCATGCTGCGGTCGTAAGATGTTGCCGCATGAGGGTGATCGTCGGTGAGGGCATACATCACGTCATATCATCTTGCATTAACAACAGTATTAGGATTGTCTGATTTACTGCTTTACTATTATCGCGTGATTGAATTATGAACATGCTAATCCTTGCTCTATGATTCCACTGAGTTGATCACTCATTCCCACATTACAGGATGGTGTTTGCAACACCCACCAGACCCTGTTGTAGATGCAGGTGAGGCCGAGATCCAGGAGGTGGAGCTAGAGATCGACGAGAACCAGGATGAGTTCTCGTATATGCAGTATCACGACGGCTTCCCATAGGCGACCTGGATCGAGGGGACATCAGTGGGACTATTTTGAACATTATTTTTTTTGTTTATGCATATGTATATGAGACTCAGAGATGTAGTCATACTTTGGAGACAGATGAGATTTACTTTGTTTTTCCATACAGTGATATATATTGTTTAGTCTTCCGCTTGCTTTTATCACTGGATCTGAAGTATGAATTGCAATTTTGGTATACTTTTACTCATGTGAATGCTTTAAATCAGACAACAATGAATCATAACCATTTTTGTTGCATAAGTGACGGTCTGGAACTCGGGAGTTGAGTTTATACACGACCCCCGATTTTCAGGGTGTTACAACACCATTGAAGATATCCCATGTTCGGGACGCTAAGGAATGAAGCAAATTGGGCCGACTTCACGGCTAGAATAAGAAGGCTCGAAGAAAGCCAAGGGAAAGTCGATGAAATCTATTTTCATGAATCTGGCCATTTTGGAAGAATTAACTGATGGAGATGATATTGAACCTAAAGAAATGTCTGAAGGAAAGAAAGATTCTCGACTGCAAGTCTAGGATATGTTGGTCGAGATCAATCTAGGTATGGAATAAGATCCAAAACTAATGTTTATAAGCAATTTATTATAACCTTCTGAGGAGTAAATAGTGAAATTACTCTTAGAGTTCTTCCACTGCTTCGCGTGGGATTACCATGAAATATTAGGGCTTGATCGATCCCTGTGTAACGTCTTAAAAATTGGCGGTCGAGCATAACTCAGCTCCCGAGTTCCAAAATATCACTTGTGCAACATATTTAAAGATGGATATATGTTGTCTGTATTAGTGCATAAAACATGAAGTAGATTAAGCCAAAACAACAAACAAAGTTCAGGGACATTCTAAGAACGCAAGCGGAAGACTAAAATATATATATCTAAATCAACATGAGTCTCCAAGGTATGTATGCTCTATCAGGTCATAATTACAAGTCGTGTCTCAAAATACATATAACAAAATGTGATAAATCGCTACAATCATAGCCCAAATTCCCCGCTAACCAGGACATGGCTCACATGAACCCGCCTGAGAACTACAAGAATGAGAATGCCTCCTCGTCCTCATCGAACTCCGGCTCTGCCTCACCGACATCACCATCACCTGCAGCTAAGTCAGAGTCGGGTTGGTGTTTAAGTACCATCCCAGAACGTGGGAGTGAGTGATCAACTCAGTGAAACTATATAGCAAAGGTTAACATGTTATCAATTCAATTAAGTAGTAATGATAATATAGTACAATCAAACATGTCCTAGATACTCTTGTTAATGCAAGAATGGTATGAGAAAATGATGCATGCCCTTACCACAATCTCCCTCTTCCGACATCATCTAACGATCATGACATGAATCACTTCCATTGTGCTCTACACCAACGCCAACGGCACATGCAGTGCGATGTTATGAACATGATTACCAAGTTCTTATTAGTTCCTTTCATACAGTAGGATTAGGAAGGTAAGGTACCACCCTTTATATCATATTCCCGACATTGATCCATCTAGGGTCGTCAATCGTAGTTAATCACATACGATAGGCAAGTTCAGGTCACTACCACCAACGCCCTACCAACTGGCAGTCTATTTTCGAAGGCTCATCACCAACCTGACTGGGGACCACAGTCAGGCTATGCCGAGGTAGGCCTGTTCATACTCAAAGTCACTCAACTGATGCCCTACCAACTGGCAGTTTATTTTCGAAGGCTCATCGCCAACCCGACTGGGGACCATAGCTAGGCTGTGCCAGTGTAGGCCGATAACTCGAATACAGTGTTTCATACCACCATATTCGTCTCACAAGTATGGGTTACTCACTGGTCACTACGGGGAGGCTCGTCGGCCCAGTGTAGGCCAACAGCTCGACCACGGTGTACCATACCACCATGCCCAACGCATGAGTCTTAGTGGATCGTGGTACCAAGGTTAACCGGGCATTTCACTGGTAAGTTTAGTATCTTGGGTTCAAGCAGTAGCGTCCAAACATGGTGAACATACATTGGGTCAATCGGGTTAATTGACGAGCTCGACTAGTATGATCGCACGTTGAGTTGATCGACATAAAGTGCATAAGCACTTTCTGTGGCCTAACCACTGCTGACATCCCAAGTACGGCTCAGATTCATCGAACACATCCTGTGTGACGAAAATAACTTCAGCCACCAGTACAAGGCCTGTTACCGCTTACCTGGACTATGATATTGTCCCAACCCCATACAAGCATAACAAATAAGCATATGAGATAATCAAAGCAGTAATGAAGACTTAAGTCAAATCCTACAATCATTTGAGCATACTATGGAATATAACTTAAACATGTTTATATAGTACATGGAAGAAATCATACACTCAGTTGAACATGAATTATATACAGTACATGGGGGAAATCATACACACAGCTAAGGTAGTTGGGATTCGTATCTCAACTCCCTACAAATCACAATTTACTAACTACTAACTCATTCAATCATTTTTACAAACACTTAGGCTATACCTTCCAACGTATATAACATACGTTGGTTATAATACGTATTAGGGTAAATCCTTTTGTCAAGAAATTGTCATCTACACAACAATCATATACTCACAATAGTTAATTATGGCAGCACGAATACACATTCTATACTCATTCAGACATTTTCACAAACACCTAGGGTTTACAATATAACATACACAATGTATGTTGGCATAACATGTATTAGGGCGAATCCTTTCACCAAGAAATTGTTACACATACAACTAGCATATATACACGACAATTAATCATGGCAAACACAATTCTAAATTTCATACATATACGATCATTTCTACAAATACATAAAATACACTAAACATAACATAGTTCATATATAACTGAAACACGAAACAAACATCGCATCCGGCATGTGAAATAGCATCCACGTCAGTAATAAATCATTAAATGACATTGAAAGCCTTGAAAACCATAACCTATACGTATATAGTCCACACCTTACACCGGTAAACGTGCATCGAACTCAGTTTGTATGTCAAGTCAATGCCTACAACGTGAGGGCCACCTATAGCACGCAATAGGGTAGCTATTTCAGTAACTTAGGCTATTTGAAACCCTAGAATGGATTAGGATTAGGTTTACTTACTCAAGTTCGGCGTTGGAGCTACTAGAAGAATTATATGGGATTGGCGTTTCAGCAGATCGATTAGCAGGGAAGAATCTTAGGAATCCACACCAACTTCTCTCTCACTTTTTCTCTCTTTTCTCTCTTCTCTCCTAGGGTTTTCCCCAAATTCGTATGGAATATGTGAGAGGGGTTTTAAGGTCCTTATATAGGCCCTGAACTAACGAAAATAGCCCCAGGGCCATGGTATACTTAGGTTATAACCAAATCGGGCTTGTTCCAATCCAACGGAATATTTCTGGAGGTCCTTTTACTAAATGCAGTCAGACTTAAGCTCTCTAATATTGGATCTTAAGCAAGTTAAGTTTTCAGTCCGATCGGGTTTCCAGATCGACCGTGGCGGTCCAATTTCAGTTCAACGGTCATCGAAACTCGATCAGGGCCACAAGTATATTGACATGTGTAGGCCATCTTCCCTGATCCGAGGGTGTATTTAGGTTAGATTCTGACGGTCAGAACGCTTATAAATGGCGTGCAAGTGACACGACTCAGATTACTTAAATCCATATTTAATTTCAAAAAAATCTTCACTTTCTCACACTCTTCACTCCAAACTCCAGCAAATCGTCTCAGGACGTCATCTAGACTTGATTTTTGAGGTGATAGTCAAGTCCAACTAAGCGGTCATAATTGTCTAAGTTCATCACTATCAGACTTTCGACGTGCGGTCCAGGTCCGTTACAGAGTTTCTAAATGCTCCCGAGAGTAACTGGGCTTAGAGATGGATCCTAGGTTTTAGGGTAATGTAGCGTTAATGATCTACAAGTTTTGGGCTTTGCAGATCGTATTTAAAGTGATTGGTGCAAATTTCACAGGTAATCTAGTTTAGCGCTAGTTAATTCTCATTTAATTTCTAAAGGATTTGGTCCTAAGTGATTTCTGCTTGAGGTGGTACTCGGTTCTTTGTACGAATTTTTTCGAGACATTACAATCTACCCCCCTTAAAGAACAATTTCATCCCCGAAATTGCCTAAGGGTAACCAGTAAAGGTATATACTTTTGTCCCCGATTTCATTTTCTTAGGGTACATAATAACTACATCAACCTAGCTCATATTGGTCTACCCCCCTTAAAAGTTTCTACCCTTGAGGTTCAAAAATAAATATCTAATTCATTATTATCATGCTAAGTGTTTGATGATAAAGTTTACTTAAGGGTGGTATGATTTACTCTTTATGATTGAGCTAATATGGAAACACAGTTATGGTAGGCTCAAATTCAATACGTCGATTGTCCGCCTGACCAGGGTAGACAACGTTGTATCCCTTCCTAATCTTGATAGATCCTGGTCTTCTGCTCGGTCAAAGCAGTGAGTCCTTTGGTGATCACCCAGGATTGAGAATTGAGTTAAGCCGCGAATGCCTCGTAGGGATATGGTTCTGAAATTCTGAAATCTACTCATCCTAAATATTCAAGGGGTATTATAATTTATTAGGAGGTTCAAGCCTTATGTTTATAAGATTGTCCTTCGGGTCCTAATTTAGTTGTACCAAAAATAACTAAAAACATATATATCTTTACGTATAATCAAATTTAATCACAGGATAATTCCTAGTATGACTATAAATAATTCTTAAATAGACATCGAATACTAAACTTTAATATGAAAAGGTATGACTAGTCCATTGGTAACTCGAAGTTGTAGATTTTGTTTATGTATAATTATTTGTCAACCCTTCACTTATTTGTTACCCCTACTTACCATATTATTTTTAATCTATCATTAGGCCTATTCTTTCATATGAATTAGGTTAATACTAGGATCTTAGTTGCTTTTCTTCGATGACTTCGTTATTGACCTACCAAGGGAGATCCAGCTCCTATCTAGTGACCTAACTTTAAGTATAACCTAGATTAGTTTCCTTCAACCCCGTGCCAGTGGCTATTAGCCCACCAAGCACCCATCGCGCTTATAAGCGGGTAGATTATTAGGTCAATGCGCACCTTTCTATTTCCTAAGTTTATCGGACAATCCTTACAGAGTTTGGTAGTGTCAGAGAAGATCTCTGTCGCAGTAAGGACTCTCAACACACCCATAGGGGTAGTGTTCAACCCCCAAATGCTTGACTATAGAGCATGATACTCTCACAATAGTGGACCTAGTGTCTACTAATAGGAAAATAGGTGTACCTTGAATGTGGGCAGTGACCCCAAAGGTCCAAGGTGTTGTGGTTACTGACTCAGATGTTTCAGCTACAAGTGCACGCACACAGGCTTGTTAAAGATGATTTGGTTGCGCTGCCACAGGTCATTGAGGTGGCCTATTTTGAGGTACAAGCAATCGGTAATATGGCTGCGCTGGTGGTACAGATCATAGAGGTGGAGTCGTTATACCACGCGGTGGCTGACGGGCGATCTTCTGAGTTGGCGTGATACCATTATCTTTCATCTTGGTAAAACAGAAGGGGTCAGTGTGTCCCCCTTTGTTGCAATATGTACACCAACGTTTCTTTCACCTTTGCTAGGTTAGTAGAGCCATAAGCCTGGGAGGCTAGTCTACATGTAGCCTCTTACCTAGAACTAGCCGGTGCTGTAATTCAGGAAAAGGCCTCGGGCCCATTGGGTTACTTGTCCAGGAAACTCCGTCACTATGTTGCTCAGCTCGTAGAGACAAGTTGACTAGCTCGACATAATCAGGAATGTTAGTGCAACTCGTTCGAGCATGGATATCGGGACGTAGCCCATCTAAAAAATGTCGCATTTTCATCAGTTCGTCAGCTAGGATCAAAGGAGCGTGTTTGGCTAGCTCCATGAATCTATTCTCATATTCTGATACGGTCATTCCTCCCTGTTAGAGGCAAAGAAACTCACCCTCCTTTTCATCACAGTATGTGAGGAAAAAGTACTTCTCATGGAAGCGTGTCTCAAATGCATCCCAGGTCCACACATGTCCTACAGAAACTATTCGTATGATGCTATCCCACCATAAACCAGCCTCCTTCTCGAACACATAGGTGACTAGCTCGACTTGCTCTGCCTCATTGCAGTGTAACGACTTCAACATCTTAGAGATACAATCTAGCCAGTAATCAGCCTCCTCGGGTCCATGAGTACCTGCAAAAGTGGGAGGATGAAAACGCTGAAAAAGCTTCAAAAGTTCGCTGGTATTCATGTTCCCAACAGGGTGCGTAGGAGATGCAGGCGGAACCACACTCATGTTCTGGACAAAAATATCAGCCATGGAGGTCAAGAACTGCTGCTGCTACTAGATCTGTGGTTGCTGCATCAAAAACATCATCTGCTCTAGCCTATCAGGAGGCAGAGCAGACTAAGATGCATGTGGCGTCGACGTAGATGCACGGTTCAGCTCAGGATCCAAAGGTGTGATAGGAGGGACCATAAATAGTGTCATAGGAGTCAACCCAACAGTAGGGCCATAAGCTAGCTGAGAATCTGGTATAGGATTAGAACGAGACGGGCCCGAATGGTGGTTCGTATGGCTATCGCTCAGGGGAAGAGCCCCGTCAAGTGACTCACCCAGTGAGAGATGGGCCGAAGTCCTCGAGTCCTTAAGTGGCATACCCTACATACGACAGAGGGTGGAACCAGTGAGATTAAGCATTCACACAGTTCATCCACACAACATTCACTGCACAAGCCAAGGAAACAACATGCATTTTATTTAACAAAATTGTCACAATACATGATGTGCAGCATTACATGAATCGCGAGGGAGAAAGCATGTGAGCAAAACAACTAAGCTTCAAACACTAAAACAACTATCAAATTACTAAGCCTAGAAAGGCTACACACTAGAACAAGCAACAAATAAATAAACAACAACTACACAGAACTATTCATCAGAATCTGGCAATGGAGGAGGGGCACCCTTATCCTGTAGACAACACAAGATCGACTTCAAAGTGCGGGTTACTTTCTTGAACTTGTGCTTCACGAAACCCCGCAGATCCATAATATCCTGTCGTAGGGTGGCCTTGCCCTCCTCAAGCCTAACCAAACGGGCTTCTCTATCAGCCCTATCAGGATCATGCTCCTGAGTAGCAGGAGGAGAACTCTTATCAGTATCCTAAGCCTCCTCTTCTTCTTCACCCTGCTCTTCTTCTTCTTCTATTTCGGCTCCTGCTTCTTCGTCACTCTCTTCCTCTTCACTTTCTGACTCATCTTTACTCTCCTCAAGTAGGGCTTATCACTGCCGAGGCCCGATCTCCATCTAATTGAGAGTAGTCTCGGTGATGTAATGGATAGGTGCCGAAAATTCCACCCCGAGTCTATAGCCAAACTCAAGTGCAATCCTGCATATGAGTCGGCCGAACGGGAGAGATTCAGTCCTTCTATTCAAACATGCAATAAGGACTATCTGTCGCAAGACATACGTAGGCACACAAAGCTTCTCTCCTTGCCCCACCTGATACTAAAAATCCACCATCAAGCACGTTCACTCACTGCGGTTGGTCCACTTGGGATAGACATTGAACGTACAGATGTGGTGAAGAAAACGGAAGTCATCTGTCATATTTGTCGCTAGAAGGCTTCTGTTAGGCTTCCATTCAACTAGACGACCACAAAGGAACCGTATGCGGAGATCCCTCTCATGTATACTATTCAAATTCTTCTCACTTGCATGAACCTCGCTAAGTGGCACATTTAGAAGATGAGATATCAAAGCAATGTCAACTGTAGCCATCCAATCTCTTCCAACTGGAATTCTAAACTGCAAGGGCTCCAGTGTCGACTCTCGGATGTGGGCATAGAAAGCTCGGACAATACCCACATTAGCACGATGCTCACCCTCAAATAGTGGACCCCACTGTGCTTCTACTAGGCACTCGAACAACAAGAATTCTCTAAATAGCCGCACATCTACATGAGCTTCAAAGAGGACCTTACGGCCTTCGAAAACACCATGAGAAAACTCCGCCAACAAGGACCTTCCCATGGGAGCATGGGGATCTAAATCCTGCTTCGTTTGCAACTCTCGAGAGGCGCTTGAACTAGTGGCGGCACCTCTCGACCTTCTTGAACATGTTGGGCAACTTGGCCCTGCTTCATCTATGGGAGGTCTCTTCTTCCCCTTGAAAGAGAGGATGGTGAAAATGAAAAATATGGTCCTAACAAGCTCGAACGGGGCCATGAAAAATGAAGGAAATGAAGGAAATGGGATGGGTATTGGGGTTCTACGAATTTAAGACTCAAGGTAAGGATTTGAGTGCTCAAATGGAGAGAAAAAAGGAGAAATCAGCAATGAAGGTTGGTTTTGAGATGGGTAGAGAGAGGATGCACGAAAAATGGAAGAAGAAGGAGATTGGGGAGGGGTTTTGTGGAGATTGGAGAAGTATTTCAAGAAAAGAAAAGCTTGGAGGTGGGTTTTATGAAGGAAGGATGAGCTAAGGAGGGTTTTAAATAAGGAACCATGGAGGAGTGGGCCATACAATGCCCTAGGAGCATCGGCCCGACCGGCCCAGCCCGTCCGGGCTCACTGGGCGGCAAGACCTCGCCAGTCTCTGGACATCTCGGCAAGGGCTCGCCCCTCCGGTGAGGTCCTCCCCCCGGGTCTAGAAACATGTGGGTCCCACCCCAGGTCCCCCTAGAAATGCCCCGATTGAGTCCATACTTCGATTCGACTCGTTTCGGGTCATTTCGAATAGAATCTGCCACATATTCATGTTTACCGAGTTTTTAACGACTGGAATGGGATGATACATGCTCTAAACCTGTCAATCGATGGTCTAAACACGGTTTAAGGTCATTGAGTCTGATCAGGAGTGTGCACAGACTCGATTTTGGTGATCGTTTTTGATAAACTTTCGCCAACTGACGGAACTAGGAATCCAAAGCTTATTTCTAGATTTTTCTCGTACCCTCCTACATTAAATTGGCATCAGTGTGCAACGTGTGACCATAACCCAGGCCCATTTTAATCCAGATCATGCTCTGATACCAACTTGTACCGCCCTAAAAATTTGGGGTCGAGCATAACTCAGCTCCCGAGTTCCAAAACATCACTTATGTAACATATTTAAAGATGGATGTATGTTTTTTGTATTAGTGCATAAAACATGAAGTAGATTAAGCCAAAAGAACAAACATAGTTCAGGGATAGTCTAAGAACGCAAGAAAAAAATTGAAATACATATATAAATCAACATAAGTCTCCAAGGTATGTATGCTCTGCCAGGTCATAATTACAAGTCGTGTCTCAAAATACATATAACAAAATGTGATAAATCGCTACAATCATAGCCCAAAATCCCCGCTAACCAGGACATGGCTCACATGAACCCGCCTGAGAACTACAAGAATTAGAATGCCTCCTCGTCCTCATCGAACTCCGGCTCCGCCTCACCGACATCACCATCACCTGCAGCTAAGTCAAAGTCGGGTTGGTGTTTAAGCACCATCCCAGAACGTGGGAGTGAGTGATCAACTCAGTGAAACTATATAGCAAAGGTTAACATGTTATCAATTCAATTAAGCAGTAATGATAATATAGTACAATCAAACATGTCCTAGATACTCTTGTTAATGCAAGAATGGTATGAGAAAATGATGCATGCCCTCGCCACAATCTCCCTCTTCCGACATCATCTAACGATCATGACATGAATCACTTCCACTGTGCTCTACACCAATGCCAACGGCACATGCAGTGCGATGTTATGAACATGATTACCAAGTTCTTATTAGCTCCTTTCATACAGCAGGATTAGGAAGGTAAGGTACCACCCTTTATATCATATTCCCAACATTGATCCATCTAGGGTCGTCAATCCTAATTAATCACATACGTTAGGCAAGTTCAGGTCACTACCACCAATGCCCTACCAATTGGAATTCTATTTTCAAAGGCTCATCACCAACCTGACTGGGGACCACAGCCAGGCTGCGCCGAGGTAGGCCTGTTCATACTCGAAGTCACTCCACTGGCACGCTACCAACTGGCAGTCTATTTCCCAAGGCTCATCACCAACCCGAATGGGGATCACAACTAGGTTACGCTAGTGTAAGTCGACAACTAGAATACAGTGTCTTATACCACCATATTCAGCTCACGAGTCTGTGTCGCTCACTGGTCACTACAGGGAGGCTCGTCGCCCCAGCATAGACTGACAGCTCGACCACGGTGTCCCATACCTCCATGCCTGGCTCATGAGTCTTAGCGGATCGTGGTACCAAGCTTAACCGAGCATTTCACTGGTAAGTTTGGTATCTTAGATTCAAATAGTAGCGTCCAAACATGGTGAACATACATTGGGTCATCGGGTTAATTGACGAGCTCGACTAGTACGAGGGCACGTTGAGTTGATCGACATAAAGTGCATAAGCACTTCATGTGGCCTATCCACTGCTGACATTCCAAGTACGGCTCGGATTCATCGAACACATCTTGCGTGGCGAAAATAACCTCAGCCACCAGTACAAGGCCTATTACCGATTACCTAGACTATGATATAATCCCAATCCCGTACAATCATAACAAATAAGCATATAAGATAATCAAAGCAGTAATGAAGACTTAAGTCAAATCCTACAATCATTTGAGCATACTATGGAATATAACTTAAACATGTTTATATAGTACATGGAAGAAATCATACACTCAGTTGAACATGAATTGTATACAGTACATGGGAAAAATCATACACATAGCTAAGGTAGTTGGGATTCGTATCTCAACTCCCTACAACTCACAATTTACTAACTACTAACTCATTCAGTCATTTTTACAAACACTTAGGCTACACCTTCCAACGTATATAACATAGTTGGTTATAATACGTATTAGGGTAAATCCTTTCGTCAAGGAATTTTCGTCTACATAACAATCATATACCCACAATAGTTAATTATGGTAAGCACGAATACACATTCTATACTCATTCAGACATTTTCAAAAACACCTAGGCTTCACAATATAACATACACAACGTATGTTGGCATAACATGTATTAAGGTGAATCCTTTCACCAAGAAATTGTTACACATACAACTAGCATATATACATGACAATTAATCATGGTAAACATAATTTCAAATTTCATACATATACGATTCTTTCTACAAATACATAAAATACACTAAACACAACATAGTTCATATATAACTGAAACGCGAAACAAACATAGCATTTGGCATGTGAAATAGCATCCACGTCAGTAATAAATCATTAACTGACATTGAAAGCCTTAAAAAACATAACCTATACGTATATAGTCCGCACCTTACGCCGGTAAACGCCCATCGAACTCAGTTTGTATGTCAAGTCACTGCCTACGAAGTGAGGGCCACCTATAGCACGCAATAGGCTAGCTATTTCAGTAACTTAGGCTATTTAAAACCCTAGAACGGATTAGGATTAGGTTTACTTACTCAAGTTCGGCATTGGAGCTACTAGAAGAACTATACGGGATTAGCGTTTCAGCAGATGGATTGGCAGGGAAGAATCCAAGGAATCTACACCAACTTCTCTCTCACTTTCTCTCTTTTTGCTCTCTTCTCTCTCCTAAGGTTTTCCTCAAATTCGTATGGAATATGTGAGAGGGGTTTTAAGGTCCTTATATAGTCCCAGAACTAACGAAAATAACCCCAGGGTCATGGTATACTTAAGTTATAACAAAATCAGGCTTGTTCCGCTCCAACGAAATGTTTCTGGAAGTCCTTTTACTAAATGCGGTCGGACTTAAGCTCACTAATATTGGATCTTAAGCAAATTAAGTTTTCAGTCCGATCAGGTTTCCAGATCGACCGTGACGGTCCAATTTTAGTTCAACGGTCACCAAAACTCGATCAGGGCCACAAGTATATTGACATGTGTGGGCCATAATCCCTGATCCGAGGGTGTATTTGGGTTAGATTCTGATGGTTAGAACGCTTATAAATGACATGCAAGTGACACGACTCAGATTACTTAAATCCATATTTAATTTCATAAAAATCTTCACTTTCTCACACTCTTCACTCCGAACTCAAGTAAATCGTCTCAGGACCTCATTTGAACTTGATTTCTGAGGTGATATTCAAGTCCAACTAGGCGGTCATAATTGTCTAAGTTCATCGCTATCGGACTTTTGACGTGCGGTCCAGGTCCGTTACAGAGTTTCTAAATGCTCCCAAGAGCAACTGGGCTTAGAGATGGATCCTAGGTTTTACGGTAATGTAGCGTTAACGATTCTACAAGTTTTGAGCCTTGCAGATCGTATTTAAAGTGATTGGTGTAAATTTTACAGGTAATCTTGTTTAACGCTAGTTAATTCTCATTTAATTTCTAAAGGATTTGGTCTTAAGTGATTTCCACTTGAGGTGGTACTCGGGTCTTCGTACGGATTTTTTCGAGACCTTACACCCTGGTTGAGCACAAATTACCCATGAAAGAAGGTTATTGGTCATACAAATAGCCACATAGGCAAATGATGGTTGAGGTTGCCCTTAAGATCAAATTAGAGATCGAGTGACTTTGAGGGATGGTTTTATTAAACCAATCAAATATGCAGAATGGATGTCAAATGTGGTCTCGGTGATTAAAAAGAATGGTAAGTTGAGGGTATGTATCAACTTTAGAAATCTAAACCTGGTTACACCGAAGGACGAATATCCCATATCGGTGGCCAATCAACTCAACGATTGGGCTGCTAGACATAGGATTGTGTCCTTTATGGATGGGCATTTTGGATATAACCAAATCTACAATGCATTAAACGATGTGCCAAACACGAAATTCATGTGTCTAGGACCATTAAGAACTTTTTGTTGGGTACTGATGCCCTTCGGATTAAAGAATGCAGGGGCCACATACCAAAGGACAATGAATGCTATCTTCCACGATGTGATCGGACGCTTCATGGAAGTCTATGTGGATGACATAGTAGTCAAATCGGCCAATGCAATGGAGCATATGGCCCACTTACACAAGTCCTTCGAGTGAATGAGGCTCCATAAGTTGATGATGAACCCCTTGAAATATGCTTTTGGGTTCTCAGCCGAAAACTTCTTAGGATTCCTTATACACCAAAGATGGATCGAAGTAGATCAAAACAAGGCTCAGGTCATGATTAATGCTCGGCTGCCGAGAAATAAGGCTGAACTACAAAGATTCTTGGGCCACATTGATTTCTTGAGGAGATTTATATTTAAGCGTGCAGGTAAGACTAACATTTTTTCTCTGTTGATAAAATTGAAGCAAGGGTTTGAATTTGTTTGGGAAGTGGAACATCAACTAGCTTTTGACAAGATCAATGAATATCTAATGAAGTCACCCGTGTTGATGCCGTTGATCAAAGATAAAGTGCTCAAGCTATATGTTGAGCCTCAATAGAGTTGATTGAAGCTCTTCTAGCATAAGATGACGACAATAGAAAGGAGCGCATGATCTACTACCGGAGCAGAACTTTGATCGATGCCGAGAGCTCGGGCATTTTTTTTTCCATGGAAAATTCTGCTTCTCATTGTATTTTGCAGCCACCAAGTTGAGACATTACCTATTGGCCGAGAGAATAAATGTAATAACAATGACCGATTTAATGAAATATATGCTAAAAAGACTGATTTTGAACTGCTAAATTGGTAAATGGGTGTTGGCTTTGTCTGAATTCGATCTCTATTACATCATGTAAAAAGAAGTAAAGGGTCGTGTCATAGTTGACTTTCTAATCGATCACCCTTCAAACCTATAGGAACAAATTCCCCGAGCATGCTTGATCTATATTACGTATAACACACACCATGGAAGTTGATATTTGATTGAATAAGGACACGGGATACGTTTGGGGCTGGGGTGATCTTGGTTGCTCCCAATGGGAATCAGCAAGAATTTACCTTCCAATTAGAATCAACTCTCTAAAATATAATTTGCGTAACGAGCTTGCATTGTCCAAATTGAAATTGAAATTCTTAATTGCCCAGTAAGCTTTATGCTCCAGCTCTACTTCACATAGACAAGTCTAAATGGAGACATTCCAATAGGATCTTGTAGGCCATATGGTAAGCTCATAATGCATCAGTCAATCAAATTGACCAATCCTTATGATCAGGGTTAACCATTTTCACCAAAATTTATTTGATCTCGCTATTTAAAATTTTAGCTTGGCCACTTGTTTGCAGGTGATAGGGGCACTCACTTATGTGAAATGCCATATTTCTTCATTAACGTTTCAAATGGCCTATTACAAAAGTGGGATCCGCCATCACTTATGATGACTCAAGGAGTTCTAAACCATGATAAAATGTTTTCTTTTTGAAACTTAATCACCGTTTGATGGTCATTGTTTCGGCATGGAATAGCCTTGACCCATTTGGTAACATATTCAACTGCAAGCAAAATATAGAGATTTCTGAAAGATTGTGTGAATGGGCCCTTGAAATTGATGCCTCAACAATCAAATGCTTCGATAATGAGAATGGGGTTCAATGATATCTTATTTCTACGGGACAATCCTCCTAATTTTTTACAACGCTCACACGCTTTGCAAAATTCGTGTGAATCTTTGAACATTGTGGGCCAATAAAAGCCATACCACATAATTTTGGCCGTGGTCTTCTTAGTACAGAAGTGGCCACCACATGTGTGAGAGTGACAAAAGGAGATGACACTATGTTGTTCATTGTTAGGGATACATCTCCTGATTATTTGATCTAGGAAATATTTAAATAAATACAGATCATCCCAAATAAACTTGTGTACCTCGGTATAAAATTTCTTTTGCCTTACACAGTCCAATAAATCGGCGTGATACCTATAGCAAGATATTTTCCAATGTTAGTAAATTAAGATAATTGGGTGACCTTAAATAGTTGTTCATCAGGGAACATGTCATTTATCGGTGTTGTCTCAATGAAATATGATAAGACAAGCCTAGAGATATGGTTAACCACTACATTCTCTACTCCTTTCTTGTCTCATATCTCAATGTTAAATTCCTAAAGTAGGAGGGTCCATCTTAACAAGTGAGGCTTAGCATCATTCTTAAAAAGAAGGTACTTCAGTGCCACATGGTTGGTATCTATAATGATCTTGGATCCCATCAAGTAGGATTTAAATTTGTCCAAAAGAAAACAATACAGCTAGGAGTTCCTTCTCCATAGTACAATAGTTTACTTGGCAGAATTTAAAGTTCTACTTGCATAGTAGATGATGTAGGGCTTCTTCGCCTAATATCACCCCAATAGCATAGTCGCTCACGTCATACACTAATTTCAAAAGGGATACTTGATATAGAGTGTGTCACGGACACTTTCATGTCCAAGATGAACCAAAGAAGACCCGATCAGAGATGGAAGTCATCAAGACTTTCATAACCTTAAAACAGGCATATCTTGCAAACCGGAATGAGTTACTCGATGTACCAAATATAATTTTGGGGTAGGACGAGGTACTTTAACCAAAGAACCCAACAAAGCTGGGTTGCCTATGCCGAATTTGCGAGATTCCATCATATCAACAGTTGAATTCCATGTATATTTTTATTTTTACTATTTTTAACAAGTTTTAATTTGATTATAACACTTCATTTGTTGGGCTTTAGGAGTTGTGTCCAAAATGAAAAGTTTTTAGAAAAATTAAGAGAATAACATGTTTAAGCCACATAGGACACTTACTATGAATAGAAAATTTACTATTTATAGTAAGTTATGAATTTTAGGGAGTTTTAGTTATAGTTTAAGTCCTAAACTTATTCTTGGTATGCATATTTAAAGGGTTTTAGACTCATTTATTTCATCTATCAATATTCAACAAATTTATTTTGAATTTCTAAAATTATTTCCATTTCTTTTTCTCGTGGATTCGAGATATTAATATTTAACAAATTTATTTCGACTTTCTAGAATTATTTCAATTTCTTTTCCTCATGGATTCGAGAAGTCTCTGTGAGGATTCTAGAGAAGCTCTGTGGATTTGGAGTAGTTATCCTTGAGGAATACAGTGATCAACCTCATCACGTTCATCCCTGTGTTAGTACTCCAATCGGATGGTTGCATGATGGGAGCTTTAGTCAACATGCCTTTAAGCTTTGTTAAAGATTTTTGGCACTCTTCAATCCACTCAAATGTAATGTCCTTTTGAAGAAGATTGCATAAAGGATTAGAAAAGTGACTAAAGTCCTTAATGAATCTTTTGTAAAACCCAACATGCCCTAGAAAGGATCACACATCGCGTATGCTTTTGGGTGAAAGTAGGTTAGAGATCAAGTCAATTTTTACCTTGTCTACCTTGATTCCATTGGATGATATAATGTGTCTAAGGACTATCCCCTTATCAACCATAAAATTACACTTCTCCTAATTTAACACAAGGTTCTTTTGTTCGCATCTCTTTGACACTAATTTAAGATGTTCAATACTCTCGCTAAAGAAAGGACCAAAGACAGAGAAGTTATCCATGAATACCTCTAAAAATTGCCCCACCATGTCAGAAAAAATGCTTAACATACATCACTGAAAAGTGGTTGGATCATTACATAATCCAAATGGCATCCTTCAGTAAGTGAAAGTGTCAAAGCGACATGTAAACGTTGTCTTCTCTTAATCTTCAAGGGCTATCTTTATCTTATTATAGCCTGAATAAATGTCCAGAAAATAGTAATAGGAATGACCGACTAACCTTTCTTAAATATGGTTAACAAAGGAAAAATAGAAGTGGTCTTTCCTAGTGATGGTATTTAATTTTTCGTAGTTAATGCACATTCTCTATCTAGTAGTAACTCTAGTTGACACAAGTTCATTATACAACCAGATAGAGATAACACTTAAAGATCAAGAAAAGACAACATCCACATGTCTCTTTGGCACATTTTCTTACCGAATGATGTCATTCGGTCTATGCAACGCCCCCGTCACCTTTCAGTGACACATGTTGAGTATATTTTTTGACATGGTGGGGCAATATTTAGAGGTCTCCATGGACAACTTCTCTATTTTTGTTCATCATTCAGCGAGTGTTTGGAAAATCTATAAAATGTACTGAAGCTATGTGAGGAAAAGAATTTGGTTTTGAATTGGGAGAATTACCATTTTATGGTTCCCAAGGGAATAGTGCTTGGACATGTAATTTTGTCCAAGGGAATTGAGGTAGACAAGGCTAAAATTGGCCTTATCTCTAACCTAGCTCCACCCAAGAGCATGTGTGACATGCGATCCTTCCTAGGACACACCAAATTTTATAGACAATTCATAAAGGACTTTAGCCACCTCTCTCGTCCTTTATGTAATCTCCTTCAAAAAGATATACCATACAAATGGACTAAGAAATGCCAAGAAATTTCATTAAGCTCAAGGCTATATTGACTATTGCACCTATCATGCAGTCACTTGATTGGAGTATCCCTTCTAAGATTATATGCGATGCATCTGACTATGCTATTGGAGCAGTGTCAGGCCAGAGAAAAGAGAAGAAGCCCTATGTGATTCATTGTGCGAGTAGAGCTCTAAATTCTACCCAAGTGAACTACTCTGCCACGGAGATGGAAATCTTAGCTATAGTGTTCACTTTGAACAAATTTAGGTCCTACTTAATCAGATCTAAGATCATCATCTACACTAATCATACGGTGCTGAAGTAACTTCTTTCTAAGAAGGATGTCAAGCCTTGCCTGATAAGATGGATGCTTCTACTCCAAGAATTCGACATGGAAATACGAAATAAAAATGGAGTAAAGAACATAGTGGCCGACTATCTTTCGAGACTTAATCTCCCCGATTCCCTTGAGCCGACTCTGATAAATGATATGTTCCCTAATGAACAACTGTTTAAACTCTCCCAAGTACATTGGTTTGCTGACATTGCGAATTATCTTACCACAGGTTTCATGCCGACATATTGGACTACGCGAGATAAAAAGAAATTCTTCGTCAAGGTACGTAAGTTTTTCTGGGATGATCCTTATTTATTTAAATATTATCCAGACTAAATTTTAAGGAGATGTTTGCTAGAAAATGAACATCAGAGTGTTATCTCCTTTTGTCATTCTTAGACCTATGGTGGTCACTTTTCTACTAAAAAGATCACGACCAAAATTCTATAATGTGGCTTTTATTGGCCCACTATGTTCAAAGATACTCATGAGTTTTTTAAAGTTTATGAGCGTTGTAAAAAATTGGAAGGATTGTCCCATAGAAATATAATGTCATTGAACCTCATTCTAATTATTGAAGCATTCGATTGTTGGGTCATTAATTTCATAGGACCATTCCCTCAATCATTTAAAAACATCTACATATTGTTAGCGGTAGACTATGTCATTAAGTGGGTCAAAGCGATCTCGTGCCGAAATAATGATTATAGAATGGTCATTACATTCTTAAAAGAAAATATCATTTCCCAGTTTGAAATGCATTGAGCCATCATTAGTGATGAAGGTTTACACTTTTGTAATAGGTCATTTGAGAACTTAATGAAGAAATATGACATCTCTTATAAAGTGAGCACTCCATATCACCCGCAGACAAGCAGGCAAGCCAATATTTTTAACAAGTAAATTAAGAAAATTCTGAAAAAAATGGTTAACCCTGACCATAAGGATTGGTCAATCCACTTGACCGATGCGTTATAGGCTTACCGTACAGCTTTTAACACCCCCATTGGAATGTCTCCCTTTAGAATCGTCTATGGGAAAGCTTGCCACTTGCCCGCGGAGCTAAAGCATAGAGTCTACTATGCTATACAAAATCTAAACTTTAACTTGAACAACGCTGGATTTCTATGCAAGCTTCAATTGAACGAACTTGAAGAAATTTAGAACAATGCATACGAGAACTCGAGAATTTATAAGGACAGGATGAAGGTGTTCTATGCCTCCAATTGATCTTGTCTATCAGGATTGACCTCTTAGTCTGATGGAAGTGTAGTTAGGTTTATTATTTTCATAGAATTTAGGATTACGATAGTTCATTTATTCAGTTTATTTAGTCTTTATATTAACCCATTTACATGTTAAGAACTTTGGAAAAGCTTAAATTCTCCTTCTTCAAGAACTGCCTTTCCATCACCTTTTCCTTTCTTTTCGTTGTCTCATGTACATTGAATGCTAATATCTTTTACATTAAGGACAATGTAGATTTTAGGTTAGGGGTGTGGATCAAGTATATTAATCAATATTTTCTTAATCTTTGAGCAGAAATTGTTGAAATTTTTTAATTTTTCAAGTAAAAGAACTATTTGGAAAATAAAAGTTTGAGTAATTAAGAATGCTTTCAGTATGATGATAAGATAGAGACTGAATTTTAAATTATGAGAGTTTAATCAATTGAGTAGACTATTACTTATGCTCTTTCATTCAATTGATTAAGAGGAAGTTTGAATATCATGTTAATCTAAAACACAATACACATTTGAATTACATTTTGTGAATAATGTTAGAATTTCTTATTGTTAGCATGTGTGTCTGGAGAATCTTATCCACCTTAAAAAGATGAAAAGAACCAGTTAAAAAACAAAGAGATTGACAAAAAGGTCATGTATAATGAAAAGTTTGAGAATAATGAAGATGAAAAGACTGAAAAGAATGAATGATTAAAAGGGACCATTGATATAAAATCAAATACTAGAAAAAGAAGAAAAATAGAATAAGTTTGGAATCAACACTTGATTATTCAATGAATCTTAAGATGATGAACATGGCTAACATTATCAAATGATAGTATTTTTTTTATGAAAAGTAAGTAGGAATTCATTAAGCACATTAGAAAAACTTATATATGAACTCATGCTCTTAAGTGATTTATAAAGAACCTATTTGATTAATTGCTCATGTGATTCAGATTTATGTTTTCAAATTTTCACTCTCGCTTCTTTAGATTATACTCATTTATACTTGATTACACAAGAGATTGTTTTTTGAAAGAGGTCTAAACATTGAGAATTGAGGATTTCTTCACGCATGTTTTGCTCGAGACAAGTAAAATGCTGGTTAGGGGTGTGTTGAGTGTTAAATATTGTATATTTCTTTTTATTTATATCTTAGTTTTATGAACATGATAATGTTTAATGGGTATATTTCATACATGTTTGGATTGTGAGGTGAGTTTAAGAGCTTGGATTGAAAAAAATGTTACAAGCATGGAATTGATGTTCAAGAATCACCAAGGAAATGGATGAATCTTAGGAGACCAAGATTAAAGATTTAAGACCCCAAGATTCAAGAAAACCAAGTAGAGAAGGAAGTAAGTCAGAAGTGAAAAGTACAGAAATTTAGTGAATCAAAACTTCACTATCTATGTCATTGACCACCGGTCGATGACATCAAAGCAAGTGTTCAATGACATCGAACATGGGTCGATGACATCAAATAATTACATGAAAATTGAGTTTAGTGCTAGACAAATTGGATACATTTCTCGATGACATCGAAACCCTGTTCGATGACATCGAGATTTTTGTGGACTTTTAGATCAACTAGCCGAAACACTCTGAACACATTCTTGATTAATCAAACATCCTTCAATGACTTTAAAGACCTGTTCGATGACATCGAAGGTATATTCGATGACATGAAAATTTACGCAGTACGAAAGACGTTACTCAGTGCGAAAAGGCGCGACTTTTGGATTTAAGGGTGTTTGATGTCATGTCTATAATTAACTAAATCTCTTAGATAGGGTTATGAGGTGAAGCTTGTAGCGTATTGGGATGATTCTCTTGCTTTGATTCTTGTTTATATTGAAATTCATTGAATTCTAGTTTGAATTTAAAGAATATTTTATTTTTTTATGCTTTATTGTGACTCAAATTACAATAGATGATGTGATAGCTTTGACTATCTTCTTTTCTGTTTTGAGATTGTGAGATTGGTAAAACTCATTATTCACCATCATCTCCTGGGCATGGTGGATGCATAAATTCTCTTCTAATCATCATAATACTCCTTCAAGTGTGGACTAAATCAATGAAAAGTTCAGAGATTTGATTTTTCAATTGGATTGGATAGGACTCCAATTCCAATTGTGTTTCTTGAATCAAGTAAGGTAGTATCTTAATAGCTATAATTGGATCATTTACACTCTAGTTTCCTTTTGATTATTGATATTTCATTCATAATTACTCTCTTTTATTCCACATTTTAGTTTAGATCTTGTTCTTATTCTAGTCCTAGTTATAGTTATTTTCAGAATACATACAAGTTTAGTCCCTATGGATTTGACCTCGATCTCATTGAGTTATTACTACATCGCGACCTTGCACTTGGGGTTGTGAACACATATCAGTCACTCAGTTGTGAACCCCGCCTGCCCTGCCGAATGGTGTTCAGCTGAGTGGTGTTCAAATGAGGAGACCAACATTGCCCTTGCATTAGTCGTTGTGGTATAACTTCTTGGTTGGTTGGACCAAGATCAACCTTTAGTCATGACCAATTAGTCTTTCTTAAATTTGTTGTGACCATATTGACCTCAAGGCTTGACGGGAATGGATCTGTGTTAATCAACATAGCATCCTTTCCTTTTTATGGCAACTTTAGTAACCCGTGATCGATGTTAACTTAGATACCGGTCCTAAATACAACACATTTATTAGTCAAATGAGACCAAGTTTGGTGCCATTTGCAATATTTAATCTTTTGTAATTCATTTGCCAAAAGTATCTTGTGGTTCATGGGAACCCTAATAGAATTTTAAATATTTCATCGACTCTTATGATATAAAAAGTATAAACCTTTTAAGTCTTCTGTGCGGTCAATGCGGTAGATTCCTCTTTGACTAGTGCCGAACATATGAGTGGTTTCTTAACTACCACTTTGTCAATCAGAACCTCAAAATTTGGGTCAAGATAATATGTTCCTATGAACAAATTTTTCTATCAAGCACCTTCTTATAAAAGTTTCTCATACTTGGAAACCTTCCCAGTTAGGTCATACATGTCCATGAACTCTATCCCAATAAACTTCTTATGAAGTTTATACTTGAGCCTGTCTTGTGCTAACAGCACAAATTCAGCTTTGGTCATAATAACCTTACATCAGCTTTTTGCCCTTTTGAACTAGGCAATATAACTTTCACCATTTTCTCCTGGTAATTATCGAAAATAGACAAGATAAAACATAGTTATTTTCCTATTCTTAGAGAAAAACTAAGCATGGAATTTCTCCTTCGTTTCTTACCAAGTGTGCATTGAATTCGGTAACAGGTTTGAATACCATGTAAAGGCCATTGCTATTAGTGAATGACCAAATACTTGTAACTTGTGATAGTCATCATTCCCCAATTCTCCACGCTGCATAGTAAATCATTCGACATGTTCGATAGTCGATTGACTAGGGTCGCCTGAAATCATGAAAAAGTTTGGCTGATAATTCTCGGTAATGGGTGTTTCCAATCTATCCATTTGAGATAAGGTTTGTGATTCATTGGGATAGTATAGCGGCCTAGTACTTGACCTGTAATCTCCTGAACAATTTGTACAATTTGGTCACGATCCACTCACTGAAGCTTGACGACCGTTGGTGGATCAGGGCTGAATTGGTTTAATCCCTCTTGAAATAAAGGATTCCTGGGGAATTACTTAGGGTTATATTGTAACACCCTAAACTTTTCAATACCTAAGTATTGAAAGTTCTTAAGTGTTACCATGAAATTTAACTCATTATGTACAGGCATACGATACCAATCTAGCATCATAACCTTACATCTATTCTCCAACACGAATTTGACCACTGGGAATAAATCTTCATCCATATATCAAGCATTCGAACTGTTAACCTTTAAAAATGGACCACCACACCATCAAGTAAATTTGATTTTAGGATTCCAACCACCTCGATAGACCAATCGCGTTAATCAAACCGTACATTGTCAACACATACCCCAAATCATCAAATCCACCATTATCAGGGTTTAGGACGTCCAATGTATAAATCTACCCAGTAATCGACTCAATTAGGCCATCGCACCATAAAAACCACCACTGGTTCTCACTTCAATAGGCCCTTGGACTATTTGGAATAGCTAACGCTCAGACTCGATCTGACCATCAAACTAACAATGATCAATAATAAGAACTCAAATTGACTGAGGGGGGGCCCACCTAAATTTAGAATCTGCCTCATTCTTTAGGTTGGGCCTTAATGTGAACTAAAAAGGCAAATGAATGGAGTTGATCAATCAGGATCGTCCCTGTGGAGCCCACATTTGACTCATGTGCATGTGGAGTGCACACTGGACTAGGAAACCCAATCAAAGTGGGATTGACCCACAATAACCAAAGAAGGAAAATTCCTTCTACTTTTTGGTTCCTGCCAGCAACAGTTCGAATGGACTTTGTCCATTTACAACATTGGTGGCCCGCCATGATTGGATGATTGGAAGATCTAAACCGTCCATCTCATCGGCCATCCAAATCCTTCCAAACCCCCACCTACTCCTACAATCGAATTAAGATCGGCATCTCTCTCCTTCTGCTGTAACCATACAAATGGAAACACAACTTCTGATTCTTCCTCCTCTTGCAGTCCCACATGCAACTACTACCTTACGTCCCCACCGTCCAAATTCTAATAGGAGGTATCCCAATCCGAGCCTAGAAGTTCGGAAAGAGCAGGGAGCACTGCACATGGCGGATTTCCAGTCTTCATGGACTCAGTTGCAACGACGTACAGAAACTGGTATTCTAACGAGATGAAAACCCAGCTCCTACTACAAAAGATGACCGAACTAAGGAACCCAGCTCAAATCTAAGGAGTCCATTCCCTCGAAATGGGAGTTCTGACCCTGTCCATGACGCCATCAAAGGAAGAAAGGATTTTGTAGTGGTTGACGCTCCCCGATTTCCATGAAGGTAGCTGTAAAAACCTGATGATTACGTTCGGATGGACCTCTTTACAAGGCCACTGTTTGACCATCCTTACACCCAAGAACATAGTCATAGTCTTCCATCTATGGACCCCACAAAAGGGATGAATTAGATCCGTTAGCAAGGAACAAAGGAGAGAAGAAGAAGCGTGTCTAAGCAACCCTCTACACTTAGTTGTGTAGCCCGATCACGCCGGGTATGTGTTGTGTACAACATTAAGTAGGAGATTTTGGAAGGGCCGGATCTATATAAATGTACATGTTCCCATGCTGGGAAGCACACCAGCAAGAAGGGAGAAGAAAGACAGAGAAAGAGAAAGAGAAAGAGAGAGAAAATAAAAGAGAAAGAAAAGAAAAGAAAAGAAAAGATAGGAAAGAGAGAGAAAGAGAAGAAGAAAAAAGAAAAGGAGTGAAGAACCTCGACTCTAGTTCATCTCCAACAAAGAAAGTGAAGTCTGTGTAATTGCCACCTGAAATCCGGTTTAGATCTTAACTCTCCGATCCATCCCTCAACAATAGAATTTTGTGACATCTAACCAAGTCGATGCAATGGTTGGATGGGTGTAAACATGATAAGTTAGAACCTATCAACTCAAAGAACATGTAGGTCGTCTAAAGTATAATTTAAGTCGAGTTTCCTCAACCTTAATCTAACATTTAATATTAATCAATTCAAATCAGGTGGATTAGAGTAGAACCTTATCCTAAAATACACCTCCGAGCATCCAACATAGTAAAAGACGACACCATAAACTAAGGTGAGGGTTTCTCCTTTAAGCTTACTTTAATTAAAGTTGATGTGCTTTATCTTGCCCATTACATGTTACGCTTTCATAATATTATGATTCTCTCTCTGCAATTGTTAATTTACTACCCACAATTATTTACCTTTTGAGATTATGGTATAATATTAATTACAAGTGATCTTTATAAATTTCTGTGGAGCGATGGATACAAGTCTTGCCACTGCCTTTACCAATTTTTGAGTTAGCCCTTGTTACTCTTCTCTTTAATGAGTTGGTCGTTGTCACTCTTCCTATTATTGAGTTGGCCATCGCCACTCTCCTTTTTGTTGAGTTAGTCATTGCTACTCTCCTTATTATTGAGTTGGCCATTGTCACTCTCCTCTTTCTTGAGCTAGTTATGTCTACTCTCCTCTATACTTTGTTAGCCTTGTGCTATTTACCTTTAAAGCTTGAGCATATGTCTTGATATTCCAGAATTCCCATAATTCAATGGATTTCTCTCTTTAGTGCAAGAACTATGTTGAGAATCCTCATTCTAGAGATCAAATAAATATATTGGACGTAATGTGTTTTTGGTAGCGGCTCTTAGGACGACACGTAATTTTATGTATCATGGGAAGTAGTGTGCAAATCAATATAAGTAATTCACAATGCATGTTACATCACCTTCAGGATTGGATGTCACAAATAGTCAATCAATGAATAAATCGTGCCACATAATTCATTCAGTCATGTGTTGCGTCGTCTTGGGATAACCACGTAAATCCATGTTAAACATGGGATATGCTGACGAAACTCCGTATAATGGGATGCGGGGCGAGCCAGATAACTCTAAATCATTTTTCACATTTTGTGATTGCTAAGTGTGATGAACCGCATATAATTTTCTACGCATGCATCTCATGTAGATTATTTGCTCACATTGATACCTCTTGTAGTTGTGGAGTACGGGACGTATCAAAACCCTTTACTTTTAAAAATATCTTGAATTATTGTTAATCTTAAAGGATAACCATCACTATGAGTAGGGTGTTGATTCTCTTTAACCGTACAGATGATGCATGTGATGTACAAATTGAAGACCTAGAGGACCATCTCCCTATGGAAGATTATACTAAAAAAATAAGAAGATAGTTTTATGATTTAGTTTTATACTTCCGCTGCGAACTCGATAATGTAATAAGCTCCCATTGATAGAGCATTTAATAATTTGTTGAATTGTTTACTCTAATGAAATAATAAATATAGTTGATTTTATTCTCGTGAATGGTTATCTTCATGAATGTAAGTGGATGTAATCTAAATGAAAAAAAATGTATGGTACAATTTTTAAAGCATCCAATTCATTCAATTATTAACACCCGATTTTCTCAGGCATGAATATAAACTCTGGCCGTGAAAAATTCGGGATGTTACATATATCCTCTTCGTAATTCTTGATTCTGATTTTTAGGTACGAAATTTCTAGCATCTCGCTCTGGTCATCTAAGTTCAATGGGAGGTGAAATATTTTGTATCTCCTGAACTGAGACTGGTGGTGGATTCCTCTGTGGAGGCGGCATAGGTGGCATCTGATCTGCATTGTCGATAAAACTTCCTTTGACATTATATTGCGTTGCCGACAGCATTTGTTCGGCCATCATACCCATTAATCGATGCATGACCTCAGTCTAGTTGGCCATATATTTGTTAGTATTCTTAGTTTGAATACGAAATTGCTCATCTTAGGCTCTTCCATATTCTTGGACATGCTGAATTCTCAGTTGTACATCTTGAAGCATGACCATTATCTCGTCTAAGAAAACGGTTCGAAAGGTCAATGCTCCTTTCAGATCCACAATATTGAGCATTTGACTATTGTTAAAATTCAATGCTTTAGCAGCTGCTTGAACTAGCACGTCCTTGATTGAAGGTGGTGCGGTTGGTGTGGAGGGCTCGAACTCAGCGATTCAAGTACTTCTTCTATTCATAATTCCAATTGGCAATATTATGTCGATAAATTAGAAACAGGGTCCCACCGGGCGTGCTAAAAACTATTGCTGCTTAGTTTTCGATAGTTGGAATGTGGGCATGCCAAAATTGAAATTGCGGCTCAATTGAAACGAAACAACTATGAACCCCAAGCATCGAGATAGGTAGAAACATAGTGTATGACCGAAATCTGATGTGATCAGCTGCCTATTCAGCCACTCACTTAATGTGTAAATAGGATTAAATGATATTCATAGGGTAAGGTTGTCCTCTAATGATGGGTTACACATTTTCCTTTTGTACGAAAAGACTTTTCGTTACAGATAAAGAGAAATGAGAAAGGGATTTTTACAATCGTCCGTGAAGAACAACTTCGAAACACCTCTCCTAATGCAGAACTGAATCTAACGTACAAGTGTAGACTCAAATTACAACTAAGATTATTAGCTACTTGATTAATACTACAGATTACACTACATAATGTAAACAACAAGCTAAAAGAAAAGAATTACACTAAGAAATGTAATTTACGTAGTAAGAAAAGTAAATGATTACATTAAGAAATGAAGTTGAGTGATAATTGATAGGATAATTGAAAGATAATGTTTGGTTTAATTTGGTTGATATGAGACGAATTCTTCTTGTTGAATTTCTTTACTATTTATAACTTTAATCCAGTCATCTAGATGCTTCCTACGTTCTGATGATTGCTTTAACTGCTTAACACTCATTGTTTTCCTTTGTTTCTCATTTTTCCATCTATCCTCTAACTACTTTACTTTTATTATTCTATCAACTATTCAAATGATGATGTGGCATTGCTAGATGCACTTCAGCTATGATATCAAGAAATTCTCTCGGTACATTTTTTTCATATTTTCAAAAACACCATGTAAATCAATACAGATCACATGTAACTTACTTTCATTAATTCTCATGAGGAATGGCACCAATGGGGATGAACAAATTCTACTCCTACCATTAAGTGTGTGTATTATGGTGGAATCCTTGTTGGCATATTGCTAAAGATTTTTAAATGCACCGCATAAATTCATTAAGATAACATGCAACCAATTTTGATTGGTTTTCATAGGAATAAGCGTAATTGCGATGAAAAATAATCATGTGAACGAGAATGAAATAATAGTAGTAGAATCAGACATAATCGGTTCTATCACGCTCACAACCCTTGTACATGTCACACACAGCGGAATTCGAAAATCAACAATATACTGCGAATACATTGAGGTGGGACCCACAGTCAGGGCTCCGCCCCATCCCAAGTTCCGGGTCGCTGATAAGTCATACGCGGACGGGAGAGGAAAGCATCCAAAACAATATAATTTATGAAAAGAGTAGGGGCATTTCATTCTTGCCTTGGCGAAAGATGGCAATCATACCACTTGATTGATTTGATGCTGTTTCGAGGCTCGTGGTTTAGACACGAAGCACAAGGTCCGTTAAAACCCACTAAAGCACCCAGTTTTCTTTAGAACACGTGGTATTAGCGGCTCTAGATTTCCCAAGCAACCGTTGTGATTGCAAGTTGAGTTGCAATTAGGACAGCAAAAGATACATGAGCGTGAAATTCACCACGTCGGGTTAGTAGACTAATTACTTGACGCAATCCGCTTCTCGATGAAACACAGACCTGATTTCAGGGCGGGGATACATATATAAAAGAATCGCCAATTGACTTCACCACGTGTGGCAACAGAGGATAAGTGGGGATCTGAAAAATTCGTGGGGCACGAATTTTTATTTAATGTAAAACAAGTAAATAGGTGGGGCACAAATTGGAAGCAAAGTTTGGACCGTGATCAGGTGTTCTCATATGATTGCCATTTCGTCTCTCGTCCGGATGGATATCGTACGCGGGGTCAGTCGTTTCTCCAACTTCTTGGGACGGATTAGTTACTACCTCCACCTTTACCAATCTTGAAACATGATGAGGCTATGAGGGGGCACCTTGATGTATATATTTATCAATACTTTCCATTCAATTTTACATATAATTTTAATATATAATCCTGAAAATAAGGTAATTGCAAATCTCAAGTGGATCACACGGTGGGGATTAAATTCCTGCCACTAAAATTTTCTTGGTAATCACTGGAGTTTTACTTTCATTCAAGTCTATATTTGCATTTTACTTTCAATCAAATTCATATGGCCCTAAGAACAGGTTGGATAACATTGTTATAGGTAAAAATGGATTGATCAAGACAACCAGAATAAGTAAGAACATAGCACAAGTAGGGGAGGTCGGATAAGGTCTGGGCCCTGACAAGGTCTCGGCCCTGACAATCGAGCACAACCTCTATGAGCATCTTGAGCACCTACCCCCGAAGGTCACTTTAGCTCTAATTAACATCCTACCATCGAGGCCGACGAACGACCATAAGCATCGACCCAAATTGCCTTTGAGAGAGGCCCGACCCTGATCACGATCGACAGATCAACCCGATCTATAAGACCTTAGCTAATCCGACTTGAAGGTCGGCCTAGGCCACCTATTGCTATCTCCTCGGAAGCTGACAACTGGGAGATTTCCTATGAATTCGAATATGAAGAGGATCAACCCCCTCCGAAATCTTCAACGAGGATAGTGCATTGGGCTCCAACATGATCACCTCCATGATACGCAATTGAATGGTAGATTCATTACCATATATGTGACTAGCACTGAGAGACTATAAATAAAAACCTCATCTATGGTGAAAGGTATGCAAAAATATATCTCACAAACTTGGCGTTCCACTAGACCCAGTTAGCCTGTGCTGACTTTAGCATCGAAGGGTCCCCTACTATAGTCAGGGTCTCTATTGTTGTCTTATTTAGCAGGTCCATTAGCAACCTAAGGAGGACGTTGGAATTTCAGCATCAACAGTTGGCGTTGTCCGTGAGAAGGACATCAAAGCCGTTTCCATCTCACTAAGGATCTACAATAGCGAAAGGAAGAAAGAAAGCTCTTGCCGCCATTGCTGTAACTGCTCTTGCACCAGCAGAATAATCAGCTGACCAAGGTGGTCCTTCCTCCTAGCACCAGGCTAATTTTGTCCCAACAATGCCTGCAAATAGATCCCATAACCGGGGAGGATGACTTGTCTCCCTGGAAAGCCAACTTAGAGTTCTAATGGGCAATATCAACCGCATTGTGCAAATGATGGAGATGCAGAACCCATCGCCTGACCGCAAAGTGGAAGCAGCTGCAACCACCAAGTTATCTCCACCTTCACAGATTCTCCACGACTCATACGGAGCTAGGAAACATCCTAGGCAGTATAATCAAGCACCCACCCACACCATGGGAACCACCGTGCTTGCCAACTCTGACCTACGCCACACGTTGGAGAACAAAAGGCTCGGGAAGGCTCCTAAGGTAATGGCCAGGAATGAGGTCCCTTGGGAGGCTGAGCTCAGGGAGATACAAGGCAAGATTGGTGATATCTGACAAGCGTACCGAACTTGGAGCCCGACTTCAGTAGACGCAATATTAGAAGAAGCATAATCATCATTCACCGACGATATAATGGCATCTCCACTACCACTGAGATTCCAGATGCCACAAATCACTCCTTATTCCAGGACTGGTGATCCAGCCGAGCATTTGAAGTCATTTAGAGCATGGATGGAATTGCGTGGCGCGACCAGCTCAACGATGTGTTGAGATTTCTCCCTAACCTTGTCAAGGGTGGCGAGGAAGTGGTACAAGTAACCGAAGTCGAAATCCATCAGCTCCTTCACACAGCTTAGCAAAGCCTTCACTACCAAAAAAAGGGTCAAAGGATTTAGACCACATTAGTTTTCTACTACAGATATAAACCTTAGCTATAGTCGCTACGGTTTTAATCCGTAGCTAAAAAGTTGACACACCATTAATAATTAATGGTGTTGTAAGGGGCTCTATGAGGCCTTAAAAAACTATATGTTCTATCTTAACCATCCATATATTTGCAATAATTACTTTAGAGGATGAGAAAAAAATCAGCTAGATCGAAGGCTCAGGTGGACCACATGATAGGAAACATGGATATTAAATTACAGTTGCTTCTTATGGTGTGGTCCACTCGTGCCTTCAATATACCTTAAATTTTATATCAGAGACTAAAATTATTTACCAAAATTATTTATCGGATTGGATTAGCCAAATACATCATGGTGGGCCCCACAGAGCCCCTGTCCAGACCGTCCACATCTGTAATTTATATAACGCCCCAAATTTGGGTGCGCGCTCAAAACAGAGTCACGCCCAAACATGCTATCTCTCTCTCTCTCTGTGTGTGTGTGTGTGTGTGTGTGTGTGTGTGTGTGTGTGTGTGTGTGTGTGTGTGTGTGTGTGTGTGTTCCCTGATCAGCCCTAATCCTTTCTCTCCCTCCAGATCTATGCTCCATCTCTCTTATTCTCCTCCCTTCTCTCCAATGCATCAGTCGTGAAGAAACACAAGCCATGAACCCCCTCTTCTCTCTCTCTCTCTCTCTCTCTCTCTCTCTCTCTCTCTCTCTCTCTCTCTCCTCTCCATTGCGGCAACCGTGAATCTCATACCTGAAGAAACACACGCCGTGAAGCTCCTCTCCATAGGTTTGATATCTTCTTCTATTTGTATCTCTTTTCCTGTCTTTCAGATTTGATTTACATTAACTGTTTGATGAAATGGCATGTTATATGTTTGTTGAAATGGCTGGATGAGATTTTTTTTAAAAAAATCTTTTGTAACATATACATGATTGGAGAGTTAATTTGAAATGGCATGCTATATGTTTGTTGATATAGCTGGATGAGAAATCATATGATCACTATCCTAAAATGCTGGTAAACTGCCAGCATAGTTTAGGGCCAACTTTGAGGCACCCAATTAAGATAGTCGGAATCTCCTTCCCCAGATATTGTTTCTACCTGAGAGAATATTTTTTTTAAATCTTTATTCCAATATTCTCTTTTTATCTATTTATTATTTCAGCTAGAAGAAAGAAATGGAAATGATAGACGCCCTATGATTCAAGATATCCAAAACACCCAATTGTTCAAATAGTTCTCAAATTCTAACAAATTTCAACTTTTAAGTCAATTGCAACTTGGAATTTCAAGCCTCGGGCCTCAACATATACCTTGGTTATTTCCGTTTTACTATGGACTAGTAATTGTAACTCAATTCGACAACACATCCAATCTATGGACAGGAGCATTTTCACCAATCTTTCATCCAAGAACCTACAAATGACATTCATTTTGTGCCCTCTCATATGGAGGCCAGGGCGCATTTGGATGCACTACCAAATTGAATAGCAATTATTAGTCTAATGGAACGAAAATAACTCAACTGTCTTTTCCTTTATTTTCCTTCCATTCATATTGATGGTATACACATCAATTTACAATTACTTCTTGGACATGGAAAGAACAAAACTACAATTTGGGAGTCATGCTTCCTAATTATGAATAGCAGAAAACATCTCATTTAATCTCAATTGAACTGATTGTTCATGATGCAATCAACTCATGCACCCAAATGCATCAAAAGAGAGTGATAAGGCAAGGCAGCCTCTTCAAAACCAAACAGATGTGTCTCAGTTTATAATATATAATGTTTCCTCACATTTGATCAAGATTAAGGTGGGTCAAAAAGCTCATTATTCAAGATCAACTCAAACAGCTCTTACAAGGGACATTGCTATGCATAGTAAGGATCTTAGACAAGCAAAACAACATTTATACAACTATCATTCTCTGGATTATTTGTAACTTGAGCATATTTCCCTGCATCCATTAGTGAAATTGAAATTTAGTTCCCATGGAATAAGATCAGGATACAAGGAATTGAAATTTATACAACCATCATTCTCTGGATTTTTTTTGTCAAGTTTATATTATAATCATGATATATATATATATATATATATATATATATATATATATATATATATATATATATATATATATATATATATATATATGAATTAGTTAATGAGAGGGATTCTTTTGATTATCTTTGAGAACTTAAGATTGGATTCATCATCCATTGGTGGAGGGAAAGTTGCGAGTTGTGAATCTTAGTACTCCATTAGCCATGGCCACTTATAGAGAGTTTAGATCAATTAATTAGACTTTCTAACTAAACTAATGAAATTAAAAGTACTTGATCATTCCTCAAAAGTATGTACAGCTGCGAATATTTTTAATGTGTTTATATGTACTATCAAATTGAATTGCAATTATTAATACTGTAAGGTGGAAATTGTTAAAAATAAAAACAGAGGAAACAAAAAATGCTTAACTTGAATCAGGAAGGGATTCCAAGAAGTCTTCCTTCATGATAATCTAAGTCCACTCATAAGATCGTTGTTGTACAATCGATGTGATATTATTGTACAACTCAAATACCATTTAGAAACAATCCAAAGAGTCAAAAGGAGAGGGCTTAAGAGATTATTATTATTATTATTTTAAAATTTTGGGTTCTCCCAAAAACTGTTTATATTGAATTAGAAAGGGCTTGAGAGGATTCCTTGAAGAAAAAAAACACTTGGGACTTTTGTCAAGAGACACTTCTTTGTCTTCCAATTTGAATTAGGAGCATCATGATAGTTTACTTACAACAATCAACTAAACTAACTTGGTTAATGCACTTGCACATCAACCTGCCTAACTGCCATCTCAATTGCCATGCAAGAAACTGTCCCATCATACATTTGTATTATATCTCTGTCATACTGAGCTATGGCTTAACCCACAATCTAACCCATGGCTAGACCCTAGGCTAATGTATGATTGACCTACTACGATTATGGTTCTTATAGCTTGAACCTTTAATATGGCAAAACTCAATTCTTCTCCTAACCATCAATCCTGTAAACCATTTTTTATGAAGAGATCATTTTCAAATCATAAAAGAAAAATTCTTTTAAAAAATCAAACTTTTAATGAAAAGATTTAAAAAAAAAAACAAACCCAATTTTGCTTTATATTTTGAAAATATCTAACTAAAGTAACCAATTTATATTTCCGTTTGCATAATGCTTTGGGCTCCAAATTGCAACTACGTTCCTTTCAAGTTGATTTTCATTTAGAGAGGAACGTAACTACTATGGGAATATTAGGAAGCATCACTCCAATAAACTGAAATGTTAGGAATTCAATTCACTTGTATTTCCAGCTGCAGCCTAAGGACCCATTTGGATGCACTTTCTAAAAGGGGAGTTTTTAGAGAAGGGGTTTCAAGGTTACTTTTTTCGGTCGACAGTGTTTTAATGCATAATGAATGAACCCAAAATCTATCTTCTCCTATTCTTCTTACCATGTCCTACCTATTAGCTGAAAAACAACGAACAGGGAACAACCTTGCTGGAAAACCTCTCTTATCTTTGATTTTTGTCCATTGAATATGGAAGAAACTTATATTATCGATTGTATATAACAGAATTTCTACTTCAAGTCCCATTCAACAGCTACATGGTTAGCCGAGTGTTCATTTGGGAATTCCTATTGTTGATCAATTAGGATTAAAAATGATTCAAGCATATGTAGAAGAAGTGGCCTAAAATTTTTATGTTGAACGTGGACCCATAATTCCAATAGGAAGATTTAAAGACATGGTACATTGTTCGTATGGCTAAAAAGATGGACCACTGATTATTACATTATACCATATTGACATTTTATAAAATGCTTATTTTTTTAGAAACATTGACATCCAAACAACATTAGGAGGTCATTTGGATTAGGGACATATAGATAATTTAGGCATTTCAATAACCATGCATTGTAAATTGCTGAGAATCATCCTTACAGTGTTTTGTTGGTCCCAACCCTCAATATGGGCAATCCATCAACCATCATTGATTACCCCTCTCTCAAAAAAATCACTTTTGACTAGATGATCTTAACTATCCAATAAATGGCTAAGGAAATTGATGGTTTATATCGTTCATACTACAAACAGTCCATTAATCTAGACATTCCATGATGTGGGCCCTGAGCTTGATTGTCCATTCATTTTTCCATATCATCGCAGGTCATGATCCCAAAAACTGAATTGACATTCAATAATCATTGTTTCATCTTATGTAATCCACATAAGATTTTGATCTTCCTTTTTTTTCGGTCTCATGCCCTAACATGATGTAGAAAAAATGGATGAATGGCATGGATGAAACACATACATCATGCGGTGACCCACACAACACCGTCAGTAGGCAATCCAGGTCCCTCGTGATATGTCCATGAAAAGTTAAAGTTATTCAAAGACTAAACTCCAATGATAGTCATAGATGCATGTGATTAGAATTAGATCTGTGAATGGGTGAAAAATAATTTATTTATTTTGGGTAAGGTGCACTAAGTTTTCCGAACCCTCGTTTTATTTCTGGAATCAAAAGCTTTTTGAAGTGGGTTGTGTACTTTTCATTCATTTTCTAAGAGGCATTTTTAAAATGCTTGATGGTTAATTTCAAGAGTTTTTTGACTTCTTCTACTATCATTTGAGGACCTCAAAGGCCCAACTAACTTGAGATTTTTATATGCAGACTAATGTATTTTTAGCCCCACAGATCAATGTTGTCAATACAAGGTTCAATATTAAAATGGTAAAGTTTTTAACTATTTATTTTATCATTATTTTTTCTGTTCTTCATAAATAATTTGATGTCTTATCCTCTTGTCATTACCAGTTAGTCTTGTCACTATTTTTACATATTTCATCTCATGAGTCTTACTTTTTGTAATTTTCTTACCCCTGTAGTGAGTCCAATCAAGGTATGGATAATACATGGTTTTAGTTCATGGTAAATGTTACCTTTCATTGTGGATCATCCGTGGACCAAAGACCTGATACCTTTTGTTCCTAATTAGTTTGTTTCTGTATTGTGTCGGAGCTATCCAAATGTTGAGCGGGGTCCCCTAGAAGGTGGGAACAGCTATTATGACCATGATAAAGCTGTCCATTTCCTATGGACAATAATATGGGTGGTCTGGCCTTTTGGACAGGCCCATGTTTATGTATTATCTCGAAATTGATGAAGTATATCTGGATGTGTGTCGGAGCTATCCGGATGTTGAGCGGGGCTCCCTGGAAGGTAGGAACCATTGATATTTTTTTTTCCCCTTCACCACTGTCTATGTGATCTTGTGAACAGGTTGGATGATAAATAAACATCACCTAAACCTAAACCCGAATCCGAACCCGAACCCGAATTCCTAAACCTATAACCTAAACCTAAACCTATACCCTAAACCCAAATCCAAACCTATAACCTAAACCTAAACCTATAACCTATAACTTAAATCTAAATCTAAACCTATTCTCAAATCCCTAAATCTAACCTAAACCTATAACCTATAACCTATAACCTAAACCTAAACACTAAAGCTCAACCTAAACCCAAACTTGAACCCGAACCCAAATTCCTAAACCTATAACCTATAACCTAAACCTAAACCTAAACCTATAACCTTAACCTGAACCCAAACCTATAACCTATAACCTACCTATAACCTACACCTAAACCTAAACCTATAACCTATCTAACTTAAACCTATAACCTAAACCTAAACCTAAACCTAAAACCTAAACCTAAACCTAAACCTAAATCCGAACCCGAACCCAAATTCCTAAACCTATAACCTATAACCTAAACCTAAACCTATAACCTAAGCCTAAACCCAAACCTATAACCTACACCTAACTTAAACCTATAACCTATAACCTAAACCTAAACCTAAACCTAAACCTGAACCTAAAACATAAACCTAAACCCGAACCCAAACCCGAATTCCTAAACCTATAACCTATAACCTAAACCTAAACCCAAACCTCTAACCTATAACTTAAACCTAAACCTAATCTCAAATCCCAAAACCTAAACCTAAACCTATAACCTATAATCTAGACCTAAAACTATTCTCAAATCCCTAACCTAAATCTAAACCCGAACCCGAATTCCTAAACCTATAACCTATAACCTATAACCTAAACCTAAGCCTAAACCCAAACCTATAACCTATAACTGTAAGTGCTATGATTTCATATCCCTTTAGTTGTCAAATTTTGTGGTGCCAAAACCTATATCTATGTCTTGTATATCTTGTGTTTTATGTTTAAAGACAAGTCATTGCAATGAAGACATATCAAGACATCGTATTTCAAGACAAGATCTTAAAAGAAGAAAGTTTTCAAGTCTTGGATGAAAAAATCAAGAATAGAAGTTTTCAAGGTTGCATGTTCAAGATTTGATTAAGTTCAAGTTTACTAGAAGACTTTGTCAAGTCAAGATTAAGCTCATGAAAGCCTACTATAAGTTTTGAATATTCACAAGCTTCTCTTAAGGGTCATCTGAGTGTACAGACTTTCAATGTCCATCTCACTTTTAAGGTTTGTTTGACCTTAGATTGACCTTAGGATGGGCTTTACTGTATGTCATTCCGGATACATAACTCATATATTTTTATATGCTTATTTGGAGTGTTCTAAGACCAGTCCTAGGGACTTCAAGACCAGTCCTAGCTTTGCTACGACCAGTCTTAAGTTTTTCAGGACCAGTCCTAGGTAGTTGAAGATTTTTGGATCTTTTTAGCTATCCTACGACCAGTCCTGGACATCCTACGACTCATCCTTCGACCAGTCATAGACCTACGACTCAAACTCCAGCAACCATTTTTGGAGTCCTACGAACGGTCGTAGGTGTCTCACGACCAGTCATAGGTGGCCCACGACCGGTCGTAGACCACCCAGGACCGGTTGTGGAAATGAAAATCTTATCCCGCAAAAAATTTTTAAAAATCTTTGAAGCTACGACCAGTCCTATGATCCTAAGACCAGTCGTAGATGGGATTTTTCAGTCTATAAATTGAGCATGAACTTCAGAGTTTTGCTACTTCAAATCAATTCTATTCAAGCATTTTTTAGGCTATTCTCTGAGATAAGTTTGCGTTTATTTTAAGCTACATTGTGCTTATTTAATATTTCTTTTGCTAGCTTATTTTTATTTGATTTTGATCTACATTCCAATCTTATAAGAAAAGGGGAATTTTTGATATTCCTTCTTTTTGGATTCAAAATCAAATAGATCTAGCCCATTTGATCTAAAATCAATTAGACTTAGAACCATTCTTAAAGTGAGTATTGGACTTTGAACGTCGAATCGAACTTCTACTCTGATTGGTTCTACCGGGCTTCTTTAAAAGGTGATTCAGGTATTTTACATGTTTTGTAATTTACTTTCTCTCGTTTTTATTTGAGATTCGCCAGAAAAATCTCATTGTAGTGGTTATCTGAGGAGAGCCAGAAAACTCAGATTGTGGGGTTTTTAGATTGTGTAAGCCCGAGATCAAAGACACAATTGTGAAGGTTTTAGGTGAACCTGTGAAACCTATTTTGATAGTGCATGCTAATATCTCCTGTGTGAGGATATTAGGAGTGAAGTAGCAATCTGTGTGGCTGTTGGATAACAGTTGGTGTAAACACAGGCAAACCACTATATATCGTTGTGTTGTGGATGTGCTTCATTCTTTCATTCCTTTATTCATTCAGTTTTGTGGTTTGTGTTTGTGGATGAATGTTGTAATCACTTCAAACAAGTGTGGATGAATGTTGTAATAACTTAGGATTTATTTTCCGCAAGTTATTTTGATTTCATTACTTATTATTCTTCTTTGGTTTGTGATACAAAGGACGTTCTAGAAATAAGGTTGTCCTACCTTAAACCTCTGGTTTTTAGTGTAAGGTTGTCCTTAGAACTGATAAAGTATCAATCTCTTTATTTTAGGCTATTGTGATTGTTTTATATTCAGCATTGTGCTTTAAATACTTTATTATTCCGCCGTTATTAGTTTTATTTGGCATTGCCCTATTCACCCCCCCTCTAGGGCATATAGATAGGCCCTTTCAATAACCTACCTATATCCTACACCCAAACCTAAACTTAAACCTAAACCTATTCTTAAATCCCAAAACCTAAACCAAAACCCGAACCGGAACCCGAATTCTTAAACCTATAACTTATAACCTAAACCTAAACCTAAGGGTCCGTTTGGCTGGGCGGATTGGAAGGGATTGGATGGTATTGGAAGGGATAGAAAGATAAATCCAAGGATTGATCGGGCATGCCAAACAGGCTGAGTGACCTGATCCCAGGATATAGCAATCCCATGGATCTTAAGATAATCCACTGACAACACCATCATTACCTTTAAATCCCATCCAATCCACCCTAATTCGCTCAAATTTTCCTGGGACATGTTTGGTTCGAGGGATTGGAAGGGATGGGAAGGTTTAATCCCGGGATTAGCCAAGCATGCCAAATAGACTCAATATAGCAATTCCGTGGATCTTAAGACAATCCACTAACAACACCATCATTACCTTAAAATCCATGCCATCCACCCTAACACCATTCAATCCCTTCTAATCCACCCGGCCGAACGGGCCTTAAACCTATAACCTAAACCTAAACCTATAACCTATAACCTTAACCTAAACCTAAACCTAAACCTATCTTACTCATGTCTTTCTCTCTTGCTATGTAATGTTTCTATAAGTATTTTCCAATTTTGTTAGTTATATATGTAATAGCTTATTGAGGACATACAAAAAACAAAGGAAGAGATGGAAAAACTGAAAGGAGAGGCACAAGCCAACAAGGATCACATGCTACAGGTGGTTTGGATTTTTTACTTAGATTTATTATCTGCTACTCTTAAGGATTTAAATATTTTATGATTTTTTTTACAATATAAAGAAATAACACAAGTGAATGAAGTTGCATTGAAGAAAATTAAATCTGCTCATGAAAAATTCAAGGCTGAGGTACATTCATGTATCCTAAACCTCATTTGTTTAAAAGTTGCAATCCCTATTTTCAGTGTTTTAGGCATGCTTGTTTGATTGTGTCTACAAATGCTGTTTTATACAGGCTGACAAGCTAAAGAATTCACTGAAGGATGAAATTCACTTTCTCAAGGGAAGGGTTTCAGAACTTGAAAGTGATCTTGTGTCAAAGTCCACAGAAGTTACATTTATAGTTTCAGGGAAAGAAGAAACTCTATCTTCTTATGATAGGTTAAGAAAAGTGAAGTATTGTTTATTTAGAAATGTGAATGTGGGATACATTGTATGATTTGATTGCTATTTACAATAAATGCATCATTTTTTTTCCTGATTGCATTTTATGTACTTTCCTATCAACATTAAGCTTAGATTAGTTATCAATCACAACAGGTTCTTGCAATGGAAACAGGCACCATTATTATAAATTTTTTTAATTTTCTAAAAAATAGCTACGGATTGGAGCCGTAGCTATTGTTTTGAAAACTGTAGCTATTGATAACTACAACATATTGCTACGTATTTATTCCACTTTTAGCTACTGATATTATCCATAGCTGTAGGTACATTTCGCTACAGAAATTATAGCTACTGCTTTTTTTGGTAGCTAATGATATCTACTGCTATGGATGTGATTTGTAGCCATAAGTATGGTTCGTTACAAATATTATAGCTACGACCTTTATCTATAGTTATTAATATCTATTGCTACGGTTTTAATCTGTAGGCGTAGCTACATTTCACTACAGAACTTATAGCTACGACTTTTGTCCGTAGCTGTTGCTCTTTATTGCTACGGATTGGATCTGTAGCTATTGCCTTTTGGACCTTTAGTTACCCCACCAATAGCTATGAATGTGCTACGGACTAGATCTATAGCAAAAGGCCTTTAGCTACGGTTTTTGTTCATAGCCTTTGCCTATTTTTCTTATAGTGCTTTATCACCCAATTCATTTGCAAGAAAGATTGGAGAAAACTAGAAACTCATCTCCTCACCATTACCCAGAAGGAGGATGAGTTGCTAAAGGATTACATCGTTCGCTTCAATGCAAAGGTGGTACAGGTGGATGGCTACTCTGAACAAATAGCCCTGGCTGCCATGATATCCAGTCTCAAAGAGGACCAATTTCTCTTCTCAATTGACAAGAACCTTTGACCACGTTGGTTGACCTACTTAGTATAGCACAAAAGTACTCTAATGTGGAAGAACTTTTTAGCTCAAGAAAGGCCACACGAAGTGTGGGGAGCTCGGCCTAAGACCGAAAACGCAGAGAAGAATAACCTCCTTCAGTTAGCAGCAAGAAGAGGAGGGAAGACACCTCAAACAGATGTCAATGCTCGAACAGGTGACCAAAAAGCAAATTTCATTCCTATACTCCCCCAAACGCCAATCTCGAGTAAGTCCTTATAGAAGCGTGACAAGTAGATTTTGAAATGGCTGAGCACGATGAAGGCTGACTCCAACAAGTGCGACAAACAGAAGTATTGTCACTTCCATCGTGACCACGGCCACACCACTGCCAATTACTTTAATCTCAAGGAAGAGATAGAGTCACTAATCCGTAATGGTCACTTTTGGGAATATATTTATAAGAGAAGGGACGAACGAACAGACTAGAGAAACAAGCAACATAGCAACAGGAATAACAAAGTGACAGTCGAGATCCACACTATATTCGGAGGACCTACCAGAGCGGAGACTTAAATAGAGCCCTCAAAGCTCATGACAAGAGCATTAGCAGCTCGAAGCATCACATCCACCTCACCAGCAGGGCCCCAAAAGAACCGAAGATGGTCCCCTACAACCTGACATTTTTCAAAGAAGATGCCCGTGGAGTCCACCACCCCCATGATGATGCACTGGTGGTCACTATGACGATGGCCGACCATAAGGTGCACCACATCTTCATAGACATGGATAGTTCGGCTGACATCCTCTTCGTCATCACCTTCGACAAAATGGGGATTAGAAGATCCCGACTCTGACTAGTCCAAACACCTTTGCTCAAATTCGCAGGAGAAAAGGTTACTTTTGAAGGCAATATACTACTTCCAGTGAATGTAGGAAAAGGACAAAACCAAACTACAATGATGATCAACTTCCTAGTAGTCGAATGTCCCTCTGTCTATAACGTCATCTTCGGACGACCATCCCTTAAGTTCATGCAGGAAGCAATGTCGACCTACCATCTTGATATGAAGTTCCCAACCGAGCACTGTATCAAATTGGTCAGAGGTGATCAGCATGAGGCCTATCAATGCTACTCCATGATGTTAAGAGCAGAAGCGCAATAGCATGCAATGTCTATCACCTCCCTTGTCCCCCGAAAGGAGTCACTTGAGAGAGGATCCCTCATGGAAGACCTGGTAGTTGTCCCCCTTAATAAGATTGACCCATCCCTCATTGTGCAGATCAGCTCACTGCTACCCCTGGATTTGTGGGATGAGATCATCAGTTTACTAAAGCAACACACTGATGTCTTTACGTAGTCCCACCGGGACATGTTCTTCATCAACCTAGAAGTGATAGTCCATAGACTAAATGTTGATCCCGACCACCGACTAGTGAGACAGAAGTGACGAGCATTCAAACCAGAACAATACGAAGGTCGAGAAACTACTTAAAGCTGAATTCATTAAAGAAATCTACTATCTTGACTAGATCGCCAAATTTGTGTTGGTGAAGAAGTCCAACGGAAAGTGATGGGTGTGTGTTAACTATACAAACCTGAACAAGGCATGTCCTAAGGATAGTTTCCCTCTCCCGAGGATCGACCAGCTAGTTGAAAATATAGCAGGGCACGAACTACTCAGCTTCATGGACGCCTATTCAGGCTTCAACCAGATTGTCATAAACTCCCATGACAAGTAGAGACAACCTTCATCACCGACAATGGACTCTACTGCTATAAGGTCATGCACTTTGGGTTAAAGAATGTTGGAGCCACATAACAGTGATTCATCAAAAAAATGTTTCCCTAGCAAATCGGAAACTCCATGGAAGTCTATGTCGACGACATACTGGTCAAGAACATTAAGACCACAGACCACGTCACAGATCTCAAGCAGATGTTCACCACCCTGAGGAAGTACCAAATGAAGTTGAACCCAAGAAAATGCACCTTCGGAGTAAGCTTAGGGAAGTTCTTTGGCTTTCTAGTCTACCAAAGAGGGATTGAGGAAAACACCGCATGATACAAGCATTGCTGAACATGAGCTCACCCAGAACCACAAAGGAAATCCAATGCCTCATAGGCAAAGTCATCGTCCTCAATAGGTTCATCTCCAGAGCTACCAATAAATGCCTTTTGTTCTTTCAACAACTGAAGGGTGAAGACAAGCCGACGTGGACAGATGACTATGAGCAAGCTTTCCAGCTACTCAAATAGTTTCTAGGGTTGCCCCCTCTACTTTCTAAACCTTTGCAAGGAGAACCATTGTTGCTCTACTTGGTCGTCTCGGTCGCAACAGTCAGCTCAGCACTGATATGAGAAGTTGAAGGTAAGTAACTTCCAGTCTACTACATCAGCAAAGCACTGGTCCCAGCCGAGACCAAGTATCCCGACATTGAAAAGCTCACGCTAGCTCTAATAATGTCATCTCGCCGCCTCCACCCCTACTTCCAGGCCCACTCCATTGTAGTCCTGACTAATCAACCCCTTCGTCAAGTACTCCAGAAGCCTGAAGTGTCAGGAAGACTGACGAAGTGGGCGATTGAGCTCGATGAGTTCAACATCGAGTATCAACCCTATACTACTATTAAAGGCTAGGTGGTAACCAACTTCATTGCTGAGTTCACCAACACTGAGCTCTCAGGAAGAGACTAACTCCCACGCATGAACACTTTATGTTGATGAGTCTTCCAACTCTAAAGGCAATAGGGCAAGGATAATCCTTATGGCACCCAACTAGACCTACACTTAATATGCCTTAAGATTTGGATTCCCGACATCCAATAATGTGGCAGAGTATGAGGCCCTCCTCGCCAGGCTCAGACTAATAAAGGCCATGAGAGCTCAAACTTTAAAAATTCACAGTAACTCCCAACTCATCGTCAACCAAGTGGCCGACGAATACCGAGTGAAAGGGAGAGAAGATGATTGTTTATCTCCAGAAGATGAAAAAACTTCTTAGCCAATTTAACAAATGTGAACTCACTCTGGTCCCCCAAACTCAAAACTCCCAAGTAGACGCCCTAACAAAGTTGACAGTTGCAGCCAATGATGACATCACCAAATTGATCCAGATTGAGTCCCTGCCCCAACCCAGTATTGATCAGCTTGAATCAGAGGAAGCACTTCCCACGGTCATAGTTCGTAGGTGGATGGACTCAATCACAGAATACCTCTAAGAGAACAAACTACCCAACGAAAAGCTTGAGGCCTAGAGAGTTCGAAGCAGAGCAGCTCGGTGCACCATGGTAGGGGACATCCTTTACAAGAGAGGATTCTCCCTAACATATCTAAGGTGTCTCCGACCCGGCAAGGTCTAGTACATTCTAAGGGAAATCCATGAGGGAGTCTGCGGGAACCATTTAGGAGGAAGAGCTCTCACCCATAAAGTGATCCGACAAGGATATTTCTAGCCAACAATCCAAGAAGATGTCAAACACTACAAGCAGAATCTCTATGACACATCACATCAATCCATTAATCAAATGTCAAGTACAACACCCATCCCCAATTACAACCACCACTCCCCAAAGTCAACTCTCTCTCTCTCTCTCTTACAACCAAGTACACCCATTCGTCACTCACCATCCCTCTCTCCCATCGCCTCTCTCTCTCATTCTCTATTTCATTCTCCAAGCAACCCACGTCCAAGTTAGCTCTATGAGAGAGCTTTGTGTGGCCCACTCCCTACCACCCACTCTCCCATCACCACCCTTGGATCGTCATCTCCACCATTAAAGGAGCACTTTGGGTGCATTGGAAGGCTAGGGAGTAAGAAGAAGGATAGGTGGGTGATTTTTTTTGTATGATTTTGATGATTAGAGGGCCCACTTATGGTGAGACCCATCTTGATGTATGATTTGTATCAAGAGGGGCCCATAGTGGCGGGGCCCCTTCGCTACTTGGATCCTTCTCTCTCTCTCTCTCCCTCTTTCTCATTTTGTGATCCACCATGATGCATGTATGTTATTCAAGCCATCCACCCAATGGGGGCCCGCATTGCTGCCACGTCCAATGAGGCCCACCTAGTTGTCCATTGAGGACAGGCCTGAATGAAGGGAATAATAAATACCAGCTTTGATCCAAGCCTATTGGGCCACACCCATAGGGACCCACATTTATGTATATATTATATATACCCACCGTCCATCTACTAGACGGTGGAAACCACCTTGATGTATGTGGGATTTCTACATGTGGGACTGGGGCCCACCATGATGTGGTGTTATATCCAGACCGTCCAAGGGACGATGGGTCCTATCAGCCCCTGTTGTATCGTCAGCAAGTTTGGCCGATCATGAGGTTTGGGTTTAATCCCCACCATCCGTCCTGTACATGGTGTGGGACCCATCATAATGTATGTGGTTTATATCCACACCGTCCATCCACGGTGGGACCCACCCTACACGTGTGCACATGTGGGGTGTGGGGCCTACCTTGATGAATGTGTTACTTCCTCACTGTCCAATCCCTGGACGGTGGGACGATGGTATACCTCATACCTGTTATATATAATAATAATATTATATTATATTATATATATATGTGTGTGTGTGTGTGTGTATATGTGTGTGTATGTATGTATGTGGTGGGCCCCATGTAGGACCCACCTGCTGGATGGGTTGGTACTCACACCAGTTATATAATCGCTGTACCACATCAGCAAGTTCTATGGGTCCCACCTGTTTTAACATTACCAGGTTCGTGGGACCGCACCATGATATATTTATTCCATCCATATCGTCCAGATGGTGCTGGATGGTACTGGACAATGTTTGGATGGTGCTTATTCACATAGACAATGTTTGGATGGTGCTAATTCATATAGACAATATTTAGAGGGTGCTGATTCACATAGACAATGTTTGGATGGTGTTGATTCACATAGACAATGTTTGGATGGTGTTGATTTACCTAGACAATGTTTGAACAATGCTAATCATCATTAGTGGGCCATGTGACCCATGGAATGATAGTGTATAGTGATACACATGTTACACCTACAACTATTGAAATGATTTTCTTTGTGGTCCAAGCACAGTTAAGGCCCATTGGTGTGGCCCATCCATGAGGCCCACCATGATGTATATGTAAGGCTCATATGATGTGGCCTACTAGCTAGAATCTGAGGCCTATGGGTATGGCCCATTATGATGTATTCTTGGCCTATGGGCAAGGCCCATTGTGATATGTATTGGGCCCATGAAGCGTGGCCAATTTGATGTATTTAAGGCCCAGATACATGACCTATTTGATGCATATGAGACCCATGTGTAGGGCCCACATGTTATGTATTTGAGGTCCGTGAGTAGGGCCCACCTCTTGTGCATATGAGGCCCATTGATGTGGCCTACTTGTTGTATTTGAGGCCCATGGGTTGCGGCCCATTGAGATGTATACTTAGCATATATGTCATGGCTCATTGTGATATATTTTCAACCCATTTAGTGAGGCCCATTGTGATATATTCCTGCTCATATGATGAGGCCCATTGTGATGTATTTTTAACCAATTTGGTACAACCCGTCGTGATGTATATTAGGCCATTGTGTGAGGCTATGGGTCCACGATACATTTAGCTCTATGTGGGCCACTCCTTAGGAGCAATGTTGGTTAAATGTCCATATTGATGAGCAATGATGGTCAAATGTCCTCATTGTGACCTTCCCTTAGGCCCTTTGATAGGTCAAATCTGATTATCGAGGTTGATTATCAAGGCCGATTCTGATTATCGAGGCTTATTTCAATTGTCGAGGGTGATTGTTGAGGCCGATTCTGATTGTCGAGGTTGATTGTAAAGGCCAATTTTGATTATCGAGGCCGATTCTAATTGTTGAGACCGATTTCGATTATTGAGGCTAATTATCGAGGCTGATTATCGATGTCAGTTATCGATACCGATTATGAGTATGTGACAGCATAACATCATGATACATGCCCATACACATCATCTGCATATTTGTTATTAGATGTGGTTGACCATTGCATATATCATTAGGTATGTTGTTATGAGACTCCTTGATAGGCGAAGATCGTCTCACATGAGCATACAGTATGCGCAGGATTGATGCATGACTGAATTGTATGACTTATACATCTTGCATTGTGTGTTGTGATTATTATACGCCCTAGCAACATCAGGGTCGTAGCCTCCACAGGCATATAATAGATGACCAGATGGGACACCAAAAATCTGTTACTAGCATTGGGCTGTCATATATGGCCCTGGGTGAAAATCCCTAAATCCTCTTAGTACTAGAGGATGCCTCAATGTCAAGACTGAGTAGATATATATATATATGTATATATATATATATATATATATATATATATATATATATATATATATATATATATATATATATATATAAGTGCATGAGGGTCGTATACCAGTAGGTCGTGTCTCTCACTGTGTCGTGGTCGGTTGGGAGGGGGTGTGGCCTTACCCACCCAAGGGTAAGGGGCATAGCTAGGTTGAGTTTGACCAGCTCGTAAATGGCTCCTTTATTGATGTGCCAGGTAGATATTAGCTGACTACTAGCCAGGCAGATAATGAGGTCTCTTCCACTTGCATGGTTGCACGTCCAGTGGGCAGAGATTGCATGTAAAGTGTACTAGACCTCGGTGATAATTCCAGAGATGTACAGTATTAATATGCGGACTTATTGAGTAGGAGTTGTATATTCATTCATTCATTCACTATCCACTCGGGCTGGTGGTGCACAATTGTTTGTTACGTGTGCCTTCACAATGGCCAAGATTTTGGTTGGGGGGCACGGCTAACCTGAGATTAGGAGTTTACTACATTGAGTTTATCTATCCAAATTTAGGTATGAGACTAGTTTGGATAGAAGTACTTTGTGATAAACCCCATAGCCTGCGACACCACGTACTATCATCCTGACTTCACTATAGCTTGCTCATTTCATTCACACTATATACAGCATATTGCATTACATCCGTGGCATGTGACATTTTAGGTTGCTATGTTTTTGCATTTATATGACATAGATAAGGCTGATGATGTTCATAGACTTACTAGCTTGTTTCTGCATTACTCTGATATGGTACGATTTATGGATTACCAGTATTTTTGCTTACTCTGATATTGCATTCTGAGCACGCATATACTGCTGACACACTTACTCTACCCTCAAAGCTTTTTATGAGCTTATGCATGATAGATGCGTGTAGGTGACGATAGAATGCAGTCTTTTGGAGATTTAATTATATGCATGTATTTCCTTTTCAATATTATACTCAAATAATTATATTAGTGCATATGTGATGATGATGTTGCCTTTGTGATTTGGGTAAACTTGTCGTTATGCTTCTTAGGAGATGAATGTACATTGAAAAATCCTCGTAGGATCCCATGATTAGAAATCTAGTATATGGGCTGCTGGAGGCTGTTGGCACTGGATTTTATGATCGGGATTCCTGGGAGTCCGCTTTCTAGGTTTGGAGCGTGACAGAAGATGGTATCAGAGCATAACTTGGGAATACCTGAGAATAACATCACATATCCACTGATAGCTACCCTTCACTCTATGATTGTTGAGAACTTAGAATGGTTAGACCCCCGAGTTCAAATAACTTAGAGATTTTCTGATATAGCCCCCTACCTCTATGATTGTGAGGCTGCATAGTATTCCAGTTTCGATCGTCTTTGAAGATTACTAGGCTCACCATAATGTTAATGATGCGTCTTGGGAGGGTGAGGTTATGATTAGAAAGCGTTATCTTCATCCTTTGGTAGATTGATTGTGCCTTGACTTATATACTTAATGATGTTTCATCTTCTCTTGTCAGTTTTATAAATTTCACGGATGAAATTTTTATTAGGAGGAGAGAGCTGTAAGCCTGTATCCTAGCTCATACCGTTCTGTAGGCTTCTTCCGTCCTCCTGGTCGAATAATGGCGACCCACGATCTGTTATCAGCATTTGCGTGCAATCCTATATTGCATCCAGTGATTCTGAGTCAGCTTGACTCGAAACTTTTACCCTTACGACCGCGCCGTTGCCGCAGTTTTGATGCCGCGTCTCACTCACCGAGGTGATATCCGGGCTAGGAGATGTGGACCCACGTTCAATTCGAGGAAAATGAAGAATGTTACCAATACCGAGGGAATCTCTATGACACATCACATCATCCATCAATTAAATGTCAAGTTCAACACCCATCCCCAAGTACAACCACCCCTCCATAAAGTCAACTCTCTCTCTTACAGCCAAGTACACCCATCCATCACTTACCATCCCTCTCTCTTATCACCTCTCTCTCTCTCTCTCTCTCTCTCTCTCTCTCTCTCTCTCTCATTCTCCAAACAACCCACGTTCAAGCTAACTCCATGAGAGAGCTTTACGTGACCCACTCCCTACCACCCTATGTCCCATCTCCACCCTTGGATCATTATCTCCACCATTAAAGGAGCACTTTTGGTGCATTGGAAGGCCAGGGAGGAAGATGAAGGATAAGTGGGTGATTTTTTGTATGATTTTAATGATTAGAGGGCCCACTTATGGTGGGACCCATCTTGATGTATAATTTATATAAAGAAGGGCCCATAGTGGCGGGCCCCCTCCGCTACTCTGATCCTTCTCTCTCTCTCTCTCTCTCTCTCTCTCTCTCTCTCTCTCTCTCTCTCTCTCTCTCTCTCCCTTCCTCCCTCCCTCTCATCTTATGATCCACCATGATGCATGTATATTATCCAAGCTGTCCACCCAAAGGGGGCCCGCACCCCTGCCACGTCCAATGGGGCCCACCTGGCTGGCTTAGACAAAGGGAATAAAAAATACCAGCTTTAATCCAAGCCTGGTGGGCCACACCCATGTGGACCCACCTTGATGTATATATTATATATACCCACCGTTCATCTGCTGGATGGTGGAAACCACCTTGATGTATGTGGGATTTCCACACGTGGGGTTGGGGCCCACCATGATGTGGTGCTATATCCAGACCGTCTAAGGGATGGTGGGTTCCAGCGGCCCCTACTGCATCGCCAGCTAGTCTAGCCAATCATGAGGTTTAGGTTTAATCCCCACCATCCGTCCTATACATGGCTTGGGACCCACCCCACATGTGCACGTGTGGGGTGTGGGGCCTACCTTGACGAATGTGTTAAGTCCTCTCCATCCAATGCCAAGACAGTGGGACGGTGGTATACTTCACACCTTCTATATATATAATAATATATTAATATATTATATTATATATGTGTGTGTATGTATGTGGTGGGCCCCATGTGGGACCCACCTGCTAGACGGGTTGGTATCTCACACCAGCTATATAGCCGTTGTACCACATCAGCAAGCTCTGTGGGTCACACCTATTTTGACATCAGGAAGTTCTGTGGGACCCCTCCATGATGTATTTATTTCATCCATACCGTCCAAATGGTGCTGGACGGTACTGGACAATGTTTGGATGGTGCTGATTCTCATAGATAATGTTTGGATGGTTTTGATTCACATAGACAGTATTTGGATGGTGTTAATTAACATAGACAATGTTTGGATGGTGCTGACTCACATAGATAATGTTTGGATGGCGCTGATTTACCTGGACAATGTTTAAACAGTGTTGATCATCATTAGTGGGCCATGTCCCCATGGAATGACAGGGTACAATGATACACATATTACACCTACAACTATTGAAACGATTTTTTGTGGTCGAAGCCCACTTGAGGCCTATTGGTGCTGTCCATCCATGAGGCCCATCATGATGTATATTTAAGGCCCATATGATGGGGCCCGCCTGCTTGAATCTGAGGCCTATAGGTAAGGCCCATTGTGATGTATTCTTGGCCTATGGGCAAGGCCCATTGTGATATGTATTGGGCCTATGCGCGTGACCCATTTGATGTATTCAAGGCCCAGATATATGGCCCATTTGATGCAAAAGAGACCCATGTGTTAGGGCCCATGGGTTGTGGCCCATTATGATGTACTGAGGCCCATGGGTCATGGCCCATTGAGATGTATACTCGTCCCATATGTCGTGGCCCATGATGATATATTTCTGACCCATTTAGTGAGGCCCATTGTGATATATTCCTGCTCATATGATGAGGCCCATTATGATGTATTTTTGGCCCATTTGGTATGGCCCATCGTGGTGTACATTAGGCCATTATGTGAGGCCATGGGCCCATGATACATTTGGCTCTATGTGGGTCACTCCTTGGGAGTAATGTTGGTTAAATGTCTATATTGATGGGCATTGATGGTTAAATGTCCTCATTGTGACCTTCCCTTGGGCCCTTTGATAGGCCGATTTTGATTGTCGAGGTTGATTATCGAGCTCGATTCTGATTATCAAGACCGATTCTAATTGTCAAGGGCGATTCTAATTGTTGAGGGCAAATGTTGAGGCCGATTCCAATTGTCGAGGGCGATTCTAATTATCGAGGCTGATTCCAATTGTCGAGACCAATTCTAATTGTTGAGGCTAATTATCGAGGCCAATTATCAAGGCCGATTATCGATGCTGGTTGTTGATACCGATTATGAGTATGTGACAGCATAGCATCATGATACATGCCCATACACATCATCTGCATGTTTATTATAAGACATGGTTAACCATTGTATATGTCATTGGGTATGTTGTTGTGAGACTCCCTAATAGGTAGAGATTATCTTACATGAGTACACGGTATGCGCAGGATTGATGCATGACTAGATTGTATGACTCATGCATCTTGTATTGTATATTATGATTACTGTATGCCCTAATAACATCAGGGTCGTAGCCTCCACGCGCATATCGTGGATGGCCAGATGGGACAGTGGAAATCTGTTACTAACATCGAGCTGCCATAGATGGCCCTTGATGAAAATTCCTAAACCCTCTTAGTACCAGAAGATGCCCTAACGTCAAGACTGAGTGGATATATATATATGAGCGTATGAGGGTTGTCATGCCCTAAACCTGAAAATTGGGCTCACAAAATTCTCGATTGTCAAATCCGATGCCAATAGCCTTCGTAGTACCCCATTCTCAGCTCCCAGCATCCATATGCTAGTTTCTGATTCTGGGATCTTACAAGGAGGATTTTTCAATGTACATTTGTCTCATAAGAAGTATAACCATAAGTATACCCAAATCATAAAGGCAACATCATCATCACATATCCACTAATATAAATATTTGAATACGATGCTGAAAGGAAAATACATATGATAAAAATCAAAGCTCCAGTAGACCGCTGCACGCTCCATGCTCAATGTTACTGCAACCTAATGTCACCTACACGAATCTATCATGCATAAGCTTATAGAAAGCGTAGTGGGTTGTGAAAGTGTGTGCATAAGTTAAATGTTAAGTAAGAAATATCAGAGAAATCAGAGTAAGCAGAAATATTGACAAGCTCATGAATCATACAATATCAGAAATATTGACAAGTTCATAAGTCATACGATATCAAAGTAATGTAAAAACATACTGAAAGGCTCATAAATACCATCAGTCTTATCTAGGCTATGTGACGTGGAAATATAATAAAAATAATATCATATACTGATGAAGCTATGTAGATCAGATATGCAACGCGGAGATAGCATGCCAAATATCAGATGCCGATGATGCAATGCAATATGCAAATCTTAATGAGTCCACGAATACTGTCAATTATATCTAGGCTGTATAAATGCAGAAACATAGTAACCCAAAATGTCATATGCTACGAATATAATGCGATATGAGGTGCGAATGGCATGACCATGCTGGAGTGTGAATTTGGGATGATAGTACGTAGTATCACAGGCTATGGGGCCTATCACAAGGAAATTTTTTCCAAACCAGTTCCATACCTAAATTTGGATAGTCAGAATCAATGTGGTAAACTTTTAATCTCAGGTTAGTCATGCTACACAACCGAAGACCTGGCCATTGCGAAGGTACACATAACAAATAGTTGTGCACCACTAGCCTGAGTGGATAGTGAATGAATGAATGAATGAGTATGCAACTCCTGCTCAATAAGTCTACATATCAGTATGGTTCCTCTTTGAAAAATCACCGAGGTCTATTAAACTCCAAACCAGATTGTTGTCCCATCGCGCACAACAAGGTGAGTGGAAGAGACCTCACTATCTGCCTACCAATATTGGGCCCAGCTTGTCTATAACAGACCCATTCCTTGAGCTGGTCAAACTTAGCCTAGATTTACCCCCCTCCTCTTGGGCAGGTAAGGTTGGATCCCTTTCCAACCGACCATGACACAGTGGGAGATGTGGCCTAACGATATACGACCCTCATGCGGTCATACATCTACTTGGTCTAGACATTGGAACAACCTCTAGAACTAAGAGGGTTTAGGGACTTTCACCCAAGGATATCTATAGCACCTCATGTAGAACAGATTTTCGGTGTCTGTTTAGACAAGAAAATAAATGTGTTCTATTTGGGGAAGTTATTTAATGATAACAAAGAATTTGATGAGAGAACATTGATCACATTTATCTGAGTTCATTCACATCCTTTGATTCGCTTGATTCTAAGATAGATTATTAAAAATGAACAACTTGTAATCACTGAAAGCTTAAATCTAAATTTTGACAGCCTTTTGGAAGCACTTCTAGTCATCTCCTAATACTTGGGAGGAATTATTGATCTGATCAACCATTCTTCAATGAGATAGAAATTTTGACATTATTCCGATGCTATTTCAATCATCTCTTAGGACTTAGGAGGAATTGCTGAATCAATCAACCAATCTTTCTTTTGAATTCATCTGTTGTGCCAAGGAGAGGGTCTGAAGCAGTGAAGATTAAGCTCTCATGATTTTGGTAGCATTTCTGCCCCTTTTTTCCTTGGCCACATGGTGACCTGGTTGCACGACCCGCGCAACTGGATTACCCATTATGCGGTCAACGCAACATAGCGCTTAGGCGCTGGATCAGTGCAACTTCTCTCGTACGATGCGCGATCCACGCAGCTTAGTACCTATGTTACACGACCCACGCAACTGACGCTGCTCCTCACCTTCAATATATCTTCAGAGCTCCACCTTTCTCTGAAAAACCTTCCGTTCTAAATGAGAGGGGGAGTGGGGTATTTATAGGCCCCCACACATGTCAATCCTCGTTCTCTGTGCCATGGGCCACTTTACATCAATCCCAACCATTCATTTTAATCTGTCTCTGCCTTTGGTTGCGCTGCCCGTGCAACGGTAGTCTTACCTTTCCTACCTGCGCACACAGTTACGTGGCCCGCGTTCACCAAAATAGTCTTCGTTAACCGCGTAACACTCTGAGTGAGTCGGAGTCATCTATGCTACCCACGCACCTCTCTGCGCTACTCAGATCATCTAAATAACCACTGTTTCTCCAGCACAACCAGGTGCGCAACCTGCACAAGAGTAAAGTTGGTTGCGTGATTCGCCCAACGATGGTCTCTGGTGTGTGATCCGCGCAAGGATTGCACTCTCTGTTCCATTTGCTCAAGGCTTTGTGCAATCCGTGCAACTCCTCAACTGGTTGCGCGATTAGCGTAACAACATTACTTCTCTTTATGTCTGGTCTCTCTATCTTTCAATCTTCCTTTGTGATTTTTTATGCTTCAACAGATGCCGCTCGATCCTTCTTTGATTGATTCCTAAAATCAAATGGAGGATCGATCTTCCTTCTCCTGAAGAACTTGAATGAACTATAACTGAAGGCTGACTGGATGATCATGCTTGCATGGAAGACTGGATGATCATTCTTGACCAGAAGATTGAATGATTGTGTTCGATCAGAATACTAGAATACTTGCACTCGAATGGAAGATTCGAATGCTCACGTTCGAATGAAAGACTTGAATGATCAGGATTGAACGAAAAACTTGATGATGGCGCTTGAATGAAAAACTTGAATGATGGCACTCGAACAGAAGACTGGAATGCCTCCGGTCAGTAGTGTCGAGCGGCTATTCACTAGAGAGGATAAAAATGCTCTTTTCATCGAAGCACATTTCTGCAACAGCTGTGACGACTTCATCTTTGAGCAATTTGATCAGAGAAATATCTTTCAACACCGTTGCTGCTGTAACAGTCTCTTTGATCAACTCCAGCGATTCTTTCCTTTAACTATGTATCTGGGGTTGTTCTTTAATGCTGCTCCTACCGCAACACCTTTTTCGATTGTTTCCTTTATTCATGATCTGCATAATCCAAGATTTCAAGTGATGATCTTTCCTACCAAATTAATCGGGATTAATATCTCAATTCATTATAATTTTCCAATTTAGCTTTATGAAGCATTAATAATTTTTGAAATAAATATTCAAAACTTCTCTTTTTAGGCTGAGTGTGATATTCGCAATATGACTTAATCAATCTTTGCGCTTGTCATCATGCTTCGCATTGTATTCTTTATGTTCTTCATATTACACTCTTAGAGATTTCATCTTTAGCTCCAAAGGTTCAACTGTTGAGTCTTTTTACTGAGTCTTCTCTAATTTGTGTTCCTTAGCATTTCTTCATAGACTTTTTCTTAGATCTTTGCTGATTCTGAAAAATTGAAAAATAGACAAGACTTCTTTTCAATTTTCATTTAATAATTTTCTAAAGGTCATAAAAGTTACTGATGATGATTCTGTTTGTTCTTTGTCTCCATCAGATCTAATACTTGGAGGCTTGCGATATTATTATCCATAATACTCGAAATATGAACTCCTTCACCACGTATAAGAGATTATTAGAAAGACCAAGGAATAGATTACTTTGGAGACATAGATCCTGCCCCCTTTCCAGATCAGCTTTGTATAAAAGATTTCTTTAGAAGATAATATTTCTGAAGTGAAGCCTGCTGATACCCCTGAAGAATGAATAATCTTTGCTACTCTTTTAACAAATCCAACAAATATATCTAGATCTTTATATCATTCTGAAGAGAATGATAATTCTTTACTAGTTTATTCTCTAACCCCTTTTAAGAATCTTGCACAATAATATGTCTCTATTCATTAGGAAGACGAGAGATGAAAAGACCTGACAGCTCTTATCAATATATTAATTGACCTTGGAAACTTGAACTTTTGACTAGATAATCGCCAATATCTTGAAGGCATTTACTGTTGATGTAATTTGAACCTGATTTAAGAGAAATGCATTTTTGCATGTTTTCTAATCAATGTTTAAAATTTTCATCAGGAAATTGCATATTTGAGCATATCTAAGTTGAAATATGTATTTATAGCATTTTGAATGTTATACTTAGTTTATGCTTTTGAGCGCTAGTGCCAGTGTACTTTGACTGACCATACCTTAACTGGACATGTCCTGACTTGACTGGACTTGACTGGACTAGTTTAGATTAAACGAGACTGAACTTGACTGGACTAGTCTAGATTGAACTAGACTGGACTTGACTGGAATAGTCTAGATTGAACTAGACTAGACTTGACACTGGGCTCAAGGAGAAATTTTAGTTTACCGCCGATTTCAGGCAGCTAATTTCGAGCTTTGGAGGTCGTATGCGTAGTTGGCCATATAGGCTTGGCTAGGCAGCCTTAAATGATTATAGGTCTTAAGCGTAGTTGGCCATATAGGCTTGGCTAGGTTGCCTTAACTGATTATAGGTCTTAAGCGTAGCTGGCTGTATAGGCTTGGCTAGGCTGACTTAACTGATATTTTTCCATCGCTGTCGTAAGATCTGTGTAGTTGACCATGTAGGTTTATTCCACTGCTTATTTCATTATCATGAACAGTGAATCCATAGCTGATATTTCGCCGGCTGCTAATATATTCTGAGAATCAATATTTGATATTTCGCCGTCGCTGATATATTATAAGAATCAATATTTGATATTTTGCCATCACTGATATATTCTGAGAATCAATATTTGATATTTCTCTGTCGCTGATATATTCTGAGAATATTCATGTTGTATTTGAAATAGTTTATCAGCTTGGTGATGATAGCAATTTTGTTAAGATAAGCTTGCATGAGCCATTGATGATGACAGTAATAGTTACTTATTTTGGCGACGATCATTAACGCTTGCTTATTTTGGCAACAATCATCGGCACTTTTATTTGGTCATAATCATTGAGGCTTTTATTTGGTGATTGTCATTGGTGCTTCGCATTTGGCGATTACTTGATATGCTTGAAAAGCTAATTTTGGTGATAATCTTTGGCGTTGGCAACAATCATGAATTCTTGATAACAATCATCAATGCTTTTCATTTGGTGATGACTTGATGTGCTTGAAAAGCCTGCGTTTTATTCATATACACAAAAGAAATATATTCTATGGTGAGAAATACATTTCACAGTTTCTTACTTACCTTTCTTGCTTACCTATCTTGCCCCCTTTTGATTAGGAAGGATTGCTCTGGGAATATTTGTAATTAAAATCATGATGTTGCGACCTTTAACAAATATACTGATGTCGCATTATCGCATACTTTTGTACCAGATTAGCTTTGCCTCTGCTCTCGAACTAATTAGGCCTGTATACTCTTATTTTTTCTCTTATGTCGTATACTTTAACAATTTTACTTTTATCAATTATCTTCCGTAACTTGTTCTTCAAGCTATTCACTTTTCTTTCTTCTTCAATTGCATTTCCTAAATTTCTCCTGAAATTTAAAGTCAATTGAAAATTTGCATTTTTATTCATCCGTCTAAGTGGGAGTACACGAACTTGTCTTTCGTAATCCCTTTTGCTACTATACTTGTTGGCGACAATCGTTAACGCTTGATTATAATCGTCAATGCTTGCTAGTATTAATACTTGCTTTTGCCCTAACTTTAACCTACAAAAATTGATAGAGATAATTATTATAAACAATTTTCATTTATGGGAGTCAACAATTACCTCATTTGGAATTCTGAGATTTTAGTATGCTGAGACGTTGCTGACATTCTGAGACTTTGTTTATCTTGCCCCTTTATTTTATTTTATTTTGGAAGTATTGTACCGATACCTTTTGAAATCAAAATAGTGGTCATCTCCTAAATTGGCAGGTATTACAATGCATATCTACAACGAATATGCCTTTTATAGCGACTTTACATCTTTTACTTCACTCACTTCTTTTCACTTGAGTATTTAGGCTATGATAGCTCAATCTTGTCAAGTGTTGACGGTTTACTATAAGAAGCATGTTGTCATCTTTTAAATGCGGATGCCCCCAGAATTTTCTTTGTTGAGTTTCCGTCATTTCCTCTTTCTGTCCTTCTTTTTCCTTCGCAATTTCTCCCTTATCGATCATCTTTTGTAGCTTTTTCCTAAGGGAATTACAATTTTCTGTATGGTACCCAAATTTACGATGATAATGGAAATAATCCATTCCTCTTGTATTTTCGATTTCTTTGAAGTGTCTTACCCGAGGTAATTCAATACTCTTAATAGTCAATAATTGATTCAGTATAGGAAGTATATCTTTTCTTACAAACGAATACTTCATATGATCTTTATTTTGCCTGGACCTTTTATACGTCATTATAACCGTACGACCATTTCTATCTTCTTCATCGTTGTCTTCTTCCACATCCTGATAATCAGCTTTAGTTTCTTCTTTCCGAGTGATGTGAACTGATTTTGACTGAAAAGTAGACACTCTTCCCATTATTTTTTCCAGAGTATAAGCCTTGGTAGCAAAATTTCGAAAGGTTTTCCAATCTTTACTAATCAAGTGGCATGCCAGCTCTGGTCTCATGCTTTCTAAACATAATTCTACTTGTTTTGATTCCTACAGAGGATGTTGACATGATGTTGCCACGTCCTTCCATCGACTGATGAATTCTTCAATTGATTCATTTTCTTCTTGGTGAATAGAGGCTAGTTCGGTCAAACTAACTTCTCGATCCGAAGAGAAAAAGTTTAACATAAAAGCATCTTGCATCTGTTCCCAGGTATGAATAGATCCTGGGATTAAACATGAATACCATTTGAAAGCTCTTCCTGTCAAAGAAGATCCAAATACTCGCAGACAATATTGAGAAATTTGAGAGAAATTTCCCATCTTCGCTATGAAATGCATCATATGCTCTTCTGATGATCCATTCCTGTTAAATTTCTGAAAGTCTGGGTGTTTGAAATCGATGGGAAATGGCATTTCTTCTATTTCAGGGGGATACGGTGTCTGATATCGAAACCTTACATTCTGACTTTGTTCATTCTCTAGATGAATAAATTCAATAACCATCTGCTAGATTTTCCCCTGTGTTATATTCTGATTAATATTATGCATCGGCTCTTGAAATATAACCGCCTGGGGTTGTAGCCCTTCTTCTTGCGGTTCAATATTGTTCACACCAGTCACTGTCAGAATTTTAGGGATTTCTTCAGCCACATGCTCATCTAGCAAAAATAGACCAGGCTGCTTAACATCTATCGACAAGCTTTCTGTTTCTTTATACTTTAATTGTCTTAATATTGAAGCAAGAAGCGAGTGCCGCACTACTAATGCTGTTGAAGAGGATGGACTACTATTTAATTTGAAACCAGAGTACTGTCTCTTCAAAGAACTAGCTGACTTAAATTGTAGCATTCTCAATGCATGAGTTTACTTGAAATCTTTTGCTGGAAGTGCTGTGAGTGAACATTTGCTGGTGACGGTCGCCTTTCCTTTATTTTTCTGAACCCACAATGATTTTGTGGAAGATGTCTTTATGGTTATAGTTGACAGATTGAAAGACCTTTTGGAGTGACGGGCCTTTTTATTTTTCTCGAATGAGATGATCGTATAATCGAAGCAGGACTGTGTCTTATGACACTTCGCATAATCGATCCAGTACTTGGTGAGATGATGCTTCTTGTGGAAGTAAATCAAACTTTTCATCTTTTGGATGTTACTATCCTCCATCCTCCTTCATCTTGTTGAGCTATTGGTGAAACAAAGATCATTTTGTCTATTACATGAAATTCACTACTCTTGATCACAACAGATTTTGCTTTTTCTGACGTTTTCTCTGACGTTTTACCTTTCTGCTCTTTTTTCCATACGGCCCTTGGGGCGATCCAAGTCGAAAAATCACGCGATGCCAATTGCGGAACTGCTCGCTCAGGATATATTGTAGGAGGAGCGAGTTTGGGATTCTTTCTAACTGCATTGTGTGTTATCGGCCCTCTAGCTCTTAGTAAAGATGAATTCATTCTAGGGCTTTTCATATTTCGTGTTTTTGTCCTACGAGGTGTAACAACAGTCCAATCCTTATCATCTTCCCACGATCGAGGTGGAACGGATACAACTCTGGCTATTACTTGAGTTAAGTCATTTTTGCTTGCAGAACTTGGATCCACTTGCTCTGAGGTTTGTTTCGACGCATATTCTACCACGAACCCTGTAGAGATAAAATGGAAATCCGCTTTCTTTACCCAATTTGCCATTGGTTGTATTTTGTAGTTGAGTTTAGGAACCTTCAATCATGAGACACAACTATAGTTAGTATTTGAACAAGTAAATAACCTATCTTAGAGATGAAGGGGAGGATGTTCCCACTAAGAGTCACCATTTTGGCGTCTATACAAATGCCAAAAAGTGAATAATGTTCTCTTAATATTTTCTAAGTTACCATCGAATAATGTTCCCCAGTGGAGTCGCCATTTTGTTTCGATAAGAAAACAAATGTGTTCTATTTGGGGAAGTTATTCAATGATAACAAACAGTTTGATGAGAGAACATTGATCACATTTATCTGAGTTCATTTACATCCTCTGATTCCCTTAATTCTAAGATAAATTATTAGAAATGAACAACTTGTAATCACTGAAAGCTTAAATCAAAATTTCGACAGCCTTTTGGCAACACTTCTGGTCATCTCCCAATACTTGGGAGGAATTATTGATCTGATCAACCAGTCTTCAATGAGATAGAAATTTCAACAGTATTCTAGCGCTATTTCAATCATCTCCTAGGACTTAGGAGGAATTGCTGAATCAATCAACCAATCTTTCTTTTGAATTTTTCTGTTGTGCCAAGGAGAGGGTCTGAAGTAGTGAAGATTGAGCTCCCACAATTTCGGCAGCATTTTGGCCCCTTTTTGCCTTGGCCACATGGTGACCTAGTTACACGACCCACGCAACTGGATTACCCATTGCGTGGTCAACGCAACATGGCGCTTAGGCGCGCGATCCGTGCAACTTCTCTCATACTATGCGCGATCCGCGCAGCTTAGTTCCCGTGTTGCACAACCCGCACAACTTATGCTGCTCCTCACCTTCAATATATCTTCAGAGCTCCGACTTTCTTCAGAAAACCTTCCGTCCCAAATGAGAGGGGGAGTGGGGTATTTATAGGCCCCCACATGTGTCAATCCTCATTCTTTATGCCATGGGCCCCACTTTACATCAATCTCAACTGTTTATTTTAATCTGTCTCTGCCTTTGGTTGCGTTGCCCGCACAACGGTAGTCTTACCTTTCCTACCCACGCACACAATTACCCGGCCCGCGTTCACCAAAATAGTCTTCGTAAACTGCATAACACTCTGCGAGAGTCTTTGTCATCCATGCTACCCGCGCACCTCTCTGCGCTACTCAAATCACTAAATAACTGTTGTTTCTCCAGTGCAACCAGGTGCGCGACCCGCACAAGAGTAAAGTTGGCCGCGTGATTCACACAACGATGGTCTCTGGTGCGCGATCCGCACAAGGATTGCATGCTCCGTTCCATTCGCTTAAGGCTTTGCGCGATCCACGTAACTCCTCAACTGGTTGTGCGATCAGCGCAACAACATTACTTCTCTTTATGTCTGGTCTCTCTATCTTTCAATCTTCCTTTGTGATTTTTTATGCTCCAACAGTGTCCCATCTGGCCACCCATGATATGCATGTGAAGGCTACGGCCCTGATGTCGTTAGGGCGTACAGTAATCATAACACACCATGCACGATGCATGAGTCACATAGTCTAATGCATTAATCCTTCACATACTAACGCTCATCTGGGGCAATTTCACCTATCAGGGAGTCCCATGAACAAACTGTCATATGTCATGGCAACCATATCTCGTAGTCAAATATGCACATAATGCGATGGGCATGTATCATGATGTTCTGTTGTCATATACTGAGAATTGGCCATGATACTTGGAATCGGCCTCGACAATCGGAATCGGTCTCGATAATAAGAATCAGCCTCGATACTTAGAATCGGCCTAGATAATCAGCTCCACAACCAGAATCGGCTACAACTATCGAAATCGGCCACAACTATCAGAATCGACCTCAACAATTGGAATCAGTCTCAATAATCAGAATCAGCCTCGATACTCGAAATCGGCCTCGATAATCAGAATCGGCCTCAATACTCGAAATTGACCTCAATACTTGGAATTGACAATCAGAATCGGCCTCAACATACGGAATTGGCCTCGTCAATTGGAATCGTGATCGAAATCGATAATCCGAATCGGCCTCGACTAACAGAATCTATCTCGTCAATCGGACTCGGCCTCAACAATCGAAATCGACAATCCGAATCTGCCTCGACAATTAGCCTCAATTAATAAAATTGGCCTCGACAATTGGACTCGGCCTTGACAATCAAAATCGGCCTCGACTAACAGAATCGGCCTCATCAATCGGACTCGGTCTCGACAATCAGAATTGACAATCGAAATCAGCCTTGTCAATCGGACTCGACATCGATAATCAAAATCGGCCTCGTCAATCGGACTTAACCTTAACAATCAGAATCGGCCTTGACTAACAGAATCGACCTCGTCAATCGGACTCGACCTCAACAATCGAAATCAACCTCGACATATGGAATTGGCCTCGTTAATCGGACTCAGCCTCGATAATCAGAATCGATGATCGGCCTCGACAATCTCCCTTGACATATGGAATCGGCAACGACAATCAGAATTTGCCAATACAATCGGCCTTGACAAATTGGAATTGGCCTCGATACTTGGCTTCGACAATCGAAATCAGCATCATCAATTGGCCTCGATAAACGGAATCGGCCTCGACATTTGGAATTGGCCTCGACAATCGGAATCGGCCTCGATAATCGAAATTGGCCTCAACAATCGGCCTCAATAATCATAATTGATAATCGGCATTGATAACATCATATAAATAAGGCGGGGTCTATAGGTGAACAGCCGATCAACCATAATATAAAGATTGGCCCTCGGCCGTGGTTATATTAAATCCAATAGCATGAAACCATCTGTCTATGGTGAATGGGGCCCACTTATTTGGGTTAACTCACTAAGAGAATGATGAGAATGGGCCTAACAAGGCCTACGAGAAGGTCACAATGAGGACATCTAACCATCATTGCCCATTAATGTGGATGTCTAACCAACATTGCTCCCAAGGAGTGGCCTACATAATGTATTCATACACAATGTTATGGCCACACATACATCACATTGGGCCTCACTCATGGGCCTTGAATGTATCACAATGGGCCTCGAATATATCACAATGGCCTCATCCCATGGGCCTCCAACCTATCGCAATGGTCCTCATCAAATGGGCCGTAAATACATCACCATGGGCCTCATACGTGGGCCTTATATATAACAAGTGGGCAGCACTGCTTGGGCCTCATATGCATTAAATGGGCCATGCTACACAGGCCTAACAATATAAATAGGTGGGCCTCATACATGGGCCAAAATACATCATGATGGGCCTCATGGATGGGCCACACCAATGAGCCTCAAGTGGGCTTGGACCACATCAAAATCATTTCAACAGTTGTAGGTGTAACACGTGTACCATGTACACAATTATTCCATGGGGTACATGGCCCACTAATGATGATTAGCACTGTCCAAACATTGCCTAAATAAATCCACACCATCCAAACATTGGACAACACGTCACAACATTGTCCAGCACCAACCAGCATAATCTGGATAGTGTGGATGAAATAATACATCATGGTGGTGTCCACGTGGTTACCCACTAGAGATTTGAACTTGCCTCAGTTAGGCTCAAGCCTTAAAACGAGCTTGCCAATGGATGGATGATTTGGACATTATGTGCATGCCATAGTGGGGATCCACCGTTCAAATGGATGGACGGCTGGGATGTAAGGTGATTCCCGCAGTACTGGGCAACATTAATACAACAGCTATACAGCTGTTGTACACGTACACCAGCAATCCGTGTCTTAAAAATTTGGGTCCCACATGGGGCCCACACGTGTAGTATACCACTGATATGTATATATATTATATACATAGTATAATATTATATCATATTATAATATTATAATATTATAATAATATATATATATAATATTATTATATATATAGCAGGTGTGAGGTAATCTAGTGGACCCAGCCTTCCACCATCCAAAGGTTGGACCATGAGGATGCAACACAACCATAGTGGGGCCACACGTGTGGCCGACCATAACGTTTATTCTCCATTCAATCTATTAATAAGGTCACAAAGACCTAGGTTAAGATGAAAAATAAATTTCATATAGATCCAAAACTCTTTTGACCCAAAAAGGGTTTCAAAGGTAAACGTTCAATCCCCTGCTGCTAGTGGTGTGGTCCACCTAAGCACCATGAAAGGCATATTTTTGGGGTATTCCCATGCTTAAAGGGGACCCATCAATTGTACGGTGTGGATGCTCCACATGCATCATGGTGGGGCCTAAGGTGGGGCCCACTCTCCCTGCCCGTTTTACCAGTTCCAGGACGCTGCTCGCTGTAGCGTCCTCTGGACACTAGCAGCAGCAACGTTAACTGGATTTTTTCTTTTTTTTTAAAGAATTTCATAGGTGGGCCCCACATCATGATGATCCGGTCGCCTGGTGGGTTCTATGGCTTGGAATGCATCTAACAAGTCCAATATTTAGCATATTTTGACATATAAAAACATTACAGTGGGCCCTAACAATTTATCACTAATAAAATCATCTTTTTGATGGTGTGGCCCACTAGAGGTTAGGATTGGCTTCATATTTCGATTCAATGCCTAAAATGAGTTGAGAAAAAGGGTGGACGGTGTGGATCAGATACATACATTAAGGTAGGGTCCATGTGAGGGTGATCCGCCAGCTTTTGAATTAAAGCTAATGTTTGTTTTTCCTTTACAGTCCAGCAGCAGTGGCTGCTGGATGTCCCAAGGTAGGACGGTTGGATGTAATACATTCATCCAGGTGGGGCCACATACAGGTGGCTCATCAGCCACATACGTTGAGGTGACCCCAAGCACATGTGACCCCCTGATGGATGGTTTGGATAAAACATACCTCATGTGGGTCCCATGAGATTAATGGAAGGTGTGGATGAAATCCACACAGGTGGGTCCCACGACATGTATAGCATGGATCAAGCATCAAGGTGGGCCACAAAAGGGGAAAGAGAGAGAGAGAGAGAGAGAGAGAGAGAGAGAGAGAGAGAGAGAGAGAGACGTGAGTAGCGGAGGGACCCTGCCACTATAGGTCCCTCAAGAACAATGCATACATTAAGATGGGTCCCACCATATGTGGGCCCTCAAATCAGAAAAATCACTCAAATCAAACCTTAAAAGAACACCCACCATTGGATCTTGGACTCTTCCTCATCTTAGCTCCAATGGGACATGATTCAACGGTTAAGATTGATTAAGGAAGGTGGGATTGGGTGGTAGGAAGTGGGCCACACTAGCTTCTCTCCATGGGAGGCTCTCTTGCTTGGACGGTTTCTTGCTTGGAGAATGAGAGAGAGAGAGAGAGAGAGAGGTGATGGGAGAGAGGGATGGTGGAGTGACATGAGAGGTAAGGTGCTTGTTGACTTTTGGGGAGGGTAGTTGTACTTGGGGATGGGATGGAGTGATAAGTTGTACTTTGATTAATTGATGGATTGATGTGACGTTTCGTAGAGATTCTCTTAGAATTACAATGTGCGGTATTTTCCTAGAACTGAACGGGGGCTTACATCTCCTAGCATGGGTATCGTCTCGGTGCGTGAGACGCTATGAAGATGCGGTCGTAAGGGTAGAAGTCTCGGGTTGAGTCAACTCAGATATATGGGACACGACTCATAATCACGGGCAAACGCCGATAACAGATCGTTAGCCGCCGAAATTCGACCGGGAGGACCGCGGAAGCTTAAGAAATGGTACAGGCTAGGATATAGGTCTTACAAGGGTCGTATACCAGTAGTGTAACGCCCGTGAAAAATCCATACTTGGGCTCGAGTACCAACTTGACCCGAAATTGCGTAGAATTCATTCCTTTAGAAAATATGACTAGGTTAGCTAGTGCAACGTTAGAATAGCTGGGAAATGGTCCCTGATCACTTTAAATACGTTCTACAACGCCCAAAGCGAGTGGAACCAATGGTGCTATAATGCTCTAAAACCTCGAACCAAACTCTAAGCAGGTTTGTTCTCTAGACCACTTTGAATCTTTGTATTGGATCTAGACCGCACGTCAAAAGTCCGATACCTCCTATCTTAGACCGTTAGAACCGCCTAGCTGGACTTGACACTCATTCCGAAAATCAAGTCAAACCGATAATCACAGGCTATTTCATTGAGCTCGGACCGAAGAGAGTGAGAATAGGGTTAGAATTGGAATTTGAAATTCAAATCTGGCATACGATTTGACGCATCAGTATTAAGCATTCTGACCGTCAGAATACAACCAAATTACACCCTTGGATCAGGAAAAATATTTATTACATATCACGAGACTTATAGGCCTGATCTTGGTGCGATGACCGTTAAACTGAAACTGGACCGCCACGTGTGATCTGAGAACCCTACCGATCTGAAAACTGGATGTGTGCTAGATCCAGTATGCATGAGCTCAAGTCCGACCGCATTTGGCCAGGGGACCTTCAGAAATGCCCTTTTGGACCGAAACGGCCCCGATTTGGTTAGGCACCAAGTAAACATTCTTCCCAAGCCTATTTTGGGCATGTTGTAGGCTATAAAAGGGGTTGAAACCCTCACTTCTCTCTCCCATCCGAATTTGAGAGAAACCCTAGCTTGGGAGAGAGAAAAAGGTGAGAGATTGTGAGAGAGTGAGAGAGTTCTTCCTGCCACTTGTACTACGTGTTGCACGTGCTTAAGCAACACACCTCTACCGCTTTCCCAGCGATTTCACCGCGATTCTAGGTAAGTAAATACCCTAAATAGTTGTTGATTTGAGTTTCCCTTGTTTCCATAGCGATGTAGCTTATGGATCTCGTGTATTAGGTTCCTTATTCGCTGTAGACGAAGCGTATACGCTCCGTTTCAATTCCCGAGTCTACAAGACATAAGGTGAGGATTTTAGACGCCTTGATTGACGGCTCCCAACGCTTTCAATGTCGTTTAATAGTAGATTCTTGACGGCATCTCCGTTTGACATGTACAAAATGCTCTCCGTTTCCCGTTTTGTAAACTAACGAAGAATATGAGATTTAGGGCATTTTAGTCATTTGTAGGAAGTACTGTTTACATTCATATTTTGCTGATGTGATTGACATGGTTTGTTGTCGCATTAGGAAGTTAGGAATGCGTGCATAATTAGTTTGGCGAAGAGATTCGCCTAATTGCGCACTTCGGGTCGACATACTATATGTAGACTTAAGTGTGTAGTGTATGTGTTTGTATAAATGCTTGTATTAGTATGTATTGAATTAAATGATGTTATGTGATAGTTTATGATTGATTTCTCAATTAATATGCTGACCTAAATGATTTTCTACATGTTGACTAAATGCATGATTTCATTACATGCATGGAATATATGTGCTTGAAGATTTGCTTAAGTTGAATGTTATAACATGTGTTAACATGCTCACATGATTGTATTTCAATTCCAATACTTTTACATATATTGCTGATGTGATTCCATAAGTGTTTGGGACTAGACTTAGTCCAGGCAGTCGGTAACCGAGCGAATTTGTGGCTGACTGGTCATAGCCACGAACGACGCGTCGATGAACGTGATTCGTGTTTAGAGTTGGCGGCAGTGGTTAGGCCACGCGAAGTATTTTACGCACTTCATGTCGTTCGACTTGAGATGCGATCGCGCTAGTCGAGCCCGTCAAGCAACCCGACTGGCTGATGTATGTTCACCTTGTATGAGTCATAACTGCTTGAACCTAGGGTACTGAACTTACCATTGTAAACCCTGTTAACCATGGTACCTTGATCCACGAAGATTCATGAGCCGGGCATGGTGGTATGGGACACCGTGGTCGAGCTGTTGGCCTATGCTAGGGCCACAAACCTCCCCGTAGTGACCAGTGAGCACCTAGACTCGTGAGCAGATTATGGTGGTATGGGACACTATATTCTAGCTGTCGGCCTACACTGATCAGGAGGCGAGTCCTTTGTAGTGACCGCGAGCGTATTCTGAGTCCACGGGAGGCGACGACCCTTCCGTTGCAGTAGAGTACAGTAGGCCTGTATTGATAAGGTGATGGGGGAGCGGTGCAACGAGTGCGAGCAACAGCCCTGGCAGCCCTTGCAGTGACTTACGAAATATACATCGTATGAGATTACTAGGAGTGACGACCCTAGACAGGATCTGTGTTGGGATTGATACAAGGGAAGTACCTTAGTTTCCCAATCCTACTGTTTGAATGGACTAATAACAACTTGGAAATCATATCACCATAGCATTGCATGTGCCTGGAAGATGTGGAGCACTCTAGGGAGTGTGGCATGCCGCGGTCGTAAGATGTTGCCGTATGAGGGAGATCGTCGGTGAGGGCATACATCACGTCATATCATCTTGCATTAACAATAGTATTAGGATTGTCTGATTTACTGCTTTACTATTATCGCATGATTGAATTGTGAACATGCTAATCTTTGCTCTATGATTCCACTGAGTTAATCACTCACTCCCACGTTACGGGATGATGTTTGCAACACCCACCAGACCCTGTTGTAGAAGCAGGTGAGGCTGAGATCCAGGAGGTGGAGCCAGACTTTGACGAGGACCAGGACGAGTTCTCGTACATGCAGTATCACGATGGCTTCGCGTAGGCGACCTGGATCGATGGGATTTCAGTGGGACCATTTTGGATATTTATTTTGTTCATGTATATTATATGAGACTCAGAGATGTAGTCATACTTTAAAGACAGATGAGATTTACTTATTTTTTTCGTACAGTGATATATATATATTGTTTAGTCTTCCGCTTGCTTTTATCACTGGATCTGAAGTATGAATTGCAGTTTTGGTATACTTTTACTCATGTGAATGCTTTAAATCAGACAACATTGAATCATAATCATTTTTGTTGCATAAGTGACGGTCTGGAACTCGGGAGTTGAGTTTATACACGACCCCCGATTTTCAGGGTGTTATAAGTAGGCTGTGTCTCTTACTATGTCATGGTCAGTTGGGAGGGGGTGTGGCCTTACCCATCATGGTTGCGCGTCCAGTGGGCAAAAATTGCATGTAAAGTGTACCGGACCCTTGTGATGATCTCAGAGATGTATAGTATTGATATATGGACTTATTGAGAAGGAGTTGCATATTCATTCATTCATTCATATATTCACTATCCACTCGGGCTGGTGGTGTGCAACTGTTTGTTACGTGTACCTTCGTAATGGTCAAGATTTTGGTTGGGGCGTGCGACTAACCTGAGATAAGGAGTTTACCACATTAAGTCTATCTATCCAAATTTAGGTATAAGACTGGTTTGGATAGAAGTCCTTTGTGATAAACCCCATAGTCTGCAACACCACGTACTATCATCCCAACTTCACACTGCAGCTTGCCCATTTCATTCGCACTACATACCGCATATTGCATTACATCTGCAGCATATGACATTTTGGGTTTCTATGTTTTTGTATTTATATGACCTAGATAAAGCTGATGATGTTCATGGACTTACCAACATGTTATTGCATTACTCTGATGTTATACGATTTATGGATTGCCAATATTTCTGCCTACTCTGATATTGCATTCTGAGCACGCATATATTGCTCACACACTTACTTTACCCTCTAAGCTTTCTATAAGCTTATGCACGATAGATGTGTGCAGGTGACGATAGGACTCAGTCGAGTTGAGGCAGGAGCGTGCGGTAGAGCTTCTAGATATTTTATTATATGCATGTATTTCCTTTTCAGTATTGTACTCAAATGATTATATTAGTGGATATGTGATGATGATGTTGCCTTTGTGATTTGGGTAAACTTTTGGTTATACTTCTTACAAGATAAATGTATATTGAAAAATCCTCCTTGTCAACACCGGATTCGGCGATCAGAATTCCTGTGAGTCCAATCTCTAGGTTTGGGGCGTGACATGGGAGGGACCCTACATGATAACGTGTACTTCGTGACCAGGGGAGTATCGGCTTGAAGATATGGACGGACAACCCCTACATCACCTATGGAACGCTGATCGCTTGAAGATATACTACCCTTAAGGACTTAAGAAGTCCTCCGACCGGGAGTACATCATACAGCTGATCTACTCAACTAGGACGACCCCCCTTCTTAGTGAAAAAGGTGTTTGGCACATCATTACCATGTTATTCAACCGGAGTGACCCTCTTTTTTAAAGGAAAAAAGGTGTAACATCCCGAATTTTCACGGCCAGAGTTTATACTTATACTCAAGAAAATTCGGTATTAATAATGTAAGAAATGGATGTCTCAAGGCCTAACCTTAAGATTTCTCTTATCTAAATCACATGCAATTACATTCGTAATGGTATTCATTCACCATGATAAAATTAACTGCAATTCTCATTCCATAATTAAATAATTGTCAAATGCTCTCTCAATGGGAGCATAGTACAAGGTTTTAACTTACATAGTGGAAGCATAATTAAAGGAAATTATAAATTGTTTTTCTATTCTATTTAGCATGATCTTCTATCAGGAACTAATCTTCTATGTGCTCGACCTGTACGTCATGTACATCATTTGTATGGTTGGAGAGGATTAATGCTCTACTCATAGTGATGGTCATCCTTTAAGATTAAAAATCATTCAAGAGAGATATAAAAGTAATGTAAAGGTTTTGATACACCTCATACTCCACTATTACAAGGGATATCAATATGTGCAAACATCTTACATGAGATGCATGCCTAGCAAAGCATGTGTGGGTCATCATACATAGTGATCATCACAATGTGAAATACAATTTATAGAAAATCTGGCCCGACCTACATCCCGTAACTATGGATATTCGTCGGCATGGCTAACGCTACCGTGCATTTACGTGAACACCTCAAGGCACACAACACATGAGCCAGATGAATTATATGACACGATTTGTTCATGGAGCGACTATTTGCAACATCCAATCCCAGAAGTGATGTGACACTGCATTTGCAAATTACACACATCGATTTATGTACCACTACCCAAAAACCCATGGAATTACGTGACGACAAAGAGGGTCTTTACCTAGAGTGCATTATGTCCATAACAGAATATTTGAATCACTAGTTGTGATACCTCTTAACACATCACTTGCATCATTAAATAATATAAACTGAATCATGAGGGTTTTGGAATAACAAGACACATGCCCAAGCCCTTTAAAGATAGATAGCCCAGGGCCAATAACATAAAGAGAAGAGTGGCAATAGCTAACTCAACAAAGATAAAAGTGGTAGTGGCCAACATAATAAAGAGGAGAGTAGCAATGACTAACTCAACAAAGGGGAGTAGAAATGGCCAACTAAATAAAGAGAAGAGTGGTAATGACCAACTCAATAATGAGAAGAGTAGCAAAGGCCAACTCAATAAATAGATGAGTAGCAAGGCTAACTCAACAAAATTGGTAAGGGTAAAAGTAAGGCTTGTATCCATAGCCCCATGTAAATTCATAAAGGTCATTTGTAATCAACATTATACTATAACCTAAAGGGGTAAATAATTGATGGTAAACCACATAATTACACGGAGAACTCACAATAACATGAAGGCATGCAAAAGGCAGGGTAAATATAATAATTTAAATTAATGTAAGCTTAAGGGATATAACCCTCACGTAAATTCAGAAACATCACATAAGAATTAATCTCAGCCCTAACCATTATTCCTAAAGGGGTAAATAATTGATGGTAAACCACATAATTACACGGAGAACTCACAATAGCATGAAGACATGTAAAAGGCAGGGTAAATATAATAATTTAAATTAATGTAAGCTTAAGGGATACAACCCTCACGTAAATTCAAAAACATCACATAAGAATTAATCTCAGCCCTAACCATTATTCCTAAACGGTAAAGGATTGGTGGTGATAAGTTAAGTATTTGTAAGGGGGAAAATTTAAAGCATGTGAGGGAACAGAGTAGATTATACTATCTTGAATTAATGTTAGCTTTCAAGGGATCCCTCACCTTGTGTTGTTTGAGCTTCCCACTAATACCGTTGATAATCTAAGGAATCCTTAGCCTCAACTGTCATGCCCCAAACTCAAAAATCGGATTTATAGGAATCTCGATCACCGATTCCGGTACTGACAGCCTCCGTAGTACCCTATTCTCGGCTCCTAGTGCCCATATGTCAGGTTTCAATCTTGGGATCCTATAAGGAGGATTTTTTCCAACGTACATTTATCTCGTAAGAAGCATAACCACAAGCTTACCCAAATCACAAAAGCAACATCATCATCACATATCCACTAATATAAACTTTGAATACAATACTGAAACAGAAATACATATGTCAAAATAAAATCAAAGCTCTATAAGATAGTTGCACACTCCAAGCTTAACACTGCTGCAACCAACGTCACTTGCACACATCTATCATGCATAAGCTTATAGAAATCTTAGAGGGTGGTGAAAGTGTATGCGTAAGATAAGTACCAAGCACACAAATACAGTATCATAATCATACAATGTTAAAAATACTGGTAAGATCATGAATCATACGATATCAGAATAAGTGGAAATACTGACAAGTCTATAAGTCAAACAATATCAGAGTACATAATACATATCAGCTATGCAAATAAAGAGTTATAAAGAGCCAAATATTAGATGCCGAGGATGTAATGTAATATACAATTTCTAAGGAGTTCATGAATACCATCAGACGTATCTAGACCATATAAATGCAGAGACACAGTAACCCAAAATGCCATATGCCGCGGATGTAATGTAATATGGGGTACGAATGGAATAACCATGCTGAAGTGTGAAGTCGGGATGACAGTATGTAGTATTACAAGCTAGGGGGTCCATCATAAGGGACTTTTATCCAGACCAGTCTCATACCTAATTTAGATAGTCAGACTCAATGTGGTAAACTCTTGATCTCAGGTTAATCACGCGCTCGACCATTGCGAAGGTATATGTAACAAATAGTTATGCACCACCAGCCCAAGTGGATAGTGAATGAATGAATGAATGAATGAGTATGCAACTTTTGCTCAATAAGTCCACATATTAGTACTGTTCATCTCTGAGATTATCACCAGGGTCTAGTACACTCTATATGCAAATCGCCACCCACTGACGCGTGATCATGCAAGTGGAAGAGACCTCATTATCTGCTTGACTAGTAGTTAGCCAATATCCACCTGTCACGTCGATAATGGACCCATTCACGAGCTGGTCAAACTTAACCTAACATTGCCCCCTCCTCTCAGGTGGATAAGCCCACACCGCCTCCCAATCGACCACGATACAGTGGGAGACTCGGCCTCTTTGTATTTGAAACTCGGGCACTCATGTATCTAATCGGTCTCAACCTTGGGGCATCTCCTGGCCTCAGAGGTTTAGAGATTTTCACCCAGGGCCATCTATGGCAACTCGATGCTAATAACAGATTTCCTATGTTCCATCTGGCCATCCACAATATGCCTGTGGAGGTTACGACCCTAATGTCGCTAGGGCGTACAGTAATTATAACACACAATACAAGATTCATGAGTCATGCAATCCAGTCATACATCAATCCTGCGCATAATGTGCGCTCATGTGAGATAACCTCCGCCTATCAGGGAGTCTCATAACAACCTGCCCAATGAAATATACAATGGTCAACCACATCTCATAACAAACATGTGGATGATGCGTATGAGCATGTATCATGATGCTATGCTGTCATATACTTATAATTGGTATCAATAATCAGCATCGACAATCAACCTCGATAATGTGGATATTTAACCAACATTGCTCCTAAGGAATGACCCACATAAAGCCTAACATATAGTAGACCTATGGCCTCACACAAGGGCCAAATATATAACACCATGAGCTTCACTTTAGAGCTTAATACACATTACGATGGGCCTTTCACGTAAGCTTAACATACATCACAATGGGCTCCGTCGCCTGGCCCTCAAATGCCTCACAATCGGCCTCATCACATAGGCCTCATATACATCACATTGAGCCTTAAACACGGGCTGAATACACATCATAACGGGCCTCAAATATGGGATGCATATACATCACATTGGGCCTTAAACACGGGCCAAATGCACATCACAATGGGCCTCAAATACGGGCCGCATATACATCACATTGGGCATCGACAATTGAAATCATCCTCGATAATCGAAATTGGCCTCGATAACCGGCCTTGACAATCGAAACCGGCCTCGATAATCAGAATCGATATCGACAATCAAAATCGATCTCGATAATCGTGCTTGACAATCAGAATCACAATCGGCCTCGATAATTGGAATCGAAATCAGAATTGGGCTCAACAATCGACCTCAATAATCAGAATTGGCCTCGCTAATTAAAATTGAAATCAGCCTCAACAATCAGCCTCGATAATTAGAATCAGTATCGATAATTGGAATTGACCTCGATAATCAGAATCAACCTCGACAATTGAAATCATTATCGACAACTGGAATCGATCTCAAAAATTGGAATCAGTGTTAACAATTAAAATCAACCTCGATATTAGAATCGGTATCGACAATCAGAATTAGTCTCGATAATCGGCCTGGACAATTGGAATTGGAATCGGGCTTAACAATGGGCGTCGATAATTAGAATCGAAATCGGCCTCAACAATCAGCCTCGATAATCGAAATTGGTAAAAATGGGCCTAACAAGGCCTAAGGGAAGGTCAGAATGTGAACATCCAACCATCATTGCCCATCAATGTGGATATTTAACCAACATTGCTCCCAAGTAGTAGCCCACACAGGGCTAAACATATAGTGGGCTCATGGCCTCACATAAGGATCATATACACATCAAGTGGGCTGCATTCCAAGGGCCACATATACATCAAGTGGGTCGTATCAATGGGCCACCCCAATGGGCCTTGTATACATCAAATAGGCCACAATACATGGGCTAGAAATACATCTCAATGGGCCTCATCATATGGGCCATAAACACATCACATCAGGTGTCATACCCCAAACTCAGAAAATGGGGCTCATAAAATTTTTGATCGTCAAATCTGGCGCTAATAGCCTCTGTAGTGTCCCATTCTTGTCTCTCGACATTCATATGCCAAATTCTGATCTTAAGATCCTACAAGGAAGATTTTCGGTATATATATATATATATATATATATATATATATATATATATATATATATATATATATATATATATATATATATATATATATATATATATATATATATATATATATATATATATATATTTGTAATGGAGCATAACCAAAAGCATAACCAAGTCACAAAACAACATCACCACATATCCACTATATCAAAAAGTTTAAGTATAATGTGGAAAGGAAAATACAAGGTGATCAAAAAGCTCTAAAATAATCCGATACACACTCCTGCCTCAGCGCTGCTATGATCTAATGACACCTGCAAGCAACGGTTGTGCATAAGCTTATAAAAGCTTATAGGATGGTGTAAGTGTGTGCACAAGGAAAGTGTCAAGTATAAAATATCAGAGTAATGTGAAAATATATGGGTAAGTCCATGAATACAATCAGTCGTACTAAGGCTATGTGATGCAAGGCATGAATGCTATCGGCCATACCAAGACCATGTGATGCGAGGCCTATATAGCTAAATATCATATGAGAGATGTAAAGCAAGCATGTCAGTCCTCATCAAGTACACATATCAGTACATTTTCTCTCTGGGATATCACCGGTGTCTAATACACTTCACACTGATTGCAGCCTCCCTAGCCGTACAGCCTAATAAGTGAAATAGACCACACTATCTGCCTGACCAGTAGTCTGTCAATACCTACCCAGTTCGTCGATAGCAGATTCATTTGTAAGTTGGTCAAACTGAGCCTTGCTTATTATTACAAACAAGAAACAAAAGCATTCGATTTGGGGGATTTATTCAATGATAATAAAGAATTTGTTAAGTAAACATTGATCACATTATCTAAGTTCATTTACATCCTCGAATTTTCCTGATTTTAAAAATAAAGTACAATTAATACAATGTAATGAAAGAAAGAGGAGACAGTCAGATAAAAATTTCGACAGCATTTCGACGCTTGTTTTAGTCATCTCCTAGTACTTAGGAGGAATATGCTCTTCTGTTGATTACTCTCTCCTTTAAACTTGAACAAAAGGAACTTGAAAACTTTAGACATTTCAGTAGCATGACGACCCCATTTCTTCACAGACTACAGAGCAGTCTAGTTATGCAAACCCGTGCAAACCATTGGAACTTCTTCTCCAACCTTCGGTCTTCCTCCTCGCTCTGCTTCCTCTTGAAAATCTTTAATCGGTCCAAATGAAGGAGGGGAGGGGTATTTATAGGCCTTCGCATATGTGAAACCTCGATTTTGGTGTCATGGGACCCACCCTTCATTGATTTAGATCTTTTTACAAAGAGCCAGTTCTGGATTTCGTTGTGCAAACCTGTGCAACTGATATTTCGGTTGCACAGTCCTGCACAACGAATATTGGTTGCGTGGACCTACGCAAACCACCTTCCACTACTTCGAATCTTTTTCGGAGAACAAACCTTGAAAGTCAATTGAACGAACCTACGTAACTAGTATTTTGGATGCACAGTCCCACGCAATCAATATCTCTTATGCGATCCCGCACAATCATTATTGTTGTTGTGCACTCCGGCGCAATACTAAGTTATTTTTTCATGTCTTCTCCTCTTCTTCCTTTAGTACCTTCAGAATGTTGGGCGGACTCGCTCAATCATTACCCTTTGTGCGGGTAAGTGCAAACATATTTTTCCCCATTTTTCCTATTGTTCCTTTCTTCTTTCTTCCTTATCTCCGATATCTTCTCATCTCTTCAAATAAACACATGATGGGAACTTTGTACATTTTTTTATGCACCAACAGATGCCCCCTCGATCCTTCTTTGATTGATTTCTAAAAAATGGAGGATCGATCTTCCTCTGCCTAAAGAACTTGAATAAACTGTAATTGAAGAATAACTGGATGATCATGCTCACATGAAAGACTGGATGGTCACACTTGACCAGAAGATCAAATGATCACATTTGATCAGAAGGCTAGAATACTCGTGCTCGAATAGAAGATTTGAATACTCACGTTCAAACGGAAGACTTGAATTCCCACTCTTGAATGAAAGATTTGAATGCTCACGCTTGAACAGAAGATTTGAACAATTAAACTCAAACGAAAGATTTGAACAAATTTTTTTTATTATTTTTTTACACATGCACACACACCCCCACACACTCACGCCACACGCACACACACCCGAGATTTCACCACCATGGGAAGATTTGAACAATTGCGCTCGAACGGAAGATTTGAATGCTCACGTTCAAATGGAAGACTTGATGATTGCATTCGAACAGAAGACTGGAATGCCCCCAACCAGTAGTGTCGATTGGATGTTTAACTAAAGAGGATAAAATCCTCTTTTCATCGAAACACATCTCTGCAATAGCTGTGATGATTTTGTCCCTGAGTATCTTGACCAGAGAGCTATCTTTCAACACCGCTGCTACTGCAATAGTCTCTTTGATCAACTCCAAAAATTCTTTTCTTCTATTCTGTGCTTAGAGAGTTGTTCCTACTGCAAAAACTTCTCGATTGTTTCCTTTATTCATGATCTGCGTAACCTAAGCTTTTCGAATGATAGCCTTTCCTACCAAATTTATCGGAATTAGTATCTCATACATTATAATTTTTTCAATTTAGCTTTATGCAGTATTGATAATTTTTGAAATAGATATCGAAAACTTCTTTTTTTTTAGGCTAATTGTGATATTCCCTCTGTCATCGTGCTTCGCATTGTATTCTTTGATCATTATGTCGCATCCTAAATATGTCATCTCTAGTTTATGCTCCATAACATTTCTTCATAGACTTTTCCTTTGATCTTTGCTGATTCTGAAAAATAAACAATACTGCTTTTAATTTTCATTTAATAACTTTTTAAAGGATATAGAATTTACTGATGATGATTTTGTTTGTTCTTTGTCTTCATCAGATCTAGTAGTTGGAGTCTTACAATATCATTATTCATAATTCTCAGCATATGAATTTCTCCACCGTGCATAAGAGATTACGGAAAGACCAAGGCATATATTACTTTGAAGACATAGATCCTGCACCTTTTCTCGGTTAATGTCGCATAAAGATTTCTTTAGAAGATAATATTTCCAAAGTGAAGCCTACTGATACTGTTGAAGGATGGATAATCTTTGCTGATTTGAACCTAATTCAAGAGAAACACATTTTTGCATCTTGTCTACTTAATATTTAAAATTTTCATCAGTCAATTGCACATTTGAACATATCTAAAGTGAAATATGTATCTGCTGCATTTGAATATTGCACAGTTTATGCTTTTAAGTAGTGAAGCTAGTGTACTTTTGACTGACCATACTTGACTGGACAAAACCTAATTTGACTGGACTTTACTGAACTTAACTCGACCAGACGACTGGACTGGACTTGACACTAGGCTCAAAGAGCAAGATAGTTTACAGTTGATTTCGGGCAAGGCTTAAGGAGCAAAATAGTTTACTGCTGATTTAGGGCAAGGCTCAAGGAGAAAAATAGTTTACCGCCGATTTCGGGCAAGGCTCAAAGAGCAAAATAGTTTATCGTCGATTTCAGGCTTTTTAAATCGTTGAAGATTTATAGGCTACCTTAAATGATCATTTTCCATCACTATCGTAAGATTTGTGTGGTTAACCATGTAGGTTTATTCCACTGCTTATTTCACTGCCATAAATGGTGAATCCATAACTAATATTTCACCGTTGCTGATATGTTCTGAGAATCAATAATTGATATTTCACTACTACTGATATGTTCCGAGAATGTAATTTTTACGATGATAACATTTTTGATAAGCAATTGATGGCGATAGTGATAGTTGCTAATTTTGGTGATTGACTTTTCATTTGGTGATTGTCATTGGTGTTTCGCATTTGGCGATGACTTAATATGCTTGAAAGCCTGCATTTTATTCAAATATAAAAGAAATATATTCTATGGTAAGAAATACATTTCACAATTTTTTAACTCACTTGTCTTGCCCCCTTTTGATTTTGGAAATATCATACTGATATCTTTCGAAATCAAAATATCGATCATCTCCTAAACTGGCAGGTATTGCAATGCATATCTGCGATGAATATGCTTTTTATCACGGCTTTACATCTTCTGCCTCACTCACTTTTTTTCATTCGAGTATTTAGGCTATGACAGCTCGATCTTATCAATTACTGACGGTTCACCATATGAAACATGTTATCGTCTTTTAACGCGGATGCCCCCAGAATTTTCTTTATTAAGTTTCTGTCATTTTTCTCTTTTTGTCATGCTCTTTTCATCACAATTTCTCATTTATTGATCATCTTTTGTAGCTTTTTCCTGAGAAAATTACAATCTTCCGTATGATGCCCAAATTTATAGTGATAATTGCAATAATCCATTCTTCTTGTATTTTCAATTTCTTCGAGGTGTCTTAGCCGAAGTAATTCAATACTCATCATAGCCAACAATTGATTCAGCATAGGAAGCATATCTTTTCTTGGAAACAAATACTTCGTATGATCTTTATTTTTCCTAGACCTTTTATATGTCATTATAACCACATGACCATTTCTATCTTCTTCATCGCTGTCTTTTTCCACATCCTGATAATCTTCTTTAGTTTCTTCTTTCCGAATTATGTGAACTGATTTTGACTGAAAAGCAGAAACTCTTCTTATCATCTTTTCAAGAGCATAGCCTTCGTAGCAAAATCACAAAAGGTTCTCTAATCTTTACTAATTAGGTGGCATGCCAGCTCTGGTCTTATGCCTTCTAAACATAGTTCTACTTGTTCTGATTCCCACAGAGGATGTTGACATGATACTACCAAGTCCTTCCATCGACTGATGAATTCTTCAACTGATTCATTTTCTTCCTAGCGAATAGAGGCTAATTCAGTCAAACTAACTTCTCGGTCCGAAGAGAAAAAGTTTGACATAAAAACATTCTGCATCTATTCCCAGGTATGAATAGATCCTGAGATTAAACTTGAATACCATCTGAAAGCTCTTCCTGTCAGAGAAGATCCGAACAGTCCTAGACAATATTGAGGAATTCTAAAGAAATTTCCCATCTTTGCTATGAAATGCATCATATGCTCTTCTGGTGATCTATTTTCGTTAATTTTCTGAAAGTCTGGGTGTTCGAAGTCAGCGAAAAATGGCATTTCTTCTATTTCAGGGGGATACGGTGTCTGATATCAAAATTTTTGATTCTGACTTTGTTCATTCTCTAGATGAATAGATTCGATAACCATCCATCTAATTTTTTCCTACGTTATATTCTGAGTAATATTAGGCATTGGCTCTTAAAATCTAACCGCTTGTGGTTGTGGCCTTTCTACTTGTGGTTCAATGTTGTTTACAGTAGTCACTGTTGGCATATTAGGGACTTCCTCAACCACATGCTCATCTAGCAAAAATTGATCAGGCTGATTAATATCTGTCGATGAGCTTTCTATTTCTTTATACTTCGATTGTCTTGATATTGAAGGAGGAAACGAGCGTCGCGCTACTGACGCTATTGAAGAAGATGAACTATTATTTGATTTGAAACCAGCATACCGTCACTTCGAAGGACTAACTGACGCAAATCGTGGCATTCTTAATACATGAGTTTGCTTGAAATCTTTTTCGGGAGGTGCTATGAGTGGACATTCACTGGTCACGGTCGCCTTCCCCTTATTTTTCTGAACCCGCAATGATTTTGCGAAAGATGTCTTTACGGTTATAGTTGATGGTATTGAAAGACCTTTTGGAGTGACAGGCCTTTCAGTTTTTCTCGAATGAGATGATCGTATAACCGAAGCGGGACTGTGTCTCATGACACTTCACATAATCGACCCAGTACTTGGCGAGATGCTGCTTCTTACAGAAGTAGATCGAACTTTCTGACTTTTGGATGTTACTATCTTCCGTCCTTCCTCATCTTCTTGAGCTATTGGCGAAATAGAGATTGTTCTGTCCATTATATGAAATTCACTACTATTGATCACAACAGACTTTGCTTTCTCTAACGCTTTCTACTTACCATAAGATAAAATATAAAATCGCAATTAGGCATCTAATTGATAAGACATTCTATCTCAAAGAAAGCATGAAAGAGTATTAGTTAATTTATTAAATAAAATCGTGCTTTATTTTCAGAGATGTAGGGGAGGACGTTCCCGTTGAGAGTTTCCATTTTGGCATCTTTACAGATGCCAAAAAGTGATAAATATTCTTGGAATATTTTCTAGGTTACCATTGAATAATAGATCCCCAGCAGAGTCGCCATTTTGTTTGGAACAAGAAACAAAATCATTCGATTTGGGGGATTTATTCAATGATAATAAAGAATTTATTAAGCGAACATTGATCACATTTATCTGAATTCATTTACATCCTTCGATTCCCTTGATTCTGAAAATAAAGTACAATTAATACAATGTAATGAAAGAAAGAGAAGATTGTCAAATAGAAATTTCGACAGCATTCCGACGCTTGTTTCAGTCATCTCCAAGTAGTTAGGAGGAATATGCTTTCTGTTGATTACTCTCTCCTTTAAACTTGAACAGAAGGAACTTGAAGACTTCAGACATTTCAGTAGCATGACAGCCCCTTTTCTTCACAGACTATAGAGCAGTCTGGTTACGTGGACCCGCGCAATGGATATCCATTGTGCGGACCCGCGCAAACCACTGAAACTTCTTTTCCTACCTTCAGTCTTCCTCCTTGCTCCGTTTCCTCTCAAAAATCTTCAATCGGTCCAAATGAAGGAGGGGAGCAGTATTTATAGGCCTTCGAACGTGTGAAAACTCAATTTTGGTGCCATGAGACCTACCCTTCATTGCTTTAGATCTTTTTACAAAGAGAAAGTTTTGGATTTCGTTGTGCGAACCTGTGTAACTGATATTTCAGTTGTGCAGTCCTGCGCAACTAATATTGGTTGCATGGACCCACGCAAAGTACCTTCCACTACTTTGGATATTTTTCAGAAAACACCCTAGAAGTTAGTTGAACGAACCTGCACAACTGGTATTTTGGTTGCACAGTCCCGCACAATCAATATCTCTTGTGCGGTCCTGCACAATCATTATTGCTGTTGTGCAGTCTGGCGCAATACTAAGCTATTTTTTCATCTCTTCTCCTCTTCTTCCTTCAGTACCTTCACAATGTTGCACAGACCCGCTCAATCATTACCCTTTGCACATGTAAGTGCAAACACATTTTTCCCCAATTTTCCTTCTGTTCCTTTCTTCTTTTTTCCTTGTCTCTGATATCTTCTCATCTCTTCAAATCAACACATGATGGGAACTTTACACATTTTTTTATGCACCAACACTTACAACCTCCTAACTCGGGCGTATAAGGTCACACCCTTTTCCAATTGACTGTGACACAGTGGGAGACGTCACTACCAAAAAATCGAGCAAAGGCTACGGACAAAAACCGTAGCCAAAGACCTAGGGCTACGGTTTTTGTCCGTAGCTTGACCGTTGTCGTAGGTGCCATAACAATAGGTCTTGAACCTATGGCTACGGATTTAATCCGTAGCTATAGGGTGCAATAGCTACAGATATAATCCGTAACAATTATATCTGTAGGGAAAACTTCAAACAGCTACGGATATTATTTGTAGCTAAAAGTCCATTGCAATATGCCTAAATTGAAAAGGCTACACCTGTCAGATTAACGGCTAGGAACATTATTTGTAGCTAAAAGTTTGTAGCAATATGCCTAAATTGAAAAGGCTACACCTGTCAGATTAATGGCTACGGTCAATATCTGTAGCTATTTTGTACATTACAAAATTATATGTAATCATTTGTTCATTCAATTACCACCTGTACAATCATTCATTCATTCATTCAATTACAATCACTCATTCATTCATTCAATTACAATCAAATTACAATCCTTCATTCAATTAATTATAATTACAATCAATTACAATCCAATTCTTTCAATCAATTACTATTACAATTACAATAATGCTGAAAATATAAATCTTTGGCTTCATTAGAGAAATGTGGTCGACTTCACCCTGAAATTTCAACAGCTTCGTATATTCCATCATCCTACAAATAGTCATGTCATACATAAATTAGAATGCCCATTGGGGAAAAGAAAGACAAAGTGAAAGAAGTGCATCACGTATAACAACTTTTTTTTTTCTTAATGAATTAAAAAATAAAAATAAATAAACTCAAAGAGGAATGAAATTGACACAAAAGAAATGGTCTCACCATATGATTATAGGTTTTGATTTTAGTTTAGGATATAGGTTTATGTTAAGGTTTAGGTTAAGGTTAGGCTATAGGTTATAATTAAGTTTAGGTTATAGGTTATAAGTTTTGGTTTAGGTTAAGGTTATAGGAATAGGTTTAGGTTATAGATTATAGATTTTGGGAACTTGATTATAGGTTAAGGTTTAGGTTTAGGAAATCGAGTTCGGGTTCGGGATCGGGTTTAGGTTTGGGTTTTCAAGTTTAGGTTTAGGTTAAGGAGTAAAGATTAGGATTAGGTGTAGGTTTGGGTATAAGGATTTGAGAATACATTTAGGTTTTAAGTTTAGGTTTAGTTTAAAGGTTTAGGGAAAGATTATAGGTTTAGGTTTAGGTTTCGGTTATAGGTTATAGGTTATAGCTTTAGGGAATGAAGAATGGGTTATGGTTTAGGTTTAGGAATCGGGTTCAGGTTCGGGATTGGGTTTGAGTTTGGGTTTTCAAGTTTAGGTTTAGGTTTAGGTTTAGGTTAGGGAGTTGAGATTAGGATTAGGTGTAGGTTTAGCTTTAGGGAATTGAGTTTAGGTTATAGGTTTATGAAAAAGTTAGGTTTAAGTTATAGGTTTTGGGATTTGGGAATAGTTTTAGGTTATAAGTATAGGTTTAGGTTAGGTTATAGGTCAAGGTTTAGGGATAGGTTATAGGTTTGGGATTTGAGAATGGGTTCAGGTTTAGGTCATAGGTTTTGGTTTTAGTTTAGGTTATAAGTTTTGAGATTTGAGAATGGGTTCGGGTTTAGGTTATAGGTTTTGGTTTCGGTTAAGGTTATAGGTTTTGGGATTTAAGAATGGGTTCGGGTTTAGGTTATAGGCTTTGGTTTTGGTTATAAGTTTTTCGATTTGAGAATGGGTTATGGTTTAGGTTTAGGAAATTGTGTTCAGGCTCGGGAGTGGGTTTAAGTTTGGGTTTTTAAGTTTAGGTTTAGGTTTAGGTTAGGGAGTTGAGATTAGGATTTGGTGTAGGTTTCGCTTTAGGGAATTGAGCTTAGGTTATAGGTTTAGGGAAGGGTTAGGTTTAAGTTATAGGTTTTGGGATTTGAGAATAGTTTTGGGTTATAAGTATAGGTTTAGGTTAGGTTATAGGTTAAGGTTTTGGGATTTGAGAATGGGTTCAGGTTTAGGTTATAGGTTTTGGTTTTGGTTTAGGTTATAGGTTTTGGGATTTGAGAATGGGTTCGGGTATAGGTTATAGGTTTTGGTTTCGGTTAAGGTTATAGGTTTTGGGATTTGAGAATGGGTTCGGGTTTAGATTATAGGTTTCGATTTTGGTTTTGGTTTTGGTTATAGGTTTTTGGATTTGAGAATGGGTTATGGTTTAGGTTTAGGAAATCGAGTTCAGGTTCGGGATTGGGTTTGAGTTTGGGTTTTCAAGTTTAGGTTTAGGTTTAGGTTAGGGAGTTGAGATTAGGATTAGGTGTAGGTGTAGGTTTAGCTTTAGGGAATTGAGTTTAGGTTATAGGTTTAGGGAAAAGTTAGGTTTAAGTTCTAGGTTTTGGGATTTGGGAATAGTTTTAGGTTATAAGTATAGGTTTAGGTTATTTTATAGGTCAAGGTTTAGGGATAGGTTATAGGTTTGGGATTTGAGAATGGGTTCAGGTTTTGGTTTTGGTTTAGGATATAGGTTTTGGGATTTGAGAATGGGTTCGGGTTTAGTTTATAGGTTTTGATTTTGGTTTAGGTTATAGGTTTTGGTTTAGGTTATAGGTTATCGGTTTAGGTTAAGGTTTAGGTTATAGGTTATAGGTTTTAGGATTTAAGAATGGGTTCGGGTTTAGGTTATAGGTTTTGGTTTCGGTTAAGGTTATAGGTTTTGGGATTTGAGAATGGGTTCGGGTTTAGGTTATAAGTTTTGGTTTTGGTTATAAGTTTTTCAATTTGAGAATGGGTTATGGTTTAGGTTTAGAAAATCGTTTTCAGGCTCGGGATTGGGTTTAAGTTTGGGTTTTTAAGTTTAGGTTTAGGTTTAGGTTAGGTAGTTGAGATTAGGATTTGGTGTAGGTTTCGCTTTAGGGAGTTGAGTTTAGGTTATAGGTTTAGGGAAGGGTTAGGTTTAAGTTATAGGTTTTGGGATTTGGGAATAGTTTTGAGTTATAAGTATAGGTTTAGGTTAGGTTATAGGTTAAGGTTTTGGGATTTGAGAATGGGTTCAGGTTTAGGTTATAGGTTTTGGTTTTGGTTTAGGTTATAGGTTTTGGGATTTGAGAATGAGTTCGGGTTTAGGTTATAGGTTTTGGTTTCGGTTAAGGTTATAGGTTTTGGGATTTGAGAATGGGTTCGGGTTTAGATTATAGGTTTTGGTTTTGGTTATAGGTTTTTGGATTTGAGAATGGGTTATGGTTTAGGTTTAGGAAATCGAGTTCAGGTTCGAGATTGGGTTTGAGTTTGGGTTTTCAAGTTTAGGTTTAGGTTTAGGTTAGGGAGTTGAGATTAGGATTAGGTGTAGGTTTAGCTTTAGGGAATTGAGTTTAGGTTAGAGGTTTAGGGAAAAGTTAGGTTTATGTTCTAGGTTTTGGGATTTGGGAATAGTTTTAGGTTATAAGTATAGGTTTAGGTTAGGTTATAGGTCAAGGTTTAGGGATAGGTTATAGGTTTTGGGATTTGAGAATGGGTTCGGGTTTAGGTCATAGGTTTTTGTTTTAGTTTAGGTTATAGGTATTGGGATTGGAGAATGGGTTCGGGTTTAGGTTATAGGTTTTGGTTTCGGTTAAGGTTATAAGTTTTGGGATTTGAGAATGGGTTCGGGTTTAGATTATAGGTTTTGGTTTTGGTTATAGGTTTTTGGATTTGAGAATGGGTTATGGTTTAGGTTTAGGAAATCGAGTTCAGGTTCGGGATTGGGTTTGAGTTTGGATTTTCAAGTTTAGGTTTAGGTTTAGGTTAGGGAGTTGAGATTAGGATTAGGTGTAGGTTTAGCTTTAGGGAATTGAGTTTAGGTTAGAGGTTTAGGGAAAAGTTAGGTTTAAGTTCTAGGTTTTGGGATTTGGGAATAGTTTTAGGTTATAAGTATAGGTTTAGGTGAGGTTATAGGTCAAGGTTTAGGAATAGGTTATAGGTTTTGGGATTTGAGAATGGGTTCGGGTTTAGGTCATAGGTTTTTGTTTTAGTTTAGGTTATAGGTTTTGGGATTTGAGAATGGGTTCGGGTTTAGTTTATAGGTTTTGATTTTGTTTTAGATTATAGGTTTTGGTTTAGGTTATAGGTTATCGGTTTAGGTTAAGGTTTAGGTTTAGGTTTAGGTTATAGGTTATAGATTTTGAGATTTGAGAATGGGTTCGGGTTTAGGTTATAAGTTTTGGGATTTGAGAATGGGTTCGAGTTTAGGTTATAGGTTTTGGTTTTGGTTTTGGTTATAGGTTTTTGGATTTGAGAATGGGTTATGGTTTAGGTTTAGGAAATCGGGTTCAGGTTCGGGATTGGGTTTAAGTTTGGATTTTTAAGTTTAGGTTTAGGTTTAGGTTAGGGAGTTGAGATTTGGATTAGGTGTAGGTTTTGCTTTGGGGAATTGAGTTTAGGTTATAGGTTTAGGGAAGGGTTAGGTTTAAGTTATAGGTTTTGGGATTTGGGAATAGTTTTAGGTTATAACTATAGGTTTAGGTTAGGTTATAGGTTATATTTTTGGGATTTGAGAATGGGTTCAGGTTTAGGTTATAGGTTTTGGTTTTGGTTTAGGTTATAGTTTTGGGATTTGAGAATGGGTTCGGGTTTAGGTTATAGGTTTTGTTTTCGGTTAAGGTTATAAGTTTTGGGATTTGAGAATGGGTTCGGGTTTAGATTATAGGTTTTGCTTTTGGTTTTGGTTTTGGTTTAGGTTATAGGTTTTTAGATTTGAGAATGGGTTATGGTTACATTTAGGAAATCGGGTTCAAGTTCGGGATTGGGTTTGAGTTTGGGTTTCTAAGTTTAGGTTTACGTTTAGGTTAGGGAGTTGAGATTAGGATTAGGTGTAGGTTTAGCTTTAGGGAATTGATTTTAGGTTATAGGTTTAGGGAAAAGTTACGTTTAAGTTATAGGTTTTAGGATTTGGGAATAGTTTTAGGTTATTAGTATAGGTTTAGGTTAGGTTATAGGTCAAGGTTTAGGGATAGGTTATAGGTTTTGGGATTTGAGAATGGGTTCGGGTTTAGGTCATAGGTTTTGGTTTTGGTTTTGGTTATAGGTTTTGGGATTTGAGAATGGATTTGGGTTTTGTTCATAGGTTTTGATTTTGGTTTTGGTTTAGGTTATAGGTTATCGGTTTAGGTTATAGGTTATAGGTTTTGAGATTTGAGAATGGGTTTGGGTTTCGGTTATAGGTTTTGGTTTCGGTTAAGGTTATAGGTTTTGGGATTTGAGAATGGGTTCGGGTTTAGGTTATAGGTTTTGGTTTTGGTTATAGGTTTTTGGATTTGATAATGGGTTATGGTTTTGGTTTAGGAAATCGGGTTCAGGTTCGAGATTGGGTTTGAGTTTGGGTTTTCACGTTTAGGTTTAGGTTTAGGTTAGGGAGTTGAGATTAGGATTAGGTGTAGGTTTAGCTTTAGGGAATTTGTTTTAGGTTATAGGTTTAGGAAAAAGTTAGGTTTAAGTTCTAGGTTTTGGGATTTGAGAATAGTTTTAGGTTATAAGTTTAGGTTTAGGTTAGGTTATAGGTCAAGGTTTAGGGGTAGGTTATAGGTTTTGGGATTTGAGAATGGGTTCGGGTTTAGGTCATAGGTTTTGGTTTTGGTTTAGGTTATAGGTTTTGGGATTTATGAGTGGGTTCGTGTTTAGTTTATAGGTTTTGATTTTGGTTTAGGTTATAGGTTATCAGTTTAGGTTAAGGTTTAACTTTAGATTTAGGTTATAGGTTGTAGGTTTTGGGATTTGAGAATGGATTTAGGTTTAGGTTATAGGTTTTGGGATTTGAGAATAGGTTCGGGTTTAGGTTATAGGTTTTGGTTTTGGTTTTGGTTATAGGTTTTTGGATTTGAGAATGGGTTATTGTTTAGGCTTAGGAAATTGGGTTCAGGTTCGGGATGGGGTTTAAGTTTGGGTTTTTAAGTTTAGGTTTAGGTTTAGGTTAGGGAGTTGAGATTAGGATTAGGTGTAGGTTTCACTTTAGGGAATTGAATTTAGGTTATAGGTTTAGGGAAGGGTTAGGTTTAAGTTATAGGTTTTGGGATTTGGGAATAGTTTTAGGTTATAAGTATAGGTTTAGGTTAGGTTATAGGTTAAGGTTTTGGGATTTAAGAATGGGTTGAAGTTTAGGTTATAGGTTTTGGTTTTGGTTTATGTTATAGTTTTGGGATTTGAGAATGGGTTCGGGTTTAGGTTATAGGTTTTGTTTTCGGTTAAGGTTATAAGTTTTGGGATTTGAGAATGGGTTCGGGTTTAAATTATAGGTTTTGGTTTTGGTTTTAGTTTAGGTTATAGGTTTTTGGATTTGAGAATGGGTTATGGTTTAGGTTTAGGAAATCGGGTTCAGGTTCGGGATTGGGTTTGATTTTGGGTTTTCAAGTTTAGGTTTAGGTTTAGGTTAGGGAGTTGAGATTAGGATTAAGTGTAGGTTTAGCTTTAGGGAATTGAGTTTAGGTTATAGGTTTAGGAAAAAGTTAGGTTTAAGTTATAGGTTTTGGGATTTGGGAATAGTTTTAGGTTATAAGTATAGGTTTAGGTTCGGTTATAGGTCACGGTTTAGGGATAGGTTATAGGTTTTGGGATTTGAGAATGGGTTCAGGTTTAGGTCATAGGTTTTAGTTTTGGTTTAGGTTATAGGTTTTGGGATTTGAGAATGGGTTCGGGTTTAGTTTATAGGTTTTAATTTTGGTTCTAGTTATAGGTTTTTGGATTTGAGAATGGGTTTGGGTTTAGGTTATAGGTTTTGATTTTGGTTATAGGTTTTTGGATTTGATAATGGGTTATGGTTTAGGTTTAGGAAATTGGGTTCTGGTTTGGGATTGGGTTTAAGTTTGGGTTTTGAAGTTTAGGTTTAGGTTTAGGTTAGGGAGTTGAGATTAGGATTAGGTGTAGGTTTCGCTTTTGGGAATTGAGTTTAGGTTATAGGTTTAGGGAAGGGTTAGGTTTAAGTTATAGGTTTTGGGATTTGGGAATAGTTTTAGGTTATAAGTATAGGTTTAGGTTAGGTTATAGGTTAAGATTTCGGGATTTGAGAATGGGTTCAGGTTTAGGTTATAGGTTTTAATTTTGGTTTAGGTTATAGGTTTTGGGATTTGAGAATGGGTTCGGGTTTAGGTTATAGGTTTTGGTTTCGGTTTAGGTTATAGGTTTTGGTATTTGAGAATGGGTTCGGGTTTAGATTATAGGTTTTGGTTTTGGTTTAGGTTATAGGTTTTTGGATTTGAGAATGGGTTATGGTTTAGGTTCAGGAAATCGGGTTCAGGTTCGGGATTGGGTTTGAGTTTGGGTTTTCACGTTTAGGTTTAGGTTTACGTTAGGGAGATGAGATTAGGATTAGTTGTAGGTTTAGCTTTAGGAAATTGAGTGTAGTTTATTGGTTTAGGGAAAAGTTAGGTTTAAGTTATAGGTTTTGGGATTTGAAAATAGTTTTAGGTTATATGTATAGGTTTAGGTTAGGTTATAGGTCAAGGTTTAGGGATAAGTTATAGGTTTTGGGATTTAAGAATGGGTTCGGGTTTAGGTCATAGGTTTTGGTTTTGGTTTAGCTTATTGGTTTTAGGATTTGAGAATGGGTTCGAGTTTAGGTTATAGGTTTTGGTTTTGGTCTTGGTTTTGGTTTTGGTTATAGGTTTTTGGATTTGAGAATGGGTTATGGTTTAGGTTTAGGAAATCGAGTTCAGGTTCGGGATTAGGTTTAAGTTTGAGTTTTTAAGTTTTGGTTTTGGTTTAGGTTAGGTAGTTGAGATTAGGATTAGGTGTAGGTTTCGCTTTAGGGAATTGAGTTTAGGTTATAGGTTTAGGGAAGGGTTCGGTTTAAGTAATAGGTTTTGGGTTTTGGGAATAGTTTTAGGTTATAAGTATAGGTTTAGGTTAGGTTATAGGTTTAGGTTAGGTTACAGGTTAAGGTTTTGGGATTTGAGAATGGGTTTAGGTTTAGGTTATAGGTTTTAGTTTCAGTTAAGGTTATTGGTTTTGTGATTTGAGAATGGGTTTGGGTTTAGATTATAGGTTTTGGTTTTAGTTTTGTTTTAGGTTATCGGTTTTTGGATTTGAGAATGGGTTATGGTTTAGGTTTAGGAAATCGGGATCAAGTTCGGGATTGGGTTTGAGTTTGGGTTTTCAAGTTTAGGTTTAGGTTTAGGTTAGGGAGTTGAGATTAGGATTAGGTATAGGTTTAACTTAGGGAATTGAGTTTAGGTTATAGGTTTAGGGAAACGCTAGGTTTAGGTTATAGGTTTTATGATTTGGGCAAAGTTTTAGGTTATAAGTATAGGTTTAGGTTAAGTTATTAGTTAAGGTTTAGGAATAGGTTATAGGTTTTAGGATTTGAGAATGGGTTTGGGTTTAGGTTATAGGTTTTAGTTTTGGTTTAGGTTATAGGTTATAGGTTTTGGTTTAGCTTTTAGGTTAACGGTTTAGGTTAAAGTTTTGGTTTTTGGATTTGAGAATGGGTTCGGGTTTAGGCTATAGGTTTTGGTTTTAGTTTAGGTTATAGGTTTTGGGATTGGTTATAGGTTTTAGGATTTGAGAATGGGTTCGGGTTTAGGTTATAAGTTTTGGTTTTGGTTTTAGTTATAGGTTAACGGTTTAGGTTAAGGTTTAGGTTTAGGTTATAGGTTTTTGGATTTGATAATGGGTTCGGGTTTAGGCTATAGGTTTTTGTTTTGGTTTAGGTTATAGGTTTTGGTTTTAGTTATAGGTTTTGAGATTTGAGAATGGGTTCGGGTTTAGGCCATAGGTTTTGGTTTTGGTTTAGGCTATAGATTTTGGGATTTGAGAATGGGTTCAGGTTTATGTTATATGTTTTGGTTTTGGTTTATGTTATAGGTTAATGGTTTTGGTTATAGGTTTTTAGATTTGAGAATGGGTTTGGGTTTAGGCTATAGGTTTTGGTTTTGGTTTTGGTTATAGGTTTTGGTTTTGGTTATAGGTTATAGGTTTACGTTAAGGTTTAGGTTTAGTTTATAGGTTTTGGGATTTGAGAATGGATTCGGGTTTAGGTTATAGGTTTTGGTTTTGGTTTAGGTTATATGTTTTTGGATTTGAAAATCATTTGGGTTTAGGTTGAGGGTATGGTCCATGCAAATACAAATATAAACACGGCCTGTCCAAATGGACAGGCCCTTCTAATGCCGTCCATAAGAAATGGACAACTTCATCATGGTCATAACAGCGGTTCCCACCTTCTAGGGACCCCCGCTCTTCCGGATAGCTCCGACGCACATCCGGGTCTGGTCCATTAATTTCGAGAAAATACATAAACACAACCTGTCCAAATGGCCAGGCCCGTCCAATGTCGTACATAGGAAATGTATAGCTTCATCATGGTCATAACAGCGGTTCCCACCTTCCAGGGACCCCCGCTCTTCTGGATAGCTCTGACGCACATCCGGGTCTGCTCCATCAATTTCGAGCAGCAGTTCATAAACACAGCCTGTCCAAATGGCCAGGCCACTCCAATACATAAACCCATGTCATTTGAGAGAGCTCATCACTTGTAAAGGAAACATGAATCATAATAAAGGGCAATAAAAGACTTTTTTTTTTTAAATGAAAGAACTATAAACTTACAGTCCAATAAGTGAAGAGCCTTGTGTTGTTGCCACCATAAAGATATGGGTTGACCTGTTTTTGCATTGTTAACGCATTAGGAAATGGATTTGGGTCTGCATTGTTAAGCAATAATACACATTAAATTTGCATGTGTGGCCCACCTGATGAGCTGACTAGCCTGATTTTTAGGCCAAGGCATGTTAGTGATGGGACCCACCTGATGGAACTGCAGATAACATCCGATGTTAGCATTCATCCTTGAATTATAATGTTTTGATCCTCTATTTTTTCTCTGACAAATAGTTGTTATTGTTGAGGACTGTTGGAATTCTAATTCCAGCTTATATAATGGCAAGTGCACTGACTATAATTCAACGCAGGCTCTAACAACAGGTAGCTCCCCTTTTCCAAACCTACAAGCGGGATCCAGGCTGTTCACACATAGATTATATTCTTTTTTTAAGCTTAAAATATGATCAGTCCACACATAGATTTCCACAAATAAATACTAATGTGATGACCAAATGGAGCCTAAGACTATAAATACGTTCAAATATAGAGTCCAAAATTCATTCAATATTTTTTTAAAAAAAAAACAAGTGCCAAATTAGTTCAAAATGCGCACAGGATCTTGATGTAATAAAATTATCGAAAGAACATGTTTTAGATATAATAAAATACTAAGTCAATGTTGACCTGTTGATGTAGGGTATGATACTTTACCTGGTTAAAATGTTGTTGCAGCTTCTCATTCGTGAAATTAATACAGTACTGCTCAAAACTACACAACATGAAATATTGAATGTTAAGCAGGTAGGTGTTGTTGATTTTTAATCTTTTTCTTTATCAAGGGTTACCTATTTGCCTTGAAACTTTCAAAACCATAGATATCAAGGACCCCAATCAGAGACTTCGAGTTTGGATTTGCCCAATTGAGACATTAATTTTCTCCACAATCCTGCAAATAAAATTTGTGCACCTTCACCTCTTATGTCCATGCCTCACGACATTTAAAAAAAACATTAATGCATAAAAAAGAAAAGTAATGGGACCTAATAAGATCCATGAAAACATGCAAGAATCTTACTAGTCAAACAAGGAGGAATATATTGTCTTTACCAAACCATCCCTGCTAACTGTTGCACCAAGAGGATCAAGGGTTCTAGTAATAACTTCTTCGGGGGTTATCATCACACGTTTACACAGTGCATCTTCCAATGCCCGAGGATCACACCTGAAATAGTAATAAAATCAAGGGTTACCAAATGACCACTACATTAGATAAAGCATCAAGGACCTGTATGTAATAATATAGCATGTCATACATGAGAAGTTTAGCTGTCATCTTGTGATGGAATTTAGCTTTGTCATCTTTTAGAACTGAGGAGTCGATTTCCTTCCCCTTAGCAAAATCAATATTACCAATATGAAGAATGGCTGCAATGACTCTAAAGATCGCTTCCTGACAGAGTACTTGCATTAGGAAATGGCATTGACAATTGTTTTCCATTTTTAAATCCAGAAAGTAGCTGATTATGATTCAAATTTATAGTAAAGAATATACCTGTTCATGTTCGTTGATTCCAACAATATCCATAGCTCTCCGAGTTGTAAGATAGTCATGGGAATCACTCACACCAATAACACCATTCTTTTTAACTAATAAAAAAAAAGACCCAACTCAGCTGGGTCTCAGTTCATTTCTTTTTTATCTATCGAATAGCTAAGAATTTCATCTTAGGTAGTTCTCTAACAACTGTAGGGATCAAAGGAAGTATGGTAGCCCCTTCATTCAAAGTTGGTAAATAGAAAATTCATACCTTGGCAAAGGATGCTATATATCCATTGGTCCAGGATCATATAATTCTTAAATGAACAGAAACCCTTTCACCTTCAATGTCAGTTGGCAGAGCCGAGATTCAAACCAGCCTTTCCATTCCCTCGGATCATCATCATTTTCTGTAGTGATCAGAAAATGATGTCGATCTCCAGATAGTTCCTGTATGCATCAAAGAATGGGTAGGGCTCAAAAAAGGTATTCCAATCAGCCTTTTTTATCTTCGTTGCCTATAAGAGAAATTAAGAGGTATACATAAATAAAAGAAGGTAAAGGGAAAAGGAAAAAATGCTAGTACTATTCTAATAAAAGAGGCTCATTTTCAAGATGGCCTGGCTATGGCTCCTACAGTTTGCTTTGGGCCATTAAAGAGCTCAGGTCTAGGTCTTACTTTGCAGGCTGAATTGGATAGACCTTGCATCCAAATTCCCTAATTAGCATATGCATTTCAAGAACTAAGCAAATGGATAACTACAAGAATAAACAGAAATTACTATGAGTGTTGACTGTTGCTGTATTTTCTTTCTTGCCCATCTTTTCGTTGAATGTGAACCTCTGAAATGGCCAATTCCAGAGCATAAAATAGGAAGGTTGATCTAATGTGGGCAATCAATCCTAAAATGTCACTAATCTGCCATTTAAAAGTTGACCCCAAACTGTTGGAGAAAGGCTAAGATGATGACAACATTAGAAAATCTTACTCTTGGCCAAACCTCCACCTTGATTCTTGGGTCGACACCCGGCACCAGAAATAGCAAGAATGAGGGGGCAAAAAATTATAGCAAATTGTGGCCATTGTGTTCATTTCTTCTATTTGATGAGGTAAGCTCACTTGCCATTTGTATTTGAAGGATGCCCACTCATTACCTCTATTTGTGCTATTTCCAAAATTGTCACTTTGATATAAAAATGAAAGAAACCTTGCAAAACCAAGGCCAATTGTAAAGACCTTTGGCTGAGCCCAATAGATCACATAAACAAGCCTCAAAAATTTTTGTTCTATAGATTTTATTTATTTATTGAAAGGTTGCAAAAGCATAGGAAAACAAGCCTCGAAACCTGCATTTCTACATTGAACAATCATAGTTGGTAAAATGACAGGATGCACAATTAGATAGGGAAACAAGCCTCAAAACTTGCATTTAACACTAAACAAAATCATGGTTGATAAATTATAGGATGCACAAGCATAAGAAAAGAAGCCTCAAAACCTTCATTTCTAGATTAAAATATCGTGATTGGTACAAATGACAAGATGAACAAGCATAGGGAGTCTTCAATCGTAGTACTTCTGAAATTCTTCCTTTGGCACATTGGGTTATATCATCATACAATCCAAAGAAGAAGCTTCCTACTTGATGGATGTGCCTCAAAGAGGATTCTCAATCCTCTTTGTACCAATATCCTTAGCATTCATGATGCAACATTTAAGAGTTGTTGAAATAACATTTAGAACAGCAATAGGACCAAGACGTTATTTGCCACAAAAATTATTGAGTTGTTTCAATTTCAGGATATGGTCTTTCCACATGCTAGAATGCCAAATCAATGGCCCCATCACTATTTGTATTCACCAAGTGTGTGGTGAGGACCATGCTAATGGACAGCATATGCATAAAACACATCAGTGGGCCCGTGGGTGGGAGAGTGGATTCAATAAGGCTCTGACATGGCACGATTTGATTAAGTCATGTGCTGCTACAAGAGTCAAGCAAAGCATGTTTGAAAGTGGGGCTGGACTAATCAAATCTAGCAAAGCCAGGGCCTCATGAATTCCACTCCCAGTGGGTCAAGGGTTTGCATAGTACCCATGAGAGAATTGACCAAACAGCTTTGATAAGCCCACGAGTGTAAAAATCTTCTCTCCTACATACTGCCACATTCACCTGAGTGGCAAATAGCATGATATCCATTTATCTAGTGGACCACACTATAGGAAACAGTGGTGATTGAACATCCAATCATTAAAAACTTCCTATGGCCCACTGTAATGTTTTCGTAATGTTTATTTGCCGTCCAACCTAATGATAAGGTCAAATAAACATGGATGAAGGTACCAAAAAAAATAAAAATAAATAAATATCAGCTTGATCCAAATCATTTGTGGCTCATTAATGGTCAATCACCATTGTTTCTTATGTAATAGCTAACCTCTATCAAAATCATTAGCTAACAGGCTTTCATGGTCATAATGCCTAGGTGAAGGATCTATAAATCTTAATATCTTAAGAAAAACACAGGAAGTCAATCGTGCCTATATAACTGTGACTTATCATTTGAAAAATATGGCCAGTCAAATACACATGTGGGCCAGTATCTCCACCACAATGGAGGAGTTGAAGAGTGGACTGGCCTGATTTTAGTGAAGAGAGATAAGCATGGTGGAACTAACATGATGGGTGCCTTGGGATCTCCTGCCCAGTTCACACTGCCACATGGTGGCATGTTCATGAATTGCCCTGTGCATGCTTGTGACCTAAGCAAAAACCTCATTGCAGATATACACATTTGAAACCAGCAATTAGATTTCCCTCTAGATTTTAAATAGAATCAAGTGAGACTTTTGTGCCAATCATCATATTGTTTGGGGGAAAACAGAAACTGGAAAATACCTAAGTGAGCGCACCTTATGGATGGAGATCCCTATGCGTACAGACCAGATCCAAACTCAAGCTGCTCCACACCTGCGAAATCCGATCGTCGGAAGCTCGATCGGATCAATGGCTCGAAGATCGTTGTTTCTGTTGAAGGGAGAGGAAGAGTGAGAGAGGAAAATAGAGAGAGAAAGAGAGAAGGGAGTGAAAGAGAGAGGGAGAGATCGAGACAGAGGGAGATCGTCCATGAGGGAGCAGGAGATAGATGGGGAGAGAGATCGAGAGGGAAGGAGTGAGGGAGCAGGAGAGAGAGGGAGACAGATTGAGATGGAGGGAGCGGGAGAGAGACGGAGAGAGATCGAGAGGGAGCGAGGGAGTGAGGGAGCAAGAGAGAGAGAGGGAGGGAGTAAAGGAATGAGCGAGCGAGAGAAAATGGCGGAAGGGGGTTTTTTATTTTGGAGGGGTTTGGGGTTTTGGAGGGGCGCGTGACGGACGACTCCCTGGACATTTTATGGTTTTAGGACCGTGGGGCCTACTGTGATTTCTTTCATATATCCACTCCGTCCATTAATTTTAAATTATTTTTTTAAGTGCTGATAAAAAAATGAGTTAGATTGAATCTTTAAGGAGACCACACAACATATTAATAGTAGAAATTTAATTTATATTATTTCTTATGGTGTGGTCCAATTAGACATTTAATCTACATGATTTTTGGGCTCATGCACTAAAATTCTATATCAGAATTTTTGGACAGCTTAGATCAAACACATATATTCCAATGGACCTCATGGATCCCCTTAAGCACCATCTATATTTAATATGTTTTAGGTGGGGAGGTACGCTTTAGCTACAGAACACTTAGGCTATAGCTACGGATTAAATCCGTAGCTATATTACTATGGATTAAATCCGTAGCTAAAAGCTTCCAACCTCCATAGCCATTGCTTGATTTTTTGGTAGTGCGTGGCCTACTGGTATTCAATACTCCTGCACTCGTGCATCCATTCGGTCTAGACGTTGAAGCATCTCCTGGTACCAAAAAGGTTCTAGGACTTTCACCTAAGGACATCCTAAGTACCCACAGTGCTAGAACCAAGTATTTTCGGTATCCGATACGACCATCCACGATGTGCCTGTGGAGGTTATGGCCCTGATGTCACTGGGGCATACAATGGTCATGTCACACATATACGAGATGCATGAGCCATACTATCCAGTTATGCAGTAATCCTGCATATACCGTGCACTCATGTGGATAACTTCTATTAGTGAGTCCCATAAATAATTTGCTCAATGACATATGCTATGATCAGTTACTCCTCATATCAAGCATACATATGATGCCAATGGGTATGAATCATGCAATTATACTAAGCTTGTTATATAGTGATGAACTATCCTCATAACAAAGATGGGCCTAGACAGCCTACACACAACAAGTAGGGGCCTATCAATGGGCCCTAAGGAGAGTTACAATGCGGACATTTAACTAGCATTGTACTTACAATGTGGGTGTTAAACCTTCATTGCTCTAAAGGTAGAGCCCGCCCTAAACATCATTACATAAGACATGGTGGAATTACATAGTGCAATAAGCCTTATATACATCCCATTGGGCCTCGACCCATGGGCCTCAAATACATCAAATGGGCCGCATCACATGGGCCTCATGTATATCAAGGTGGTCCTCAACCACAGGCTTCATAGATCACATCAAGGTGGGCCTCAACAACGGGCCTCATATATCACATCGGGCCTAATCAAATGGGCCGGATCAAATGGGCCAAGTTGAATGGGCGAAGTTGAATGGGTGAGTTGAATGGGACAATTTAAATGGGCCGAGTCCAACTTATATATTTTTAGAGATCCATATAGAGTATTATATAAAAATGAACCATATCAAAAGATCAACTGGACCGTACCATATTTAACCTGGTGATAATAATTTCCACGGTTAAATTCTAGTGGGCCCCATCATAGGGTTTATTTCCCATCCAACCTATTCATAAGGTCACAAAGACCTGGATTTAGAGGAAAAATAAATATCATATTGGTATAAACCTTGTAGCCCAAGGGCTTTAATGGTGGACGTTCAAACCCACTATTTTCCTATAAAGTGGTCCACCTGATCCTAGATTTGTCTCATTTTTCTTATAACACAAGCCTAAGACGAGCTTGCAAAAAGGGTTGGACGGTTTGGATGCAGCACATGCACCATGGTGGGTCCAATAGGGATGGACAGCATAGATAAAGCACATACCTCATGGTGAGGACCACATTGATGGAAGGTGTGGGCCACAAACATCAGTGGGTCCCACGTGGGGCCCACCGTAATGTTTATTTTCCATCCAATCTGTTGATAAGGTCACACAGACCCAGGTTGAAGAGTAAAAAAAAATTTCATAATGATCCAAAACTTCTATGACCTAGAAAGGGTTCCAATGGTAGATGTTTAATCCCTCACTATTTCCTGTGATGTGGGCCACCTGAGTTCCTCATACAAATGATTTTTTTGGAGGGGGCCCACTGCCCTAAAGGGGCCATCAAATGCACGGCGTGGATGTTCAACACACATCATAGTGGGGCGCACGGCTGGGACCCACGGTCCCTGCTCGTCCGTCCCCTGCACAGCAGCAGCGTCTGCTGCTGTGATTTTTATTTATTTATTTATTTTGTTTTATTGTGGTTTTTCCTAGGTAGGGCCCGCATCTGAAAAATCCAACCCAACCATTGGATTCTATGGCTCAAGACAGTCTAAATGAGCCCAATATTCAGTATGTTTTAGCATGTAGTAACATCAAGGTGGGTCCTAACAGCCTTGAACGGTAGAAATCATAGTTTTCTATGGTATGACCTGCTTGATAATTGGATTAACTTCATTTTCAGCTCAACGCCTAAAATGACTTGGGAAATAAGATGGACGACATAGATTAAAGCCATACATTAAGGTGGGGCCACCACTAAATCTTGCTGAATCAAGCTAATATTTTTATTTTCAGTTCACATCCAGCGTCCTTGGACGCTGGACGGTTTGGGCGCAACACATATATTTAAGGTGGGCCCCACCTATAAACGTGCTGTCTAGGTTGACCACCAAAAGGCTGGGTGGTGTGGATAAGACATACATCAAGATGGGCTTCAACTGGGTGGGCCACACGGCCACATTATTGCTCTAAAATAATGAAAGAGAGAGGGAAAAAGAGAAAGAAAGAGAGAGAGAGAGAGAGAAAGGATGGTTGTAAGAGAGGTGATAGTTATATTTGACTTGAAAGTTGACTTAGTAGGTTACTTGACTTGAGGAGAAAGAAAGCATGGGCTGTGTACTTTGATTGATCAATTGATGGGATGGGTTGTAGAGATTCTCTTAGGTTCGTAAATGCACAGTGTTTCTTCAAAATAAACGCATGCCCACATCTCCTAGCCAGGGTATCGGATCGATATGCAAGACGTAGCATTGGAACCACGGCGACGGTGCGGTCGTAATGGTACAAGTATCGAATTAAGCCTTCTCAAATCTACGGGATACGACTTAGGGTCGCGTGCAAATTTCGATTATAGGTCGCGGGTTACCAGAATTTATTGGGAAGGATCGCGGGAGTTGATGGAACAGTAGGAAATAGGATACGAGCCTTACAGCTCTTCCCACCTAATAAAAATTTCATCCTCAAAATTTATACTACCATCGCAACTAAGCATATCTCATAAGGAAAAATGAACATAACATCATATATAATCAAAACACAATACAACATACAATCAAACATTGAAATGATGGGGATAGTGCTCTCAAATCTCCACCTCGCGCTCTTAAGATGCCTCATCTACACTATAATGGTCCCACTGCACCTTTACCAAGGGAATAACCTTGGTCCGGAGGACCTGCTCATTCCGATCGAGGATACGAACTGGCTGCTCAATGTAAGAAGCGTCCTTACGAATCTCCAATGACTACCAATCAAAAATGGAATGATGTCTGACCCACACTTCCTCAACATAGAAATACAGAAAACTTTGTGGACGCCAGACAACTGAGATAGTAAGGCAAGTCGATAGGCCACGGCGCCAACGTACCCGGTGATCTCGAAAGGTCCTATGAATCTTGGGGCAATCTTTCCCTTTGCTCCAAATCGAACCACGCCCTTCATGGGCAAGACCTTGAGATACACTTTGTCCCTTACTACAAACACTAAGAGACAACCCTGACGGTCAACAAAACTCTTCTCCCGGCTCTGAGCTGTGTGCATCCTCTACCTAATGATGTTAATGACCTCTAATGTCTTTACACAAGCTCACGACCTAGGAGATGCCGCTCTCCAACCTCAGTCCAATAACTCAGAGATTTGCACGGTCTGTCATATAATGACTCAAAGGGAGCCATGCCAATGGTCACCTGATAGCTGTTGTTGTATGTGAACTTAGCCAATCTTAGGTGTTCATCTCAACTACCCGAGCAATCAATCGCGTAGGCCCGAAGCATATCCTTAAGGATCTAGTTGACCCTCTCGGTCTGGCCATCGGTTTGTGGAAGGTATGCAATGTTGAGCTGCAAATCAGTCCCCATTGCTCTTTAGAAGCTCCCCCAAAACCTCGGGTCTCGGTCTGAAACGATCGAGACAGGAACACCGTGCAGTCTCACGATCTTATTAACAAACAGCTTGGTGAGCCAATCCACATGTCAGGTCTCATGAATGGCAAGAAAATGTGCCGACTTTGTTAGACGGTCCACGACAACCCAGATGGCTTCATGACTACGCTGAGTCCTCGACAAACCCATGATAAAATCGGTAGATATGTGCTCTCACTTCCACATCGGGATGCTCAACCGTTACAATAGACTAGGGGGTCTCTGATGATCGACTTTGACACGCTAGCATGTATCACACTCGGCCATAAAACTAGCTATATGGCACTTCATCTCCGCCTAAAAATATTGACGCCTCGTATCACGATACATCTTCGTCGAGCCAGGGTGGATAGAGAACCACGATCGATTGCCTTGATTATAAGATTTCGGTGCAACTCAGGAATATCCGGTACATATAATTAGCCTTTAAAGTGAAGTCCACCATCAGAACCAATTTTCCAGTCTGACTGACTCTCAGATGCTACCTCTTCCTAATAACTCTGCACTGACTCATCTACCTGCTGAGCCTCGATCACCCTTGCAACACGAGAGGGTTGAATCGATAGGCTCGATAACTACATAATAGAAGACTGTAATCTGATCTCGATGTCAAAAGATGACACATCCTCAAGCATCCTCTACTCCTGAATCATCACGTGCGCCACCATACCTCATGGCTGACGGCTGAGGGCATCCACCACCATGTTCGCCTTGCCCGGGTGCTACTAAATATCAAAATCATAGTCCTTCAGGAGCTCCATCCAATGCCTCTGCCTCATGTTCAGCTCAGACTGAGAGAACAGATACTTCAAGCTCTTATGGTTAACGAAGAGCTCAAACCTCACCCCATAGAGATAGTGCCTCTACACCTTCAGTTTGAAGACAACTGCTGTCAGTTCTAAATCATGTGTGGGGTAGTTCAGCTCATGGACCTTGAGCTAGTGAGACGGATAAGCCACTGGCTTCCTATGCTGCATTAGGATAACACCCAAGCCAAGTCAGGAGGCATCAGTAAATACAACAAATCCATCACTCCCAGAGGAAAGAGTGAGGACAGGAGTGGACGTGAGGCAGTCCTTCAACTCCATAAATGCCTACTCACAAGCGTAGCTCCAAATGAACTCGACACCCTTTTGGGTTAACCTGGTCAATGGGGCTGCAATACGAGAGAATCCCTCCATGAAATGTCGGTAGTAGCCCTCCAAATTAAGAAAACTACGAATCTCGGACACATTCATGGGCTGGACCCACTGACGCACAGTAATAATTTTTGAGAGGTCCACTGCGATGCCCTTCCTGGTCACCACATGACCGAGGAACTTCACCTCCTCCTGCCAGAACTCACACTTCTCAGTTTTGCGTAAAGCTGGTGTGCACGGATGGTCTATAAGGTAATCTTCAGATGCCGCTCATGCTCCTCACGGGTCCTTGAATATATCAAAATATCATTAATGAAGACCACAATAAACTGGTCGAGATACGAACGAAAGACCTCGTTCATCAACTGCATAAATACCGCGGGCACATTGGTCAGTCCAAAGGACATGACCTAGAACTCAAATTGACCATAGCGTGTCATGAACGCTGTCTTCGGGATATCCTCATCTCGGACTCGAACCTGATGATAACCGAACCACAAGTCTATCTTCGAAAAGAACTATGCCTCCTACAGCTGATCAAATAAATCATCGATCCTCGGAAGTGAGTCCTTGTTCTCGATCGTGACCTTGTTGAGCTCACGATAATCTACGCAAAGCCTCAATGAGCCATCCTTCTTCTTCACGAAGAGTACCGAAAATCCCTGTAAGACCCGTATCCTAATCCGCACTGTTCCGTGGATTCCCGCGACCCTTCTCGCCAGATTCCGGCAATCCGCGACTTATGGTTGACGTTGCGCACGACCGTAAGTCGTATCCTATTCATTTGAGCCGGCTTAATCCAAGACTTGTATCGTTGCGACCGCACCGTCGCCGCGGTTCCAACGCCGCAACTCACGCACCGATCCGATACCCAGACGATGAGATACGGACCCACGTTCAGTTCGAGCAAAAACACCGCGCGTTGCAAATCCCAAGGAATCTCTACAATATGTCCCATCAATCCCATCAATCACCCATCAATCACCTCTCATGTCAAGTACACACACACCCATGCTTCCTTTCTCCACAAGTCAAGCAACCACCCAAGTCAACTAACACATCACCTCACCCATCACTCACCTCACCCATCACTCACCTCACCCATCACTCACCTCACATCACTCCATCTCTCATTAATCACACCTCTCTCCCTCTCATTTCTCAACACTTCAACCCAAGCAAGGGAGAGCATCCAACGTCCAAGTCTCCCCATGGAGAGAAGTGCATATGTGAGGCCCACTTTCCACTCCCAAATCTCCCATCCCAGCCATCTAATTCCCATCTCCACCATCTAAGTGAAGCTCTAGGTGACCGGCTATCCAACGGACCAAGAAGATCAAGAGGTGGGTGCTTCTATAGGGTAGATTTATGTGTTTTTATGGTGGACCAAGTGAGGCCCACCGATCAATGGTGTGGATCTCACTTGGGACCTTTATTTGTGGCCGATGGACCACTTAGATCATCATGATCGTTCCATGATGGGGCCATTCTCCATGGACCCCATCATGATGTTTATTTCATTTCAAAAAGGTCATCTAGACCGTCCATAACGGTGGAGAATGGATCTCCACCGTTGATTTACATTCTTGATGGTCCTTCGTTCAAAGGGGTCCGTTGTTGTATGATTTCATGTAAGGGAGGGCCCATAATGACGGGGACCCTCCATCATAAGCCGTGTCCCACTCTCCATGTCTCTCTCTCTCTATTTTATTCTTTATTTTTAATTTATTTTATTTTATTTATTACAAAAGAATGGGGTGGCCCACTTGAATAGATCCCATCTGGATGCATTTATTTTATCCAAGTGGGGCCCACCTTTCACACCATTTTCATGCCGCCCATCAGGTGGTGGCCCACTTCATCAGAGCCTGTCATATAAAAAAAAAATAATAATAATAAATAAATACATAAGTTTATTTGACCGTCCAGCGTCCCAGACGCTGGACGCTGTGAAGAAAAAAAAAAAAGAAAAAGAGAAAGAAAAAGGGAAGAAGGAAAGAAGAAAAGAAAAAAAAATTGGGTGGCCTCCTTGCATAGGCCCCACCCTGATGCTTATATCCGATCTGAGCCGCCCATCCTCTTACCCACGGCATTGTAGCCGTTGGGTAGAAGTTTGGAGCTGATCCAATCACCTGGTGGGCCATAGCGTCAAAGGTCGCACCTTTACCATTCAAATATCACTTTCTTAGTTTATTTCACTTCCATGCATCAAAAAAATTCAAACTCTGGACTCATTTGGACGGCCTCGGGCCACTGATCGTAATGGCCGGAGTAGATTTCATTTTCAGGGGCCCCACAGGCCAAAAACCGCGGAAAAACCGCTTCCTTCCAAATCTCTTTTTCTTTAAAACGAGCAGCAGAGGCGCTGCTGCCCCTGCCCATGTCAGACGCCCAGCGGCGGGCGGTCGGCGGACGCCAGGCCGTCCACGGCTCCCCGGGCGGGCCCCACCATGATGCATATTTTGTATTCACACCGTTCATCAGGTTGCCCACCCACTGACGTGGCTCCCCTCCAAGTTTCAGGTCCATCCGAGATTCAGGCGGCCCACACCACAAGAAACAGTGGTGATTACAATCTACCATTGAAATCCTTTTGGGGTCCACAGAAGTTTTTGGACCAAGCCGAAATTCATTTTTGTTATTCACCCAGGTCCCTATGACCTTGTAAAGGGATTGGATGGATTATAAACATTTTGGTGGGCCCCACATGGGACCCACAGCGATGTATGTAGCTTAATTCCACCGTCCGTACGGACGGTGGAGCCCAATACAATATGTGTGCGGGCGTACGTGGGTGTGTACGCGCGTGTGTGTGCATGTGTGTATGCATGTGTGAGTGCACATGTGCGTGTGCATGTAGGTGTGTGTATATACAATATTATATATATTTCGTATAATATGGTGTATATATATATATATACATATATATACTTACCTATGTATATATACTGTATATGTATTATATAGTATATTATAATTTTGGTGGACCTTCATGTGACCCCCGCCACGATGCATATGTTGCATCTAAACCGTCCATTTATTCGTTTTTATATAAAATTATTTTATGGCATGGGCCAAAATGAAACAGATCTATGGTTCAAATGGGCCACCATGACACGTGTATAGGGCCCTTTATTGATTTAACCTTGGCCATTTATTGAGGCCTACCTTGGTATATATATGAGGACTAAATGGTCACCCATTTGGTACATATAAGGGCTACGGAATTAAGCTCATCTGGCATTATAATGCCCATGGGTTTGGGCCCATTTGACATATGCAATACCCATGGGATTCGGCCCACCTACTCTATATAAAGCCCCTGGGAACAAGCCCATTTGATGTGTATGGGGCACAAAGGGAGTAGCCTAGTTGATATATTTATGTGCAGAGGCCCATCTAGCATGTTTAAAGCCCAAGTTGTGAGACCACTTTAATGTATTTCAAGGCCCATGGATCGTGGACCATTGCAATGTACATAAGGCTCATTAGTGAGGCCCATTAATGCAAACCATTTAGTGAATGTGAGGCCCATGTAATACGACCCATTTGAATATATCTAAGGCCCATGAATCAACGCCTAACGGATGTCCTTAGGGTCCATTGCAATGTACGTTTCTCATGGTTCGTGAAATGATATTTATGGCGAACCGTGCCTGGGAAACAATGTTGGTTTGACGTCCACATTGTATGTACGATGTTGGTTAAATGTCCGCATTGTAATTCTCTTTAGGGCCCATTGATAGGTCCATACCTGTTACTATTCATTGCCTAATAACATGTTTAGAATAATCTCATAACTCATGCCCATACGCATCATATGTATGCTTGATATGAGAATGACTGATCATAGCATACGCCATTGGACAGACCATCTATGGGGCTCGTTAGGTGACTGAGCACCCCACATGATCGCGCAGTACGCGCTGGATTGCTGCATGTTTTGACAGCGTGATTCATGCATCTCGCATACGTATGACTTGATCACTGCACGCCCTAGCAACATCAGGGCCGTGGCTCCACAGGTACATCGTGGATGGCCGTATTGGATACCGGAAATACTTATTCTAGCACTGTGGGCACTTAGGATGTCCTTGGGTGAGAGTCCCAGAACCTTGTTGGTACCAGGAGATGCTTCAACGTCTAGACCGAGTGGATACACGAGCGCCCGAGTGCCAAATACCAGTAGGCCGCGTCTCCCACTGTGTCGTGGTCGGTTGGAAGGGGGTGTGGCCTTATCCGCCTGAGTGAGAGGGCTATAAGCTAGGCTGAGTTTGACTAGCTCGCAAATGAGTCCGCTATCGACGAGCCGGGTAGGTATTGGCATACTACTGGTCAGGCGGATAGTGAGGTCTTATCCGCTTGCTTGACTGTGCAGCTAGGGAGGTGGCAGTCTCTGCGAAGTGTATTGGACCCCGGTGATATCCAGAGAGGAACTGTACTGATATACGCATTTGAGGAATACCGACTTGCTTGGATTGCATTTCGCATATGACATTTGGCTATGTAGGCCTTGTATCGCATCGGTGTGGCCGATGACATTCATATCTCGCATCATGCCTTGCATTACACAGCCTTGGTATATTCATGGACTTACCGCATGCTTCCGCATTGTTCTGATACTGTACATTTGGCGTTTGCCTTACGCACACACTTGCACCATCCTCTAAGCTTTTGAAAGCTTATGCACGATAGTTGCGTGCAGGTAGCGTTGGACGACAGCAGCGCTGAGACAGGAGTGCACATCAGGACCCTTTTTGGAGCTTTTGATCACCTTGTATTTCCCTTTCTGCATTGTACTTAAAATTGTTGTTATAGTGGATACGTGGTGATGTTGTTTGTGACTTGGTTATGTCTGTGGTTATGCTCCTTTACAAAAAAAAAATTCATTCTGAAAATCCTCCTTGTAGGATCCCAGGATCGGAATCTGGCATTAGATTATCAGAAGCCGAGAATGGGGCACTACGGAGGCTGTCGACACCGGATTCGGCAATCGGGATTCATGTGAATCCGATTTTCGGGTTTGGGGCGTGACAGAAGTTGGTATCAGAGCATAACTTGGGAATACCTGAGTAATACATCACATATCTACTATAAATAGGTTCCGAGTCTGAATGATTTAACGATTTTTCGACGTGACGCTTAATGTATGTGCCTTCGAGGATCCTCAAGACTGATAGGCCATTGTTCCTTCCTGTAGGAGACATTATGGCTAGAAGAACAACCCGAGCGAATCCCGCTCCACCACCCGCAGCTCCTGCTTTACCAGCCGCTACTCCTACTCCACCACCAGATAGTCCTGCCTTTGAGCCTGAGGATGCCACTCACTTTCCTGAGACAGGTGCGGATCCTACCGTACCTGTGAGTGCTACTCAGCTGCAGCAGATGTTGCAGGCGATGACCGCCATCCTTCAGGGGCAGAGCAGGCGTCCCACAGTGTCACCAGCCGAGGCTGAGCAGGAGCGTGCGAGCGCTCTTCTCAAGGATTTCCGACGGCACGATCCCCCACGTTTTCGGGGTGAGCCGGACCCTACTGCTGCAGAGTTATGGTGCTCCGAGGTGGAGAAGATATTCGACACCATGAGATGTACCACTCAGCAGCGAGTTCCATTGGCTGTATTCCTTCTGCAGGGCGAGGCTCAGTATTGGTGGGCATCTGTGGCCCGATCAGTAGCCTCCGATTTTGAGTGGACCTGGGAGGACTTTATAGACCGGTTTGACCGGAAGTTCTTCCCCGAGCATGTGCGACAGCAGCGCGCACTTGAGTTTGAGACGTTGGTCCAGGGGGACATGTCTGTGTCCCAGTATGAGGCTCGGTTCGTCGCACTATCCAGATTCGCGACGTATCTTGTTGATGATGAGGGGCGGAAGGCCCGCCGTTTTGAGAACGGCTTACGTCCTGCCCTCCGGAGCCGTGTGATCGGACACATGCTTCCGACATTTGAGGAGATAGTAGAGCGAGCCTTGATATATGAGACAGATTGGGCCAGTGTGCAGAGGGCCCGTGATCAGAGGGGAGATCAGAAGAGGAAGGCACCCTCTAGTAGCTCCCATCAGCAGCATCGTTCACAGCAGCGGCGCACGACCCGCCCAGCATTCCGAGCACCAGCAGTACCCCCAGCACCATCTTCGGGATCATTTTCAGGTACCTGCTTTGGGTGCGGTCGTACAGGGCATCGTAGGCACGAGTGTCCCCATCCGCAGCAGCAGCAGCAGCCGAGGGTACCACATCCACCTCCACGACAGCCACCACAGCAGCAGCGACCGCAGCACCAGCCTCCTGTACCTCCTCCACAGCAGCTGAGGCAGCAGACTAGGCCCCCACAGCGACCACAGGAGCAGCAGAGACCTCAGAGGGGACCTGCACCTCCTCAGCGGGCTCATGGCAGATTTTATGCCGCCCAGCAGGACCCTCAGTCATCAGGAGGGGTCGTCGAGGGTACTCTTCCTGTCTCTGCATGCATTGCACGTGTACTATTTGATTCTGGTGCATCGCATTCATTTGTCGCCGATGATTTCTGCCGATCGACCGGTTTGCCGTTGGAGTCTGCCCGTGAGGATTTGGTAGTATCGACGCCATTAGGGAAGACCGCCGTGTTGAGCCGATTTTGCGCGTCTTGCCCTATTTTGATTGGGGATATCTTCTTGCCTGCCGACCTATTTGTATTGCCGATGTCCGGTTTTGATGTTATCCTGGGCATGGACTGGCTTGCCGAGTACTACGCCATATTAGACTGCTCTGCGAGGTCAGTCACGTTCTGCATACCCGGCGTGCCAGAGTTTCAGTTTGTTGCCGAGCCTAGAGGAGGGCAGCTTTCTTGCTTGTTATCGTGTGCCGTTGAGGAGCCAGCTGCTTTGAGTATCGACCAGCTGCCGGTTGTCTGTGGTTTTCCTGATGTGTTTCAGGAGATTCCGGGATTACCACCTCGTCGGCATACCGAGTTTCAGATTGATCTTGTGCCTGGTACTGCGCCTATTTCGAAGGCCCCGTATCGTATGGCACCACTAGAGTTACGGGAACTGCAGAAGCAGTTGGACGAGTTGCGCGAGCTAGGCTTTATTCGTCCGAGCAGTTCGCCGTGGGGAGCGCCGGTACTCTTCGTAAAGAAGAAGGATGGCTCGTTGAGGCTTTGCGTAGACTACCGCGAGCTCAACAAGGTCACGATCAAGAACAAGTACCCGCTTCCGAAGATCGATGACTTGTTTGATCAGCTGCAGGAGGCGCAGTTCTTTTCAAAGATAGACTTGCGGTCCGGTTATCATCAGGTTCGGGTTCGAGATGAGGATATCCCGAAGACAGCCTTTAGGACGCGATACGGTCATTTTGAGTTCCAGGTCATGTCCTTCGGACTGACCAATGCGCCCGCAGTATTCATGCAGTTAATGAACGAGGTCTTCCGTCCGTATCTTGATCAGTTTGTCGTGGTGTTTATTGACGACATCCTGATATATTCGAGGACTCATGAGGAGCATGAGCGACATCTTGAGATTACATTGCAGACCCTCCGTGCACACCAGCTTTACGCGAAGCTGGAAAAGTGTGAGTTCTGGCAGGAGGAGGTGAAGTTCCTCGGCCATGTAGTGACGAGGCAGGGTGTCGCTGTAGACCCCTCGAAGATAGATGCCGTGCGTCAGTGGGATCAGCCCACGAATGCATCCGAGATCCGCAGTTTTCTTGGTTTGGCGGGCTACTACCGACGTTTTATTGAGGGATTCTCCCGCATTGCAGCCCCGTTGACCAGATTGACCCGGAAGGGTGCCGAGTTCATTTGGAGCGACGCTTGTGAGCAGGCGTTTATGGAGTTGAAGGACCGCCTCACGTCCGCTCCTGTCCTCACTCTTCCCTCTGGGAGTGATGGATTTGTTGTATTTACTGATGCCTCACGAGTTGGCTTAGGTGCTGTCCTGATGCAACACGGGAAGCCGGTAGCTTATGCGTCCCGTCAGCTCAAGGTCCATGAGCTGAACTACCCTACGCACGATCTAGAGCTGGCAGCGGTTGTCTTTGCACTGAAAGTGTGGAGACACTATCTTTACGGGGTGAGATTCGAGCTCTTTTCCGATCACAAGAGCTTGAAGTATTTGTTTTCTCAGTCCGAGCTGAACATGAGGCAGAGGCGTTGGATGGAACTCCTGAAGGACTACGATTTTGATCTTCAGTACCACCCGGGCAAGGCGAACGTGGTGGCGGATGCCCTTAGTCGTCAGCCACGAGGCCTGGTGGCGCATATGATGATTCAGGAGTGGAGGATGCTCGAGGATATAGCAGAGTATGACTTTGAGTTTGGTCTGCAGTCATCTATCGTTCAGCTATCGAGCTTGTCGATCCAACCCTCTCTTGTCGCAAGGGTGATCGAGGCTCAACAGACAGACGAGTCGTTACAGGATTACCGAGCAGAGGCAGCATCTGAGAGTCAGACAGATTGGCAGATCGGTTCTGACGGTGGACTTCGCTTCAGAGGCCGATTGTGTGTCCCGGATATTCCTGATTTACGCCGAGATCTTATGACCGAGGCACATCGATCGCGCTTCTCTATTCACCCTGGCTCGACGAAGATGTATCGCGATATGAGACGCCAGTATTTTTGGTCAGGGATGAAGCGCCAGATAGCCAGTTTTGTGGCCGAGTGTGACACCTGCCAGCGTGTCAAGGCCGACCACCAGAGACCCCCTGGCCTATTGCAGCCGCTGTGCGTCCCGATGTGGAAGTGGGAGCATATATCTACCGATTTTGTCTTGGGTTTGCCGAGGACTCAGTGCGGTCATGACGCCATCTGGGTTGTTGTGGACCGTCTGACGAAGTCGTCACATTTTCTTGCGATTCGTGAGACTTGGCATACAGATCGGCTCGCTAGGATGTTCATTGATGAGATCGTGAGATTGCATGGTGTTCCCGTCTCGATTGTTTCAGACCGAGATCCGAGGTTCACATCTCAGTTTTGGAGGAGCTTTCAGAGAGCGATGGGCACTGATTTGCAGCTCAGCACCGCGTATCATCCGCAGACCGATGGCCAGACCGAGAGGGTCAACCAGATCCTTGAGGATATGCTTCGGGCCTGCGCGATTGATTTCACGGGTAGTTGGGACGAGCACCTGCGATTGGCCGAGTTCGCGTACAACAACAGCTATCAGGTGACCATTGGCATGGCTCCTTTTGAGGCATTATATGGCAGACCGTGCAGATCTCCGAGTTGTTGGACTGAGGTTGGAGAGCGACGTCTCCTAGGTCCCGAGCTTGTGCTGCAGACATCAGAGGCTATCGACATCATCAGACAGAGGATGCGCACAGCTCAGAGCCGGCAGAAGAGTTTTGCTGATCGTCGGCGTCGTCCCTTGGAGTTTGCCGTTGGGGACTATGTGTATCTCAAAGTCTCACCCATGAAGGGTGTAGTTCGTTTTGGGACGAAGGGCAAGCTTGCCCCGAGATTCATAGGACCTTTTGAGATCACAGGTCGCATTGGCGCTGTGGCTTACCGGCTTGCCTTGCCATCTCAGTTGTCTGGCGTCCACAACGTCTTCCATGTCTCTATGTTGAGGAAGTGTGGGTCAGACGTCGTTCCTGTTATCGATTGGCAGCCGTTGGAGGTTCGTGAGGACGCTTCTTATATTGAGCAGCCAGTTCGTATCCTCGATCGAAAGGAGCAGGTCCTCAGAACCAAGGTCATTCCCTTGGTGAAAGTACAGTGGGGCCACCATAGTGTAGATGAGGCATCTTGGGAGCGCGAGGCAGAGATCCGCGAGCGTTATCCCCATCTCTTTGACGATTGATTGTATGATGTATCATGGTGCTTGATTACATATGATGTTATATTCCCTATTTCCTCTTCGAGTTATGGTCAGTTGCCATGGTAGTGTAAATTTCGAGGACGAAATTTTTATTAGGTGGGGAGAGCTGTAAGACCCGTATCCTAATCCGCACTGTTCCGTGGATTCCCGCGACCCTTCTCGCCAGATTCCGGCAATCCGCGACTTATGGTTGACGTTGCGCACGACCGTAAGTCGTATCCTATTCATTTGAGCCGGCTTAATCCAAGACTTGTATCGTTGCGACCGCACCGTCGCCGCGGTTCCAACGCCGCAACTCACGCACCGATCCGATACCCAGACGATGAGATACGGACCCACGTTCAGTTCGAGCAAAAACACCGCGCGTTGCAAATCCCAAGGAATCTCTACAATATGTCCCATCAATCCCATCAATCACCCATCAATCACCTCTCATGTCAAGTACACACACACCCATGCTTCCTTTCTCCACAAGTCAAGCAACCACCCAAGTCAACTAACACATCACCTCACCCATCACTCACCTCACCCATCACTCACCTCACCCATCACTCACCTCACATCACTCCATCTCTCATTAATCACACCTCTCTCCCTCTCATTTCTCAACACTTCAACCCAAGCAAGGGAGAGCATCCAACGTCCAAGTCTCCCCATGGAGAGAAGTGCATATGTGAGGCCCACTTTCCACTCCCAAATCTCCCATCCCAGCCATCTAATTCCCATCTCCACCATCTAAGTGAAGCTCTAGGTGACCGGCTATCCAACGGACCAAGAAGATCAAGAGGTGGGTGCTTCTATAGGGTAGATTTATGTGTTTTTATGGTGGACCAAGTGAGGCCCACCGATCAATGGTGTGGATCTCACTTGGGACCTTTATTTGTGGCCGATGGACCACTTAGATCATCATGATCGTTCCATGATGGGGCCATTCTCCATGGACCCCATCATGATGTTTATTTCATTTCAAAAAGGTCATCTAGACCGTCCATAACGGTGGAGAATGGATCTCCACCGTTGATTTACATTCTTGATGGTCCTTCGTTCAAAGGGGTCCGTTGTTGTATGATTTCATGTAAGGGAGGGCCCATAATGACGGGGACCCTCCATCATAAGCCGTGTCCCACTCTCCATGTCTCTCTCTCTCTATTTTATTCTTTATTTTTAATTTATTTTATTTTATTTATTACAAAAGAATGGGGTGGCCCACTTGAATAGATCCCATCTGGATGCATTTATTTTATCCAAGTGGGGCCCACCTTTCACACCATTTTCATGCCGCCCATCAGGTGGTGGCCCACTTCATCAGAGCCTGTCATATAAAAAAAAAATAATAATAATAAATAAATACATAAGTTTATTTGACCGTCCAGCGTCCCAGACGCTGGACGCTGTGAAGAAAAAAAAAAAAGAAAAAGAGAAAGAAAAAGGGAAGAAGGAAAGAAGAAAAGAAAAAAAAATTGGGTGGCCTCCTTGCATAGGCCCCACCCTGATGCTTATATCCGATCTGAGCCGCCCATCCTCTTACCCACGGCATTGTAGCCGTTGGGTAGAAGTTTGGAGCTGATCCAATCACCTGGTGGGCCATAGCGTCAAAGGTCGCACCTTTACCATTCAAATATCACTTTCTTAGTTTATTTCACTTCCATGCATCAAAAAAATTCAAACTCTGGACTCATTTGGACGGCCTCGGGCCACTGATCGTAATGGCCGGAGTAGATTTCATTTTCAGGGGCCCCACAGGCCAAAAACCGCGGAAAAACCGCTTCCTTCCAAATCTCTTTTTCTTTAAAACGAGCAGCAGAGGCGCTGCTGCCCCTGCCCATGTCAGACGCCCAGCGGCGGGCGGTCGGCGGATGCCAGGCCGTCCACGGCTCCCCGGGCGGGCCCCACCATGATGCATATTTTGTATTCACACCGTTCATCAGGTTGCCCACCCACTGACGTGGCTCCCCTCCAAGTTTCAGGTCCATCCGAGATTCAGGCGGCCCACACCACAAGAAACAGTGGTGATTACAATCTACCATTGAAATCCTTTTGGGGTCCACAGAAGTTTTTGGACCAAGCCGAAATTCATTTTTGTTATTCACCCAGGTCCCTATGACCTTGTAAAGGGATTGGATGGATTATAAACATTTTGGTGGGCCCCACATGGGACCCACAGCGATGTATGTAGCTTAATTCCACCGTCCGTACGGACGGTGGAGCCCAATACAATATGTGTGCGGGCGTACGTGGGTGTGTACGCGCGTGTGTGTGCATGTGTGTATGCATGTGTGAGTGCACATGTGCGTGTGCATGTAGGTGTGTGTATATACAATATTATATATATTTCGTATAATATGGTGTATATATATATATATACATATATATACTTACCTATGTATATATACTGTATATGTATTATATAGTATATTATAATTTTGGTGGACCTTCATGTGACCCCCGCCACGATGCATATGTTGCATCTAAACCGTCCATTTATTCGTTTTTATATAAAATTATTTTATGGCATGGGCCAAAATGAAACAGATCTATGGTTCAAATGGGCCACCATGACACGTGTATAGGGCCCTTTATTGATTTAACCTTGGCCATTTATTGAGGCCTACCTTGGTATATATATGAGGACTAAATGGTCACCCATTTGGTACATATAAGGGCTACGGAATTAAGCTCATCTGGCATTATAATGCCCATGGGTTTGGGCCCATTTGACATATGCAATACCCATGGGATTCGGCCCACCTACTCTATATAAAGCCCCTGGGAACAAGCCCATTTGATGTGTATGGGGCACAAAGGGAGTAGCCTAGTTGATATATTTATGTGCAGAGGCCCATCTAGCATGTTTAAAGCCCAAGTTGTGAGACCACTTTAATGTATTTCAAGGCCCATGGATCGTGGACCATTGCAATGTACATAAGGCTCATTAGTGAGGCCCATTAATGCAAACCATTTAGTGAATGTGAGGCCCATGTAATACGACCCATTTGAATATATCTAAGGCCCATGAATCAACGCCTAACGGATGTCCTTAGGGTCCATTGCAATGTACGTTTCTCATGGTTCGTGAAATGATATTTATGGCGAACCGTGCCTGGGAAACAATGTTGGTTTGACGTCCACATTGTATGTACGATGTTGGTTAAATGTCCGCATTGTAATTCTCTTTAGGGCCCATTGATAGGTCCATACCTGTTACTATTCATTGCCTAATAACATGTTTAGAATAATCTCATAACTCATGCCCATACGCATCATATGTATGCTTGATATGAGAATGACTGATCATAGCATACGCCATTGGACAGACCATCTATGGGGCTCGTTAGGTGACTGAGCACCCCACATGATCGCGCAGTACGCGCTGGATTGCTGCATGTTTTGACAGCGTGATTCATGCATCTCGCATACGTATGACTTGATCACTGCACGCCCTAGCAACATCAGGGCCGTGGCTCCACAGGTACATCGTGGATGGCCGTATTGGATACCGGAAATACTTATTCTAGCACTGTGGGCACTTAGGATGTCCTTGGGTGAGAGTCCCAGAACCTTGTTGGTACCAGGAGATGCTTCAACGTCTAGACCGAGTGGATACACGAGCGCCCGAGTGCCAAATACCAGTAGGCCGCGTCTCCCACTGTGTCGTGGTCGGTTGGAAGGGGGTGTGGCCTTATCCGCCTGAGTGAGAGGGCTATAAGCTAGGCTGAGTTTGACTAGCTCGCAAATGAGTCCGCTATCGACGAGCCGGGTAGGTATTGGCATACTACTGGTCAGGCGGATAGTGAGGTCTTATCCGCTTGCTTGACTGTGCAGCTAGGGAGGTGGCAGTCTCTGCGAAGTGTATTGGACCCCGGTGATATCCAGAGAGGAACTGTACTGATATACGCATTTGAGGAATACCGACTTGCTTGGATTGCATTTCGCATATGACATTTGGCTATGTAGGCCTTGTATCGCATCGGTGTGGCCGATGACATTCATATCTCGCATCATGCCTTGCATTACACAGCCTTGGTATATTCATGGACTTACCGCATGCTTCCGCATTGTTCTGATACTGTACATTTGGCGTTTGCCTTACGCACACACTTGCACCATCCTCTAAGCTTTTGAAAGCTTATGCACGATAGTTGCGTGCAGGTAGCGTTGGACGACAGCAGCGCTGAGACAGGAGTGCACATCAGGACCCTTTTTGGAGCTTTTGATCACCTTGTATTTCCCTTTCTGCATTGTACTTAAAATTGTTGTTATAGTGGATACGTGGTGATGTTGTTTGTGACTTGGTTATGTCTGTGGTTATGCTCCTTTACAAAAAAAAAATTCATTCTGAAAATCCTCCTTGTAGGATCCCAGGATCGGAATCTGGCATTAGATTATCAGAAGCCGAGAATGGAGCACTACGGAGGCTGTCGACACCGGATTCGGCAATCGGGATTCATGTGAATCCGATTTTCGGGTTTGGGGCGTGACAATCCCCACAGTGAACTCTTGGACGGATAAATCTTAACTCGCACAACTCGTCCAACTGCTTCTATAGTTCCCACAACTCCAACGATGTCATATGATATGGGGCCTTCGAAATAGGCACGGTACCAAGCATAAGATCAATTTGAAACTCAGTTTTTCGATGAGGTGGTAACCCCGGAATCTCCTAGAACACATCAGGAAAATCACAAACGACCGGCCATTGGTCAATACTTAAAGTAACTGACTCCTTAACGGCATACGACAATAGGTAGGAAAGTTGCTCTCCTCTGGGCTCGGTAATAAACTCGAACTTTGGCATGCCAGGTATACAAAACATGATTGTCCTCGCGGAGCAGTCTAATATGGCGTGGTACTCAGTGAGCCAATCCATGCCTAGAATGACATCAAACTCGGACATCGGTAATATGAACAAATTCGTAGGCAAAAATATATCCCCAATCAGAATGGGGCAAGATACGCAAAATCGGCCTAACACTGCAGTCTTCCCTAAGGGTATCGATACTGACAAACCCTTACGGGAAGACTCCATCGACATACCAGTTAATCGGTAGAAATCATCGACCATAAAGGAATGTGATGCACCAGAATCAAATAATACACGTTCAATGCATGCAGAAACAGAAAGAGTATCCTTGACGACCCCTCCTGATGACTGAGGGTCCTGCTGGGTGGCATAAAATCTGCCTTAGGCTTGCTTGAGAGGTGCAGGTCCCATCTGAGGTCTCTGCTGCTACTGCCACCATTATGGCGGTTTGATTTGCTACCTCTACTGCTACGAGAGAGGTCCTTGAGGCTGGTGCTTCCGTCGTTGTTACTGCTGTGGGGGTTATCGTGGAGGCTGATACGGTGCCCTCAATTACTGCTACTGCAGATGTGGACACTTATGCCTATAATTTTGTCCTACCGCACCCAAAGAAAGTACCCGAAAATGGTCCTGGAGGTGGTGCTGGGTGTGCCACTAGTGCTCGAAATGCTGGGCGGGTCATGCTTCGCTGTTGTGGATGATGTTGTTGCTGATGGGAGCTACCAGAAGACACCTTCCTCTTCTGATCTCCTCTCTGGTCATGGGCCCTCTATAAACTGGCCCAATCTGACTCATAGATCTGGGCCCTCTGTATGATTTGCTAAAACATCAAAAGTATGTGTCCGACCACACGGCTCCTGAGGACATGATGCAAGCTATTCTCAAAACGACAGGCCTTCCACCCCTCATCGTCAACAAGGTATGTCATGAATCTCGATAGCGTGACAAAACTTGCCTCATACTAGGACACAGTCATGTCCTCCTATACTAGAGTCTCAAACTCTAATGCGCGTTGCTTCCACACATGCTCGAAAAAGAACTTCTAATCAAACCGGTCTACAAAGCCCTCCCAGGTCCACTCGAAATTGGTCTCTTCCACTTGGGTGACAAATGCCCACCAATGCTGAGCCTCACCCTAGAGAAGGAATATAGCTAATGAGACCCGTTGCTAGGTCGCACATCTCATGCTGTCGAATATCTTCTCCACCTTGGAGCACCATATTTTTTCTCCAATAAGGTCTGGCTCACCCCAGAAACGTGAGGGATCATGCTGTCAGAAGTCTTTGAGAAGGGAGCTCATACCCTCCTACTCTGCCTCAGCTGGCGTAACAGTGGGACACCTGCTCTACCCCTGAAGAATAGTGGTCATCACCCGTAGCATCTGCTACAGCTGGGCGGCACTCACAAGTATGGCCGGATCCACACTGGTCTTGGGTAGAGGAGTGACATCCTCAGGCTAGAAAGCAGGAATATTCGGTGGTAGAGTGATAGTTGCAGGTGGTAGAGCAGGAGTCGCAGGTGATGGAGCGGGATTTTCTCGAGTCACACTTCTAGGCGACATGTCCTATAGGAAGGAACAAGGGCCTATCAGCCTTGAGAATTCTCAAAGGTAAAAACTTTAAGTGTCTATGTCAAAAAAATCGCTAAGTTATTCAAACTCGAGACATATTCATTCTAAGTTCATATTAGATATGTGATGTGATCTCCAGGTATTCCAAAGTTATGCTCTGATACCAACTTCTGTCACGCCCCAAACTCAAAAAACAGGCTCATAAATTTTTGGTTGCCGAATCCGGCACCGACAACCTCCGTTGTGCCCTATTGTCGGCTCTTGGCATTCATATGCAAGATTTCGATCCCGGGATCCTATAAGGAGGATTTTCAATATATGTATATTTTTTTATAATGGAGCATAACTACAAGTATAACCAAGTCACAAAACAACATTACCACATATCCACTATGTCAGAAACTTTAAGTATAATGTGAAAAGAGAAATACAAGGTGATCAAAAATCTCCAAAATAATCTGATATACACTCCTGCCTCAGTGCTACTGCCACCCAATGACACTTGCACGCAATGGTCATGCACAAGCTTACAAAAGCTTAGAGGGTGATGTAAGTGTGTGCGCAAGATAAGTGCCAAGTATACACTATCAGAGTAATGTGAAAATATACAGGTAAGTCCATGAATATAATCAGTCATACCAAGGCTATGTGATGTAAGGCATGAATGTTATTGGCCATACTAAGACCATGCGATGCGAGGACTATGTACCAAAATGTCATATGTGAGATGTAAAGAAAGCATGCCAGTCTTCATCAAGCACATATTAATACAGTTTCTCTCTAAAATATTACCGGGGTCTAATACACTTCACACTGACTACCGCCTCCCTAGCCCCACAACCCTGTAAATGAAATAGACCACACTATCTACCTGACCAGTAGTTTGCCAATACCTACCCGGCTCATGGATAGCGGACTCATTTGTGAGCTGGTCAAACTCAGCTTAGCTTATAACCCTCTCACTCGAGCAAATAAGGCCACACCCCCTTCTAACCGACAACAACACAGTGAGAGACGTGACCTGCTGGTATTCAACACTCCTATGCTCATGTATCCACTCAGTCTAGACGTTTAATCATCTCCTGGTACCAAAAAGGTTCTAAGACTTTAATACAAGGACATCTTAAGTACCTAAATTCTAGAACCAAGTATTTTTTATATCCGATACGACCATTCATGATGTGCCTATGGAGGCCACAGCCCTGATATTGCTAGGGCATACAATGGTCATGTCACACATATGTGAGATGCATGAGTCATACTATCCAATAATGTAGTAATCCTGCGCGTACCATGCGCTCAAGTGGGTAACTCCTGTAAGTGAGTCCCATAAATAATCTGCTCAATGGCATATGTTATGATCAGTCACTCCTCATATCAAGCATACATATGATGTGAATGAGTATGAATCATCGAATTATACTAAGCTTGTTATATAGTGATGAACTATCCTCAAAACAAAGATGGGCCTAGACGTCCTACACACAACAAGTAGGGGCCTATCAATGGGCCCTAAGGAGAGTTACAATGCGGACATTTAACCAACATTGTACTTACAATGTGGGCGTTAAACCATCATTTCTCCCAAGGCATAGGCCACCCTAAACATCATTACATAAACCATGGTGCAATTACATATTACAATGGGCCTTATATACATCCTAATGGGCCTCGACCCATGGGCCTCAAATACATCAAATGGCTACATCACATAGGCCTCATGCATATCAAGGTGGGCCTTAACCACCAGCCTCATACATCATATCAAGGTGGGCCTCAACAACGAGCCTCATATATCACATTTACCAAATCTAATGGGTCGAATCAATGGGCCGAATCAAATGGCCCAAGTCGAATGGGCTGAGTTAAATGGGCCAATTCAAATGGGTCGGGTCCAACTCATCTATTTTAGAGATCCATATAAAGTATTATATAAAAATGAACCATATCATCTGGACCGTACCATATTTTACCATGGTGATAATAATTTTCATGGTTAAATTCTAGTGGGCCCCATCATAGGGTTTATTTCCCATCCAGCCTATTCATATGGTCATAAAGACCTGAATTTAGAGGAAAAAAAATATCATATTGGTCCAAACCCTGTAGCCCAAGGGTTTTAATGGTGGATGTTCAAACCCACTATTTTCCTATAATGTGGTCCACCTAATCCTAGATTTTCTAATTTTTCTTCTAACACAAGCCTAGGACAAGCTTGTAAAAAGGGTTGGACAGTTTGGATGCAACACATGCATCATGGTGGGTCCAATAGGGATGGACAACATAGATAAAGCAAATACCTCATGATGGGGACCACACTGATGAAAGGTGTGGAACACACACATCAGTGGGTCCCACATGGGGCCCACCATAATGTTTATTTTCCACCCAATCTGCTGATAAGGTCACACAGACTCGGGTTGAAGAGGAAAAACAAATTTTATAATGATCCAAAACTTCTGTGTCTTAGAAAGGGTTCCAATGGTAGACGTTTAATCCCTCACTGTTTCCTATGATGTGGGCCACCTGAGTTCCTCATACAGTTAAATTTTTTGGAGGGGGTTCACCGCCCTAAAGGGGTCATCAAATGCTCGGTGTGGATGTTCAACAAACATCATGGTGGGGCCCACGGCTAGGACCCACTGTCCCTGCACATCTGTCCACGGCATAGCAGGATGCTACTGTGCCGTCCTCTAGACATCTAGCAGCAACAGTGTCTATTGGTGTGATTTTTATTTATTTATTTATTTTGTTTTATCATGGTTTTTCCTAGGTAGGGCCCACATCCGAAAAATCCAACCTAACCATTGGATTCTATGGCTCAAGACAGTCTAAATGAGCCCAATATTCAGTATGTTTTGGCATGTAAGAACATCAAGGTGGGTCCTAACAACCTTGAACGGTAGAAATCATAGTTTCCTATGATATGACCCGCTTGATAATCAGATTACCTTCATTTTTCAGCTCAATGCCTAAAATAACTTGGGAAATAAGATGGACGACATGGATTAAAGCCCTACATCAAGGTGGGGCCTGCATGAGTGGCGCTCACCAAAGCTTGTTTAATCAAGCTAATATTTTTATTTTCAGTTCTTGTCTTGCATCCCTGGATGTTGGACGGTTTGGGCACAACACATATATTTAAGGTGGGCCCCACTTAGAGACGTGCTATCTAGGTGAGCCACCAAAAGGCTGGGTGGTGTGGATAAGACATACATCAAGATGGGTTTCATTTGGGTGGGCCACACAGCCACATCATCACACCAAAATAATGAAAGAGAGAGGGAGAAAGAGAAAGAGAGAGAGAAAGGATAGTTGTAACAGAAGTGATGGATGTGAGGTGATAGTTGTACTCAACTTGAGAGTTGACTTGGTAGGTTACTTGACTTAGGGAGAAAGAAAGCATGGGTTGTGTACTTTGATTGATTGATTGATTGATTGATGGGATGGGTTATAGAGATTCTCTTGGGTTTATAAATGCACAGTGTTTCTTCATAATAAACGTGGGCCCACATCTCCTAGCCAGGGTATCAGATCGGTATACAAGATGCGGCGTTAGAACCATAGCGATGGTACGGTCGCAATGGTACAAGTCTCAGATTAAGCTGACTCAAATCTATGAGATACGACTTAGGGTCGCATGCAAACGTCAATTACACATTGCGGGTTGCCGAAATTCATCAGGAAGGATCGCGGGAGTTGATGGAAAAGTATGAACTAGGATACGGGCCTTACATCAGGCCTTGCCCATGGGCATCGAATACATCACAATGGGCCAAAACCCATGGGCTTCAAATACACAATATGTGAGCCCTACACATGGGCCTCAAATATACATCATGATGGGCTGCATGGATGGGCCACACCAATGGGCCTTACACACTCATAAGATGACTTAACAAATGGGCTACAAATACATCATATTGGGCCTCATACAAGGGCCTCATATACATCACATTGGGCCCTTCCAAATGGGCCCCAAATACGACACATTGGGCCTCATCAAATGGGCCCCAAATACATCTAACGGGCTGTATCAAATGGGCTACAACAACTACACCATTCATCCATCTATAGAGGGCATTATCCAAACAAATGAATCATATCAAAAGATCATTTAAACCATACCACAAACAACAGTGGTGATACTGATTTCTGAAAGTACCCTGTTTGGTTAATTAGCGTGAGTGTTGAGTCAGATAGACTGCAGAGCCTCATAGGAAGATCAATTCAAAGCGTCTGCCTCAACCGGCTGTGTGCAAGCTCGCCATAGGTAAATCTAAGCCTCACATCCCATGTCTTAAAATACTAAGTATTTAAAACCCTTAAAACAAGTTAAGACATCATAGGGTTTTTTAAGTTAAGAAAACTTTTTCAATATTAGAAAATCTTTAAAATTTCTTGCTTTGTCAATTTTATCGAAACACATCTCGATATGATCGACCTATGCTGTCAATGTCCTCGATGACAAATTGATTCCATCAGAATGAGGACAAAAGTGTCCAATAACCACATATATATCTGGACTTATTTATCAATGTATCAATATACCTATCGATATCAACGATATTTAGATCTCGAGTTCATCGAAGGTGACTCGATAATATCGATAGGCAGATCTCTGGCACCCCTGTTTTCACTTAAAAATATTATATGTGCATCGATATATCGAAGCCCACCTCAATACCATCGAAGTTCAAATCTCGATGATATCGGAAGGCTTTCGATGATATCGGTAATGGGCGCGAAGATTTCCAGCAATATATTTCAGGATAATTTATCTATGATAGAGGGTCACTCGATAGAATCGATATTCAAATATTGATGATATCGGTACAGTCTCGATGACATCAAACTGGGACAGAAACTGTCCAGCAAGCTTAAACAAAAATCCTTTGGATTTACCGATGCCTCGACATAGCTATCGATATCATCAACATTCAAATTTTAATGATATCGAAGGTCTCTCAATCATTCTTATAAACCTAAAATATTTCAAAGCAAGTCTCTCTCATTTTCAAATGTTGAGGAATCGAACCTCACATTGATGAAATCGGAGTTCGAAATCTGATGACATCGACACGTGTTTCGATTCCATCGACTAGCTAGTAAGAGGTTTCAAAAGCGTATGACATTTGAGTTTGTGTCATCGAGCGGACCGTCGATGCAATCGAGAGTATACGTTCAATGATATAGAACCCGCTCGATGATATCGAACTCTGTCATAATGGTGATCGTTTTATAACCATTGGAACCTTTTTCCTATATAAAGAGGGCTTATCTATTATTACTGGTAGAGAAAGAAGAGAGTGATTTTGAGTGTTTTACCTTAGATCATATATCTAAAGTCATTTCTCTCATGGGAGTTCATCTTCCAATCCACCCTCATCATTGATATTCAATAGAGTGGATTGGGGAATGAACTTTTGCATTCAAGGATCCTCCAGCTACTATCTTAATAGAAAATCATTAAGCTGGGATGCCTTGAATGCATAGATGATTGGAATTACTTTATCTCCTTTATAGGAAAATATATGAGAGTAGGATTCCATCATAACCTTGACCCAACCTATCGCCATGCATTGGTATATCTTCTAAGTTACAGATCAAGGAAGTAGAAGACTCTTCATCAACAAAGGAGGAGATCTTCAACAATAAGCTAAATGGGACTCATCCACTTATCCATAAGTATCTAGAGTCCATAAGACCCTTTGATCATTCCTTTGTAAGATTGGTTTTAAGGTGTTTCTCACCCATGTAAGTCCTCAAGGAGGCCTCCAGTGGGAGTGTACGTAGTGTGTGCATTGTGTTGACCCTTATTCTGTGGAGAGCATAAACAGTTAGGGTCTTATGGAAGATCCTTGGCCAGTGTGCCTAAAAGTAGGTGCCTTGTGTTGACCCTTGCTCGTAAGAGCATAAACAATGAGGTTCCTTGTGTGGAACCTTGGCCAGTGTGCCTAAAATCGGGTGTTATATGTCGATCCTTGCTCAGGGAGCATAAACATTCAACCTAGGTGTACGTTGTAAAGGTTGAAGGTGAACCTGATTTAAAACCTTAGATTTGAGGTGAACTGCTGTGAAACCTCCTTAGTGAAATCTGGTACACTCAAGGGTTGAGTGCAATTACCGGGAGTGGAGTAGACAAGTAGTCGAACCACTATAAAAATGACTGTTCTTGAGATTGCTATTCTTTTGTTTATGTGATTTACTTTAATATTTTCTTATCTGAATATCTGAGATCACACCTCATGCACATACACAGTTATATCCATCATAAACTAGTTTGTTTATTGTTCACTTCTTAAATAGTTTGTGATTGGATCCTCTACTGAGCTTGGAAGCCAGTAGAGTTACTTTTGAGTAATCCCAATAAGTGCCTATTGTTAGAATTAGTGTAATAGAATTTTTAATAAATCATAAAAACTTTAAAAAGTCCTATTCACCCCCCTCTAGTACATATTAGAATATTCCTACTTCAACTAAAGTGGTCTTCAATGCTATTTCAATTAGTATCAGAGCGGGTCTCTCTTTAAGGGCTTCACCGCCTAAAGAGTGATCTTGACTGAAGTTAGGAATATGGCCAAAGGAGAGGGCTCATCAGTCACTAGGCCTCCAGTATTTGATGGCTCAAATTACACATACTGGAAGGTTAGAATGCACCACTTTCTGAGATCTTTAGATCATGATGTTTGGGATATAGTTGAAGTGGATATGTGCCACCATCTGAACAAATTGTACTTGATAGTGGCCCAACCATCATAAAATCCAAACCCAAAGAAAAGTGGACAACGTTCGATAAGGAAAAATAGACTGCTAAAGCAAAAGCTATGAATGCCATCTATTGTGTCGTGTCCCAACACATCTTCAATCAAATAAGTATGTGTGGGACATCCAAAGAAGTGTGGGATGTATTAGAAACAACCCATGAAGGCACAAGCACTGTGAAGAGGTCCAAACTACAACTGTTAACCTCACAATTCAAAAATCTCAGAATGGAAGAGAGCATGAGACTTTTATGGAGTTTTTAACAAAGCTAAATATCATCTACAACTCCATAGGTGGATTGGGAGAAAAAGTTCTGTTACCAAAAATTTGTAGGAAAATTTTAAGATCCCTACCAGAACGATTTAATTCCAAAGTAACAACAATTGAAGTGTAGGAATATTGATGAAATGAAAGTAGACAAACTGGTAGGTTTCCTATAAACTTTTGAACTACACTTCAAACAAACCTAAAAATCCAAAACAACTGTCCTAAAAACATCAAAGAAAGTAACAAATGAGGATAGTGGAAGTGAAAAAGAAGATGAAGATGAGGAAGTGGCTTTGCCGGCGCAACGATTCAGAAAGTTCTTTCAGAAGAATCGTGGCCATCCTTCTAGAGGAAGAAAGGTGGACAACAGACCTTCTACACGTAAATTTGGTAAAAAGGCCAAAGAATTGTAATGTTATGCTTGTCAGGAGTATGGACACCTATCTACCGAATGCCCAAATAGAAAAGCGAAGGGCAAGGCAATGACCGCCACATAGGATGATACAGAGGGGTCAAACTCAGAATATAGTGACTCAGAAAGTGATGAAAACTAGAAATCCCTGAAAATTCTTATGGTCTCCACTGCTCCAATCATTCCCACGGAATCTGAGAGCAAGGAAGAATAATAAGCCATTGAATCATTTCCATCTGATAATGAAGAAACTGAAAAGGAAGAAGAAGAAGAATAATAGAATAAACTACAAGGTGCTTACAATCAACTGTACATTCATAGTATCAAAGTTGTTAAAAGACTTTAAATATCTGAGAATAAAAAGGAATTGTTGTAAAAAGATTTGGATAAAACTCTGGAAATCAATACACACATAATCAATGACTTACAACAATATCACTCAGATAATGATATACTTAAGAGAATTAACACCTTCTTTAAATCAGAATATGAAAAACTAAACAAATAGGTTGAGCAATTAAAAGATAAAAATATGCTCCTACAAAATGAAAATCATACACTTTTTTTTGATTTAGAGGAATCTAGAAAAACCACTAAGCTACACTATAAGTTTTCCCAGAGTGGTGAGAAGTTAGAAAAACTCTTAGGTATGGAAAAACCTAGCATAAGAAGGGCTTAGGATATGAAACAAAGATTGAACTGCAGCACTAACAACTGAAAAAACTGCTGCTTCAGATAGCAATAAAAGAATTACTCCAGTTTATCATTTATGTGGTGATTTGGGTCATTATAAGATTGAATGCTTAATTCAACATAGCTCTGGTCAAAATCATATTAGAAAATTCAAACCTACCAGAGAAATGCAAAATGTCTTAAGTCAACCTAGAAATATGAATAAAAGAAATTCACATCCACCACCACTTAAAATGACTAACAAAGAGCAATTGAATCAAGTGGTCAAATTAAACAAGAAAATAATATCTACCACTGTTAAAAATCTGGTCACAAAATGGGTCCCAAAAGAAAAGAAGATTTGTCTGGTTACTCATTCAAACCATATGCTAGGCAATGAAACTAAGTGGTATCTGGATAGCGGGTGTTCAAGACTTGTCACAGGTGATAAATCCCTCCTTACAAATTATTCAAACCTTAATCATGGGATAGTCACCTATGGAGACGGAAGCACCTCTAAGGTAATTGGACAGGAAATCATTAAGGGAATCCAGTTGCTCAAAAATAAGAATGCCTTTTGCATAAAAGGATTAACACACAATCTTTTAAGCATTTCTCAAATTTGTGACGATGAGCATGTGGTTGCATTCTACAAGGAGAAATGCAAAATCCTAGACCTCTCAGGAAAATTAGTGATGAAGGGTTCTTGCGCAAATAACTACTGTTATATCATTAAAGGTACGGGAAAGGATGATCCCTATGCCTAGAAATATTGAACATATAGAAAACAAGTCTAGGTCATACATCTAGATATGGATATGTACTGAAATGATGCAACTTTTGCTGAGCTGTAAATGATATATTTGAGGTTCCTCACCTCAATCTTTTGTATAAACATCTTAATGTTTATAATTTTGATGTGTACAGTAATTGTACATAAGTTTGCTGTGTATACTATTGATTCATAGAAATAATAAAAGTATACATGAAGGGTCATTTGAATGCTGAAAATTGAAAATATTCATCCTTGATATGTCTGTTGATAAGTCATTCTCGATTAATCGATAAAGCGTCGATATCATCGATGCCTCTCTAGAATATGCAGAGTCATATGATCAAAAATGATGTCGAACCAAGTTTCAGTAATATCAAATAGGGTCCATCGATATCATCGAAACACTGGTCGATGACATCGAAGATCACGGCCTGATAAAAGGCGGATGAGCAAGAACAATTACTTGTGACTGTTCCTTTCCCTGCTCATTTTTCTTCGTTTGCCTGCTTCACTACGCCAAAACAGTGAAAAAAGGATGGTCAAAAACTATCTTAAAAGGCCAAAAAGGACAGTCCTGGACCGTCACAATGGCCGTCAAATTTTGACGTGTCGTATTTTTTAAAAGATGGCCATAAACCATCTCTAAAGAAGGACGGTCATGGACCATCTCTAAAGAAGGATAGTCATAGACCGTCTATAATGATACGTAATTAGTGGACTTATATGAAGCTAAAAAGGACGGTCTATGACCGTCTGTAAAAAGGACAGTCCTAAACCATCCGTAAAAAGGACGGCCCATGACCATCAATAAAAAGGACGGTTATAGACCATCTCGTATGACCTGCAAAAAGATGGCCATAGACTGTCTCTTATGAACTGGGAAAGGACGGTCATGAACCGTCTCTTATAAGTCTGAAAAGGACGGTCATGGACCGTCTCTTATGAACTTGTAAAGGACAGTCGTGAACTTTCTTTTAAAAGGATGGTCTTCAACCGTCTCATATTTCCATATACACCTGTTCATATCATATTCTTCCTAATATACACCTGTTATATACACCTATTACAACATCGTATTCTTCCTGATATACACTTGTTATATAATATATTTCATCATATTCATATTCACGTCCATCTAAACCCAAACTACATAAATCCATCCAAACATAAACTACATTCATCCAAACATAAACTACATCCATCCAAACACAAACAATCTTATCCACATTATATTCATCCACGCATAAATACGCTCACACCAACCCTTCAAAACTCCAAATCATGAGCCAAAATACCAAACAATTTCTCATCCAATAAAAACCAAAACTAAATCGTAATATTCATACTCTATAGAGACTCCCAAGGTGAAGAATTACCTATAGAATATGATGCGATGAGGCTTCTATTCCGTTGCTTACCTGAATGCAATCAGTTGTTCCCTGCCAAATACCATAGATATTCTTTAAACATTGAATTCAAACACTTGCACCAAAGATCATACAAAAATAGAGGAGAAAAAGACTTACCGAATCATCCCTTTATTCATAGAACCTCTCTGAGGATCTTGCACAATGTGAAAAAGATCTCTTATCAGCTCTTGCCGATGCGTTAAGGTTAAGGTTAAGGTTTTAGGTTATAGTATATAGGTTTAGGTTTATGTTTAGGTTAAGGTTTAGATTTAGGTTATAGGTTTCGGTTAAGGTTTAGGTTTACACTATGCCAAAATAGCAAAAAAAGGATGGTCGAAAACTGTCTCAAAAAGGCCAAAAAGGATGGTCCTGGACCATCGCAATGGCCGTCAAATTTTGACGAGTCGTATTTTTTAAAGGATGGCTATAAACCGTCTCTAAAGAAGGACGGTTATGGACCGCCTCTAAAAAATGATGGTCATAGACCATCTATAATGATACGCAATTAGTGGACTTATATGAAGCTGAAAAGGACGGTCTATGACCGTCTGTAAAAAGAATGGTCCTAGACTGTCCGTAAAAAGGATGGCCCATAACTGTTAATAAAAAGGAAGGTTATAGACCGTCTCGTATGACCTGCAAAAAGACGGTCGTAGACAGTCTCTTATGAACTGAAAAAGGACGGTCATGCACCTTCTCTTATGAGTCTGAAAAGGACGGTCATAGACCGTCTCTTATGAACCTGAAAAGGACGGTCGTAAACCATTTTTAAAAGGACGGTCTTCAACCGTCTCGTATTTCCATATATACCTATTACAACATCGTATTCTTCCTGATATACACCTGTTATATAATATATTTCATCATTCACATTCACATCCATCTAAACCCAAACTACATAAATCCATCCAAACATAAACTACATTTATCCAAACATAAACTACATCCATCCAAACAAACAATCTTATCCACATCACATTCATCCACGCATAAATACGCTCACACAAACCCTGCAAAACTCCAAATCATGAGCTAAAATACCAAACAGTTTCTCATCTAACAAAAACCAAAACTAAATCATAATATTCATACTCTATAGAGACTCCCAAGGTGAAGAATTACCTATAGAATATAATGCGACGAGGCTTCTGTTCCGTTGCTTTCCTGAATGCAATCAGTTGTTCTCTGCCAAATACCATAGATATTCTTTAAACACTGAATTCAAACACTTGAACCAAAGATCATACAAAAACAGAGGAGAAAAAGACTTACTGGATCATCCCTTTGTTCATAGAACCTCTCTGAGGATCCTGCACAACTTGAAAAAGATCTCTTATCAGCTCTTGCCAATGCGTTAAGGTTAAGGTTAAGGTTATAGGTTATAGTATATAGATTTAGGTTTTGGTTTAGGTTAAGGTTTAGGTTTAGATTATAGGTTATAGTATATAGGTTATAGCTTTAGGGAATTGAGAATAGGTTAAGGTTTAGGTTTAGGAAATCGGGTTTGGGTTCGGGATGGTGTTTAGGTTTGGGCTTTCAAGTTTAGGTTTAAGTTTAGGTTAGGGGATTGAGATTAGGATTAGGTGTAGGTATAGGTTTAAGGATTTGAGAATACATTTCGGTTTTAGGTTTAAGTTTAGGTCTTAGGCTTCGGTTTAGGTTATAGGTTTAGGCTATACGTGCAGGTTATAGGTTTAGGTTATAGGTTAAGGTTTAAGTTTAGGAAATCGGGTTCGGGTTCGGGATCGTGTTTAGGTTTTGGTTTTCAAGTTTAGGTTTAGGTTTAGGTCAGGGAGTTGAGGTTAGGATTAGGTGTAGGTCTAGGTTTAGGGATATCAGAATACATTTAAGTTTTAGGTTTAGGAAATTGGGTTCGGGTTTTAGGTTTGGGTTTTCAAGTTTAGGTTTAGGTTTAGGTTAGGGAGTTGAGATTAGGATTAGGTGTAGGTTTAGGTTTAGCGATTTGAGAATACATTTAGGTTTTATGTCATAGGTTTTGATTTAGGTTAAGGTTATAGGTTTAGGTTAAGGTTATAAGCCATAGGTTTAGGGAATTGAGAATAGGTTAAGGTTTAGATTTAGAAAATCGAGTTCAGGTTCGGGATCGGGTTTAGTTCTGGGTTTTAAAGTTTAGGTTTAGGTTTAGGTTAGGGAGTTGAGATTAGGATTAGGTGTAGGTTTAGGTTTAGGGAGTTGAGAATACATTTAGGTTTTAGGTTTAGGTTTAGGTTATAGGTTGTAGGTTAAGGTTTAGGTTTTAGGTTTAGGTTAAGGTTAGGTTATAGGTTATAAGTTTAGGTTTTTGGTCATAGGTTTTGGTTTAGGTTAAGTTTATAGGTTTAGGTTTAGGTTTAGGTTATAAGATATAGGTTTAGGGAATTGAGAATAGGTTAAGGTTTAGGTTTAGGAAGTCGAGTTCAGGTTCGGGATCGGGTTTAGGTTTGGGTTTTCATGTTTAGGTTTAGGTTTAGGTTAGGGAGTTGAGATTAGGATTAGGTGTAGGTTTAGGTTTAGGGATTTGAGAATACATATAGGTTTTAGATTTAGGTTTAGGTTATAGGTTCAGGTTTAGGTTTAGGTTTCAGTTATAAGCTATAGTTTTAGGGAATTGAGAATAGGTTAAGGTTTAGGTTTAGGAAATCAGGTTCGGGTTCGGGTTCAGGATCGGGATCGGGTTTAGGTTTGGGTTTTCAAGTTTAGGTATAGGTTTAGTTTAGGGAGTTAAGATTAGGATTAGGTGTATGTTTAGGTTTAGGGATTTAAGAATACATTTAGGTTATAGGTTTAGGTTTAGGTTATAGGTTAAAGTTTAGGTTTAGGTTTAGGTTTCGGTTATAAGCTCTAGGTTTAGGGAATTGAAATAGGTTAAGGTTTAGGTTTAAGAAATCGGGTTCGGGTTTTGGATCGCGTTTAGGTTTGGGTTTTCAAGTTTAGGTTTAGGTTTAGGTTAGGGAGTTGAGATTAGGATTAGGTGTAGGTTTAGGTTTAGGGATTTGAGAATACATTTAGGTTATAAGTTTAGGTTTAGGTTATAGGTTAAGATTTAGGTTTAGGTTTAGGTTTAGGTTTCGGTTATAAGCTATAGGTTTAGGGAATTGAGAATTGGTTAAGGTTTTGGTTTAAGAAATCGGGTTCGGGTTCTGGATCGGGTTTAGGTTTGGATTTTCAAGTTTAGGTTTAGGTTTAGGTTAGGGGGTTGAGATTAGTATTAGGTGTAGGTTTAGGTTTAGGGATTTGAGAATAAATTTAGGTTTTAGGTCATAGGTTTAGGTTTTAGGCTTAGGTATAGGTTATAGGTTTAGGTTTAGGTTATAAGTGTAGGTTCTAAGTTTAGGTTTAGGTTAGGTTATAGGTTTATGTTTAGGGAGTTGAGAATACATTTAGGTTTTAGGTTTAGGTTTAGGTTATAGGTTATAGGTTAAGGTTTAGGTTTTATGTTTTGGTTAAGGTTAGGTTATAGGTTAAGGTTTTAGGTCATAGGTTTTGGTTTAGGTTAAGTTTATAGGTTTAGGTTTAAGTTAAGGTTAAGGTTTAGGTTTTGGTTATAAGCTATAGGTTTATGGAATTGAAAATAGGTTAAGGTTTAGGTTTAGGAAATCGGGTTCGGGTTCGAGATCTGGTTTAGGTTTGGGTTTTCAAGTTTAGGCTTATGTTTAGGTTAGAGAGTTGAGATTAGGATTAGGTGTAGGTTTAGGTTTAGGGATTTAAGAATACGTTTAGGTTTTAGGTCATAGGTTTAGGTTTTTGGCTTAGGTTTAGGTTATAGGTTTAGGTTTAGGTTATAAGTGTAGGTTCTAGGTTTAGGTTTAGGTTTAGGTTAGGTTATAGGTTTATGTTTAGGGAGTTGAGAATACATTTAGGTTTTAGGTTTAGGTTTAGGTTATAGGTTATAGGTTAAGGTTTAGGTTTTATGTTTAGGTTAAGGTTAGGTTATAGGTTAGAGGTTAGAGGTTAAGGTTTTAGGTCATAAGTTTTGGTTTAGGTTAAGTTTATAGGTTTAGGTTATAAGCTATAGGTTTAGGGAATTGAAAATGGGTTAAGGTTTAGGTTTAGGAAATCGGGTTTGGGTTCGGGATCGAGCTTAGGTTTGGGTTTTCAAGTTTAGGTTTAGGTTTAGGTTAAGGAGTTGAGATTATGGTTAGGTGTAGTTTTAGGTTTAGAGATTTGAGAATACATTTAGGTTTTAGGTCATTGGTTTTGGTTTAGGTTAAGGTTATAGGTTTAGGTTAAGGTTATAAGATATAGGTTTAGGGAATTGAGAATACGTTAAGATTTAGATTTAGAAAATTGGGTTTAGGTTCGGGATCGGGTTTAGTTCTGGGTTTTAAAGTTTAGGTTTAGGTTTAGGTTAGGGAGTTGAGATTAGGATTAGGTGTAGGTTTAGGTTTATGGAGTGGAGAATACATTTAGGTTTTAGGTTTAGGTTTATGTTATAGGTTATAGGTTAATGTTTAGGTTTTAGATTTAGGTTAAGGGTAGGTTATAGGTTATAGGTTAAGGTTTTAGGTCATAGGTTTTGGTTTAGGTTAAGTTTATAGGTTTAGGTTTAGGTTTAGGTTAGAAGATATAGGTTTAGGGAATTGAGAATAGGTTAAGGTTTTGGTTTAGGAAGTCGGGTTCGAGTTCGGGATCGGGTTTAGGTTTGGGTTTTCAAGTTTAGGTTTAGGCTTAGGTTAGGGAGTTGAGATTAGGATTAGGTGTAGGTTTAGGTTTAGGGATTTGACAATAAATTTAGGTTTTAGGTCATAGGTTCAAGTTTTAGGCTTAGGTTTAGGTTATAAGTGTAGGTTCTAGGTTTAGGTTTAGGTTAGGTTATAGGTTTATGTTTAGGGAGTTGATAATACATTTAAGTTTTAGGTTTAGGTTTAGGTTTTAGGTTATAGGTTAAGGTTTAGGTTTAGGTTATAAGATATAGGTTTAGGGAATTTAAAATAGGTTAAGGTTTAGGTTTAGGAAATTGGGTTTGGGATCGGGTTTAGGTTTGGGTTTTCAAGTTTAGGTTTTGGTTTAGGTTAGGAAGTTAAAATTAGGATTAGGTGTAGGTTTAGGTTTAGCAATTTGAGAATACATTTAGGTTTTAGGTCATAGGTTTAGGTTTTAGGCTTAGGTTTAGGTTATAGGTTTAGGTTTAGGTTATAAGTGTAGGTTCTAGGTTTAGGTTTAGGTTAGGTTATAGGTTTATGTTTAGGGAGTTGAGAATATATTTAGGTTTTAGGTTTAGGTTTATGTTTTAGGTTATAGGTTAAGGTTTAGGTTTTATGTTTAGGTTAAGGTTAGGTTATAGGTTAGAGGTTAAGGTTTTAAGTCATAAGTTTTGGTTTAGGTTAAGTTTATTGGTTTAGGTTATAAGCTATAGGTTTAGGGAATTGAAAATAGGTTAAGGTTTAGGTTTAGGAAATCGGGTTCGGGTTCGGGATCGGGCTTAAGTTTGGGTTTTCAAGTTTAGGTTTAGGTTTAGGTTAAGGAGTTGAGATTATGGTTAGGTGTAGTTTTAGGTTTAGAGATTTGAGAATACATTTAGGTTTTAGGTCATTGGTTTTAGTTTAGGTTAAGGTTATAGGTTTAGGTTAAGGTTATAAGCTATAGGTTTAGGGAATTGAGAATACGTTAAGGTTTAGATTTAGAAAATTGGGTTCAGGTTCGGGATCGGGTTTAGTTCTAGGTTTTAAAGTTTAGGTTTAGGTTTAGGTTAGGGAGTTGAGATTAGGATTAGGTGTAGGTTTAGGTTTATGGAGTGGAGAATACATTTAGGTTTTAGGTTTAGGTTTATGTTATAGGTTATAGGTTAACGTTTAGGTTTTAGGTTTAGGTTAAGGTTAGGTTATAGGTTATAGGTTAAGGTTTTAGGTCATAGGTTTTGGTTTAGGTTAAGTTTATAGGTTTAGGTTTAGGTTTAGGTTAGAAGATATAGGTTTAGGGAATTGAGAATAGGTTAAGGTTTTAGTTTAGGAAGTCGGGTTCGAGTTCGGGATCGGGTTTAGGTTTGGGTTTTCAAGTTTAGGTTTAGGCTTAGGTTAGGGAGTTGAGATTAGGATTAGGTGTAGGTTTAGGTTTAGGGATTTGAGAATAAATTTAAGTTTTAGGTCATAGGTTCAAGTTTTTGGCTTAGGTTTAGGTTATAAGTGTAGGTTCTAGGTTTAAGTTTAGGTTAGGTTATAGGTTTATGTTTAGGGAGTTGATAATACATTTAAGTTTTAGGTTTAGGTTTAGGTTATAGGTTATAGGTTAAGGTTTAGGTTTAGGGAATTGAAAATAGTTTAAGGTTTAGGTTTAGGAAATTGGGTTTGAGATCGGTTTTAGGTTTGGGTTTTCAAATTTAGGTTTACGTTTAGGTTAGGGAGTTAAAATTAGGATTAGGTGTAGGTTTAGGTTTAGCAATTTGAGAATACATTTAGGTTTTATGTCATAGGTTTAGGTTTTGGGCTTAGGTTTAGATTATAGGTTTAGGTTTAAGTTATAAGTGTAGGTTCTAGGTTTAGGTTTAGGTTAGGTTATAGGTTTATGTTTAGGGAGTTGAGAATACATTTAGGTTTTAGGTTTAGGTTTAGGTTTTAGGTTATAGGTTAAGGTTTAGGTTTTATGTTTAGGTTAAAGTTAGGTTATAGGTTATAGGTTAAGGTTTTAGGTCATAAGTTTTGGTTTAGGTTAAGTTTATAGGTTTAGGTTTAGGTTTAGGTTAAGGTTTAGGTTTAGGAAATCGGGTTCGGGTTTAAGTTTGGGTTTTCAAGTTTAGGTTTAGGTTTAGGTTAGGGAGTTGAAATTAGGATTAGGTGTAGGTTTAAGTTTAGAGATTTGAGAATACATTTAGGTTTTAGGTCATAGGTTTTGGATTAGGTTAAGTTTATAGGTTTAGGTTATAAGCTATAGGTTTAGGAAATTAAATATAGGTTAAGGTTTAGGTTTAGGAAATCGGGTTCGGGTTCGGGTTCGGGTTTAAGTTTGGGTTTTCATGTTTAAGTTTCGGTTTAGGTTAGGGAGCTGCGATTAAGATTAGGTGTAGGTTTAGGTTTAGGGATTTGAGAATACATTTAGGTTTTAGGTCATAGGTTTAGATTATAGGTTTAGGTTTAGGTTATAAGTGTAGGTTGTAGGTTTAGGTTTAGGTTAAGTTATAGGTTTATATTTAGGGAGTTGAGAATACATTTAGGTTTTAGGTTTAGGTTTAGGTTTTAGGTTTTAGGTTAAGGTTTAGGTTTTATGTTTGGGTTCAGGTTAGGTTATAGGTTATAGGTTAAGGTTTTTGGTCATACGTTTTGGTTTAGGTTCAGTTTATAGGTTTAGGTTTAGGTTTAGGTTAAGGTTTAGGTTTAGGTTATAAGCTATAGGTTTAAGGAATTAAAAATAGGTTAATGTTTAGCTTTAGGAAATCGGGATCGGGTTTAGGTTTGGTTTTTCAAGTTTAGGTTTAGGCTTAGGTTATGGAGTTGAGATTAGGATTAGGTGTAGGTTTAGGTTTAGAGATTTGAGAATACATTTAGGTTTTAGGTCATAGGATTAGGTTTAGGTTAAGGTTATAGGTTTAGGTTAAGTTTTAGGTTTAAGTTATAAGCTATAGGTTTAGGGAATTAAGAATAGGTTAAAGTTTAGGTTTAGAAAATTAGGTTCGGGTTCGGGATCGGGTTTAGGTTTGGGTTTTCAAGTTTAGGTTTAGGTTTAGGTTAGGGAGTTGAGATTAGGATTAGGTGTATGTTTAGGTTTGGGTTTTCAAGTTTAGATTTTAGTTTAGGTTAGGGAGTTGAGATTAGGATTAGGTGTAGGTTTAGGTTTAGGGATTTGAGAATAGGTTAAGGTTTAGGTTTAGGTTTAAGTTTTATGTTATAGGTTAAGGTTTAGGTTAAGGTTAGGTTTTTAGGATATAAGTTTAGGTTATAGGTTATAGGTTAAGGTTTTAGGTCATAGATTTTGGTTTAGGTTAAGGTTATAGGTTTTGGTTTAGGTTTAAGGTTTAAAGGTTCGAGGATAGTTTTAGGTTATAAGTAAGGCTTTAGGTTTAGGTATAGGCTTAAGTTATAGGTTATAGGTTATATGTTTAGGTTAAGGTTTAGGAATTCGGGTTCAGGTTCGGGTTTGAATTTGACTTTGGGTTATAGGTTTTGGGATTTGAGAATAGTTTTAGGTTATAAATAGGTTTAAGTTGGGTTGTATGTTAAGGTTTACAGATTTGAGTTAAGGTTATAAGTTTAGGTTTTGGTTTTAGGTTTAGGTTAAGGTTTAGGGATTGGTTTAGGTTGTAGGTTTAGGTTAAGGTTTAGGGATTTGAGTTTAGGTTTAAGTTATAGGTTTAGGTTTAGCGTTAGGTTTTAGGTATCGGTATAGGCTTAGGTTATAGGTTATAGGTTATATGTTTATGTTAAGGTTTAGGAATTCGGGTTTGGATTTGGGTTCGGGTTCGGGTTTGGATTCGGGTTTAGGTGTTATAGGTTTTGGGATTTGAGAATAGTTTTAGGTTATAAGTATAGGTTTAGGTTGGGTTATAAGTTAAGGTTTACAGATTTGAGTTAAGGTTATAGGTTTAGGTTTAGGTTTTAGGTTTAGGTTTAGGTTAAGGTCTAGGGATTTGAGTTTAGGTTATAGGTTATAGGTTTAAGTTATAGGCTTAAGTTATAGGTTATAGGTTATATGTTTATGTTAAGGTTTAGGAATTCGGGTTCGGGTTCGGGTTTGGATTCAGGTTTAGGTTATAGCTCTTGGGATTTGAGAATGGTTTTAGGTTATAAGTATAGGTTTAGGTTGGGTTATAAGTTAAGGTTTAGGGATTTGAGTTAAGGTTATAAGTTTAGGTTTAGGTTATAGGTTTAGGTTTAGGGAATTGAGAATAGGTTTAGGTTAAGGTTATAAGTCTAAGTTTAGGTTTAGGTTTGGATTCGAGTTAAGGAGTAGATTAGGATTAGGTGTAGGTTTAGGTTTAGGGATTCTCTAGTATTATCTACTATTGAACCTAGTATTATCTATTATATACTAGTAACATACAACCAATATGGGGCACCATACCATACGTTACAAGAATTTCATGTCCCCCTAAACAAGGTATCCTCCATTGATAACATATATATATATATATATATATATATATATATATATATATATATATATATATATATATATATATATATATATATATATATTTATATATTATAAGTTTTTTATTTTCATTTACATTCCCAAATACATTCGTCATCCATCCAAGAAAATTGAAAGAAGTACTATCAATCTATGACTAATAATTGAAAAGAAAAATCATGCATCTTATCTTATCGACCGCCTTATGTTTCTTTTCACCTTTGTAACTCTCATCTTTGTGCAGTCCCTCCATTTGAAGCAGTGGCTGAAGTTACAAGAAGTAGGTCTGATTAGTCTTTTCATGTTTTGAGAAAAAATTTAAATTCTTTATTTTTGGCTGTAAGTCTACTTATAATTATCATTGGCTCTTAATCTATTTATAATGAAAACTCTTTTATGTTTTTTCAATCCATCTTCCATTTTCTTCTTAATAAGAAAATCCATATTTAGTAATAATCCCATTTTTCTATTTTTTAAAAGAATGAGTTCGGACTCTCAAAGCGTCAGCTCTACTACTTGTACTTTCAGCCCAAACCATAACCAAGGACTCTAAAATTACCAAACTGCCACTGTGTGGGAAACCCCCAAATCTAGGAAAATCTAATGACTTGCAGTCAACTATTGCACAGTATATGAAATGGGAAGCAAATAGTGAACCAAAATGTCCATGCTTATGCAGTAAACCAGAAAGATAAATTGAAAACTTTCCAATAGTGCATTTTACCAGACTCAGGGAAATGTGAATGTTGCGAATCACCTGCCAAAGGAATCCACTAAAAAGCAAGGAACTCCAAGATAGCTTTGCAAAGCATGAAGGGAAAGCAGGAGGGATTCCGAAGCGAGGAAGAGTGTTTTAAAATGTTAGCAAGTGCAAAAGAATGGGAAGCAAGAGAGGGCGCAATGAGGCTAAATACTCTTAATCAGGTTCACTTGCTCTTAATCATGCAGTTCTACAAGAGAGAAGAAAATACAAATTATGGCTCATGTGAAAAGATGCAAATACTATCCTGTATAATTTTTAATTTATTATTATTATTATTTTTTTTGTGTCAACGATGTGGGTGTTAGTAAAATCCTCAACAAAAAAGATGAGTTCTTGCAATCATGCATATTTTGCAGCTTTCCTGGGTCAGAATTGACTATTGTGCACATTTCAACATTGTCATGAATGGGAAATCTAAAAGCAGTTTAGTCATATAGACATTTTTTCTTCTTTCTTTGAAATTTTAATCATCAGAGTGATAGTAAATACTGTGTTTGGATGCAAACTGACCAGCCTTGTGAGTCATGCAAACAAACCAGCCTTGTGAGTCATGATTCACCTTAGAAGCCAAAAAAAAAAAAAAAAAAACATAATTAGTAGTATGTTAATGATTTGTACTTACAGGACATATCCAAGCTGTCCATCGGGCAATAGCATTGGCACCATTGACATTCCAGCAAGAGTTGGTCCCCTACCATAGATCATAGGCTACAAGATAATAATAATAATAATTATATATATAGAGAGAGTTAAGCTTACCGTCATTGTCATGTTGAAACCGTTCCTTGAATATGAGGACGTCCCTTATTAATCTAAAACAGTCAAAGAGAATTACAATTAAAAGAAAGAAAAAAGAAAAGAAAAGAAGACAAGCAGGTAATTAAACACTCAAATGCCACTAAAAAGAAAAATATAAACTTATCTTGTCAACTCCCCCTGAAGTGACACCTACACCAACCTGCAACAACGGAAGCCAGATCAGTCCCAAATGTGTACTTAGCAATCAAGGAAGAAATTGGTTATACTGAAATTTCTATTAAATAGAAAGAAATATATTATAACATAAAAATCAGAAACCAAAAATCACTAGAGTGGAATGAAACTCCCAATACACAAAGATGATCATACATAACATGAGCATGAACAAAAGAAACCTGGGTGTGTTTGGATGTACAACTCAGCAACCTAGACGAAAACTGGAGAAATGACCAAATTGTAATCAATTTTCTGAGCTAGCTTCACGTCGCATGCATTGGAATTCCAATTTGGAAAGAACACGTCTCTTGGCCATCATTTTTTATTAGACAAATTGTTGAAGTGCATGTATGAATGGATGTTCCATTTGAAATGGATTGCAAGAATTGAAGATAGAGAGTTGCAATTTGAGCATCCAAAGGACAGACCATGTAGAAAATTATTCAACCATGCATGTATGAATGGATGATCTGAATAGCAATAGTTATTCTAGTAAAGTGAAAATTACCAATTTGTAATTATAGTATGGCTGGTATGGGCTTGGGACTTTGGCTCCTAAGTGCAATCGCTATACTTTGAAGATGGACCTGAAATAACTGGAGTTGAAATTTGAGGGTGAGTTACTCACTAGTGAATGCTAGGAAATGTAACCAGGATTTGGTTGTTTCATTTTTTTAAACTGAATATTTTCAATTCAATTTAGTTGTTCATCCAAATACAACCCAAAATGTATTATGTTATTTTTGTGAAAATTAACATGTAGATGAAGGAATTGGCTAATGGAAATAACTGGAAAAGGATGACAATTTCAACTAGGATTTGGCTATTTGTGACTGATCTGAAACTCAGTATGAATCAGGGTGGTAGACTCGTTAGGAGGGCCAAACATTCGCATCGAATGTTGGACTATTGGCCATTCTTTTTCAACTGCCCATTTGTTTTGCATGCAATGGCTCACATATAAGATAACTGGCCTGATTCTTAGGCTAGACAGATTGACAATTGGGCCTACCAGATGAAATTTTGGATCTTGATGAATGGTCTGGATCACACATGCATTCCATGTTGGCACTTTTGTGAATGTCTAGGTTTAATGAAATCAGATGCTATCATAGCTAGAATAGCTTAATCTCTAACAAAAATGGCTGAAAGGATACACCAAAGAACATTCCTTAACTCAAAAAATAATTTATTTATTATTTTTTTAAATAAAAATAAAAAAATAAAACAAAACCATAAAAATTCAAGGACAAATAACAGAAAAACATGAAAAACTAAATGTAAAACCAATTATCGCCAACTGAAAATATCAAAAAGTCTCAAAAATACTAACCAAAAGAGAAATTCAAGAAAATTTCAGACTTACAAGTATCAAAACCTACTTTAACTAGTATCATTAAAGAGATCATTTCCTAAACACCCAACATGAAACAAAAAATAGAAAAAATTGAACCGTCCATGTGTCTAAATGAGGCATTGAAAAAACAACAAATCCACATCCAATGTGATAAGGCCAAAGACTGGATGGCTGTGATCTTTCAATTTGTGAGAATCTAGGAAACAAGCATCCAATTCCTTGGCCCCATGATTAGTATAACGGGCCTTAGTTACTATTAATGGTGCCCATCACTTAGCATTATGAGCCCCCACATCTTGCATATAGATGGTTAAGAGGAATAGAGTAAGAAGAGGACAAAACTAGTCCACCCAACGATCAGACCTGTTAAAAAGAGAAACCCAGAGACGATTGGGAAAAAAATGGTCCCTAATATGAGAAATCAAGATCCTCCAATCAAGGCAATTTTTGGAGTGAGTTCCATACAATTGGGCCAATGGCCTAGATCACCGAACCATGGCTCCCACTTGCCACAGTACAAATATGCGGGGCCCACAATTCGCTCTATCAACTCACCCTTAAAAATATAAAATAAAATAAAAAGGAATTTTCACATTTGCTCAACCAAGAGGTGATCATAAAACCACCACCAAAGCATCATCGAATCAATACAAAAAATCCATTAAACACTAACCAATAGAAAAAGAATATTCATTTGGAAGAAAACCCAAATCAGAGATTTTCCTTTCTTACCTTCCAAAAGAACCCAAACAGAATTTTGCCATCCAAACACATCCGTATAACTATCTGTATAAATCAATGCAAGTTCTTGCCTAAAGTTCTCTGGGTATACTAAGCCCAAATGAGTACTAAAATGGGAAAAGGAGATAAAAAGAATACAGGCCGGTCTTACAATGATTTCCAGCCCTTGACCGATTGGGTCCGAGAGGAAGGACACGATACCATCTTCCTCAATCTGCCCGTTGCCATACACAATGGGATCGGTGATTCCAATTGTGTGGCCCACGTGATGGATGGATAGATCCGATCGTAGTGGAATACATCATAATGGGGCCACGTAAAACACATCATGGTGGGTCCGATCGGTGAGGAAAGAGAAGCTCACCTATTTGAAGACGTTGATCCATGGAAGACGACGTTGTCGATGGTGATGGAAGCTGCCACTGCTCGAGGCGATGGAAGATGCCGGCGATGGGAGATGCCGCGGCTTGAAAATGGGAAAATGGAAATGGCGCTCGAATTGTAAATCCTCTTCTAAATAAGATAACTCTTTCAAATCTGAAACAATGTGTGTTTACCATTGTTTATGACAAAAGAATCTATTAACAGCCGTGCATGCAAGAGGGACCATTTTCTGAATGGTTAAGATTGTATTATATAATAAAATTATAAATATTAAACATTTACAACTAGAAGGATTATTTGAATGGTCCGGATAACTCTATAGCATTGTCACTATTTTTAAGAACGAGTCACCACTATTTTACATTTTATACAAAACTCACTGTTTTTTTACAAAACAAAAAATGGTAAATATAGCTTTGGAAAGGGGAGGGCTCTATGGGCCCCACCATGATGAATATGTTTCATCCACGCCGTCCATCCATTTCTCAACATCATTTTAAGATATGTGGCCAAAAATTAGACCTAATTAAGTCTCTTGTGGACCACAAAATGAGAAAAATGTGGACAGTTGGACGTCCACCATTCAAAATGTGTGGTGCACCGACGGATAATGGACATTTGGCTACGGCTTTACTTTGACGGATTTTAGCCGTAGCTAAAAGCACCCCCAATCCTAACAATTTTTCAGTAATGAGAGCCCTATAATAATATTTCAAAATAGATGGACAGCTTCGATATAAAACATATATTTTTGTAGGCCCTATAGAGCCCTATAATCTAATGTTTTTTCTCAGATCATTATAAGATATCATGCAAAATATTAGGTAAGAACAAGGCTTGAGTGGACTACAATTTGGGCATTGCACTTCCACCATTAAAAACTTCTTGGGAGTTGGAGAAGTTTCGGATCAAGCTCATTATGTGTGTCCCACTTGGATGAGGGGTCAGACCCAATTTCAGCTACATTCAAAACTCATGTGGGGCCCACCAAGTGCTTTCATATATTTTTAGTTGTCTTCACATAGTTTTAGATGGTATGGCCCACCTGAGTTTCGTATACAAATGATTTTTGAGATATCTCATAAGCTAAAGGGGACACATCAAAACTATGTGTATGTCCCACCTTATTCCATGTTTGTATTAACCAGAAGACGAGTGACGTTAGAGAAAAGAGGGAATTGGAAACGAGAAGAGGGAATTGGAATTAAATCCCTCTTAAGAAATGAGATGTTAGTTTCAAATCCGTAACTTGTGAGTTTTTCATAATTTATCACATTAACTACATTAATAGCCCTACATTTAAGGGACCATTTAATAGATGATTAAGACAGTTTTATATAATAAAAAGTTTAAATATTAACCATTAATAACTAGACTCGTTATTTAGATGGTCTGGATAACTCTATCTATCATTGCCACTATTATTAAGAATGAGTCACCACTATTTTACATTAAACACAAAACTCACGCATTGTTTCTATACACCAAATAACGTCACTTGCGCTTTAGATCTGGTATGGCTCTGTGGGCCCCACCATGATGCGTGTCAAACATCTACTCCATCAGTTAGATGCAACATTCCATGGTGGGCCTAGAGATTGAAAATCGAATCAATATGTGACTTGTGTAGGCCACACCACATATAAAAGTTGAGAAGGGTTACCCTCCATTAAAACATTCATAATTATTTTTTGAGCCTATAGAGATGTGGTTCACAAATCCAGCCCATCCATTATATGTGTGCCACTTGGATGAGGGGTTATACCAAGTTTCAGATGCATCCAAATTTCAGGTGGGGCCCCACCAAGTACTTTTATATGTTTTAGGCATGTCTTCACATGATTTTAGATGGTATGGCCCACTTGAGTTATGTATACTGCTGATTTTTGGGATATCCCATAATTTAAAGGGGACCCATCAAATGCACGGTGTTGATTTTTGACACACATCATGGTGTGGCCCACACAGCTCGACCTCATGGGGGAGTTCCCATGAGCTCGACGTACAGAACCTTTTCCACACACACACACACACACACACATATATATATATATATATAATATTAAAAAAAATATAAAAACCTATGATGTATTTGTTATATCCACACCATCCATCCATTTTGAGATATCATTTTAAGTCATGAGCCAATGAATGAGATAGATAAAAATCTGTAGTGCACCCAGCCACAGAAAACAACGGGGAGGGTGATTCCCACCGTTGAAACTATCCTACGGCCCATTGTAATGTTTTATTTGAAATCCAACTGCTTAAAAAGTTTTTTTTTTTTTTAAAAATGGTTGCCATAAAATGAACGTTTGTGCTGGGGTCCATCATCTGTACTGGGGTCCATTGGAGCTTTGGATTTAACTCGTTCTTTGGACATTACCCTAAAATGATCTCTCCAAATAGATGGACGACATGGATTAAACACCTACATCATGGTGGGGCCCACAAAGCACCAACCACTAGCCATTGGATGGTGTCAGGGGGAGTAGCCAATTTGTTCCCCTTATTTGTGGTGTGTTCCATTTAATTAATCTTTGGATATGAATCATTTTTTCGGACAATTCTTTAAAATGATCTCAAAAAATGGATGAATAGTGTGGGTTGATCTCGAATTTTCGGTAAATAGTGGACCATGGCACATGAAACAGTGTGGAATAATGATTTCCACCGTTGATACCTTCCTTGGGCCTATAGTAATGTTTATTTGACATCCAACATGTTCATAATATCAAAAAGATATGAATGAAGAGAAAACACAAAAAGATATGAATTATTGTGGGCCAACTTTGTGGTCCATTTAATCTCTTTACTTGCCTCATGTTTAAAAAGTACAGGAGATTATGGTGAGAGAAGAATACTAGAAAATAGTAATAAAAGAAATCGTATAAAAAATGTTCAAGGCTATTTTTGTTTCAAAAATTTGAAAAAAAAAATTCGTATAAAAAATGTTCAAGGTCATTTTCATCTCCAAATTTTGAAAACATAGAAATCGTATAAAAAATGTTCAAAGCCATTTTCGTCTCAAATTTTTTTTTTAAAAAAAATCGTATAAAAAATGTTCAAGGCCATTTTTGTCTCAAAAATTTGAAAAAAAGAAATCGTATAAAAAATGTTCAGGGCCATTTTCGTCTCAAAAATTTGAAAAGGCGTTCCATTTGTACGGAAGAAAAAATCGATACTTAGAGCCTTTACTTGGCAGTAGACGAATGAACACAAAAAAGACAAAATCTAGTAATGGATTCTGTTAAGGAAGAAAAAGGCTTAATTAGTAAACATCTAAGATAGTATAATCATATAAATTTTAGTTAAAGGTCAATCAATGGTCAATTCCACAAGATTAAATTTCTTACATCAGCTTGATCCAAAACCTCTGTGAATGTTATTTTTAATGGTAGACGTTCAATCCCCACTTTATAGTCCACTTAAGCCTTCAACCCGTCCCATTTTTTAGTTAATATCTGAAAATGATCTGAGAAAAATGTTGAACAATATGGAGAAAGTCAATCCATGACTTGGGTGGGCCAAGAGCTTAAAAATAAAGTCAATCCATGACTTGGGTGGGCCACACCACACAATATAGTGGAGAGGGGTTTCTTTAAAAAATTCATAATCATATATTGGGCCTGCCTAAATGTGATTCACATATCCAACCCACTCATTATGTGTGTCCCACTTGGATGAGGGGTCAGACCAATTTTCAGCCGCATCCAAAACTCATGTGGGCCCCACCAAGTGCTTTTATATTTTTTAGGATGTCTTCACATAGTTTTAGATGGTATGACCCACTTGAGTTTCGTATATAGATGATTTTTGATATATCTCATAACCTAAAGGGGACACATCAAATCCACGGTGTTAATGTTCGACACACATCATGATGGGCCCCACAAAACTTACATCAATTCTTAGGTTCTCACGAGGTCACTAAGTTGGGTCACAATTTTGACCAAATATTTGGCCCATTTTACATGTCTGGTCCATTCACTCTATTTTACTAATCAATACCCTGAATTTGACTAGTTACTCACCTCAATCAGTTTACATATGAGAAAGATATTAGGCATACAAGATTGATCACACAATTTCAGTGAAATTTGATTTAAACATCTGAAGTTATTTATTCTTCAATCTGAACTGATTAGATTGTCCAAAAAGATTAAAGGTTCAACTAGTGGATGTGCCTAATAATTTAGTAATTTTATTTTTCACAGATAAATTTCAATTTCCATTTAAAAATAACATTTTTTTAAAAAAAACGTATATATTTTTACTCTTTTAACAAAATATCATGTTTATTATAAAATATTTCACTTTTGTTATCTAACTTTTCAATTTTTCTTGTCAAAATACAAAATCTAATTTTCTTTTTTTTTTAAAAATATATTTTTTACAATTTGTCAATTTTTTCACAATTTTGTTTGATTTCTTAAATTTTCTTTTTCAAAATATCATTTTTTTAATTTCACTTTTGTTATATAACTTTTCAATTTTTCTTGTCAAAATAAAAAAATCTAGTTTTCTTTTTTTAAAATATATTTTTTATAATTTGTCGATTTTTTCACAATTTTGTTTAATTTTTTAAATTTTCTTTTTCAAAATGTCATTTTTTTTATCGAAATCTTGTTATATAACTTTTTAATATTTTTTGTCAAAATACAAAATCTAGTTTTCTTTTTTAAAAAATATATATATTTTTTACAATTTGTCAATTTTTTCACAATTTTATTTAATTTTTTATATTTTCTTTTTCAAAATATAATTTTTTTATCGAAATCTTTTTTTCTTTTCAAAGTTATCAACATTATTCAAAGTTCTTAATTTTTTTTTTCAAAATCTAGAATTTTTTAAAATCATAGTTTTTTTTTTTAAATCTAAATTTTTCTTAAACATTTGTTAATTATTTTTTCCAAGCTTCTTAACTAACTTTTTTTTTTCAGTATCAAATTTTAGCATTAGAGATGGTTTAGGACTGTCTCTAATAGAGACGGTCGTTGACAGTCTAGAATAGAGACGGTTGTTGATAGTCTCTAATAGAGACGGTCTTTGACAATCTCTAACAGAGACGGTCTTTGACAGGGATATAAGACAGCTAAGGACCATCTCTAATAGAGACGGTCTTTGACAGTCTCAGATTACAACTAAAAGACGGCCAAGGACCGTCTTTAATACAGACGGCCAAAGACCATCTCAGATGATCGCATATAAGACGGTCGATGACCGTCTCAGATGGCCACGTATAGACGGTCAACAACCGTCTTAAATGATTTGTTGACGTTTGAATTTTTAAGACAATATTAGGGACAGTCAAGGGCCATCTAAAATTTTAGAGACGGTTTACGGCCGTCTCTAAAGCATCTTTAAACCAAGCAATTTTAGAGACGGTCTGGAACCGTCTCGAAATCCGTCCTTTTTTTCCATTTTTCACGTAGTGTTAGGTTATAGGTTATAGTATATAGGTTATAGCTTTAGGAAATTGAGAATAGGTTAAGGTTAAGGTTTAGGTTTAGGAAATCAGATTCGGGTTCGGGATGGGGTTTAGGTTTGGGTTTTCAAGTTTAGGTTTAAGTTTAGGTTAGGGAGTTGAGATTAGGATTAGGTGTAAGTATAGTTTTAAGGATTTGAGAATACATTTCGGTTTTAGGTTTAAGTTTAGGTTTTAGGCTTCGGTTTAGGTTATAAGTGCAGGTTATAGGTTTAAGTTTAGGTTAGGTTATAGGTTAAGGTTTAGGGAATTGAGAATAGGTTAAGGTTTAGGTTTAGGAAATCGGGTTCGGGTTCGGGATCGGGTTTAGGTTTGGGTTTTCAAGTTTAGGTTTAGGTTTAGGTTAGGGAGTTGAGATTAGGATTAGGAGTAGGTCTAGGTTTAGGGATTTGAGAATACATTTAAGTTTTAGGTTTAGGAAATCGGGTTCGAGTTCGGGATCGGGTTTTAGGTTTGGGTTTTCAAGTTTAGGCTTATGTTTAGGTTAGGGAGTTGAGATTAGGATTATGTGTAGGTTTAGGTTTAGAGATTTGAGAATACATTTAGGTTTTAGGTCATAGGTTTTGGTTTAGGTTAAGGTTATAGGTTTAGGTTAAGGTTTAGGTTTAGGTTATAAGCTATAGGTTTAGGGAATTGAGAACAGGTTAAGGTTTAGGTTTAGAAAATCGGGTTCAGGTTCGGGATCGGGTTTAGTTCTGAGTTTTCAAGTTTAGGTTTAGGTTTAGGTTAGGTAGTTGAGATTAGGATTAGGTATAGGTTTAGGTTTGGGGAGTTGAGAATACATTTAGGTTATAGGTTTAGGTTTAGGTTTTAGGTTATAGGTTAAGGTTTAGGTTATAGGTTTAGGTTTAGGTTTTAGGTTATAGGTTAAGGTTAGGTAATAGGTTAAGGTTTAGGTTTAGGTTATAGGTTAAGGTTTAAGTTATAGGTTATAAGTTTAAGTTATAGGTTATAAGTTTAAGTTATAGGTTATAAGTTATATAGGTTTAGGTTTAGGTTTTAGGTTATAGGTTAAGGTTAGGTAATAAGTTTTAGGTTTAGGTTATAGGTTAAGGTTAGGTAATAGGTTATAAGTTTAAGTTATAGGTTATAGGTTATAGGTTTTAGGTTTTAGGTTTTAGGTTATAGGTTAAGGTTTGGGTTATAGGTTAAGGTTAGGTAATAGGTTATAAGTTTAAGTTATAGGTTATAGGTTATAGGTTATAGGTTTAGGTTTAGGTTACAGGTTTTGGATTAGGTATAGGTTTAGGTTATAGGTTATAGTATTTAGGTTATAGCTTTAGAGAATTGAGAATAGGTTAAGGTTAAGGTTTAGGTTTAAGAAATCGGGTTCGGGTTCGGGATCGGGTTTAGGTTTGGGTTTTCAAGTTTAGGTTTAAGTTTAGGTTAGGGAGTTGAGATTAGGATTAGGTGTAGGTTTAGGTTTAAGGATTTGAGAATACATTTCGGTTTTAGGTTTAAGTTTTAGGCTTAGGTTTGGGTTATAAGTGCAAGTTATAGGTTTAGGTTTAGGTTAGGTTATAGGTTAAGGTTTAGGGAATTGAGAATAGGTTAAGGTTTAGGTTTAGGAAAACAGGTTTAGGTTCGGGATCGAGATTAAGTTTGGATTTTCAAGTTTAGGTTTAGGTTTAGGTTAGGGAGTTGAGATTAGGATTAGGTGTAGGTCTAGGTTTAGGGATTTGAGAATACATTTAGGTTTTAGGTTTAGGTTTAGGTTTTAGGTTATAGATATAGGTTTAGTTTTAGGTTTTAGGTTTAGGTAAAGTAATAGGTTATAAGTTAAGGTTTTGGCTATAGGTTTTGGTTTAGGTTTAGGTTATAGTATATAGGTTATAGCTTTAGGGAATTGAGAATAGGTTAAGGTTTAGGTTTAGGTTTAGGAAATCAGGTTCGGGTTCAGGATCAGGTTTAAGTTTGGGTTTTCAAGTTTAGATTTAGGTTTAGGTTAGGGAGTTGAGATTAGGATTAGGTGTAGGTTTAGGTTTAGGAATTTGCGAATACATTTAGGTTTTAGGTTTAGGAAATCGGGTTCAGGTTCAGGATCAGGTTTTAGGTTTGGATTTTCAAGTTTAGGTTTAAGTTTAGGTTAGGGAGTTGAGATCAGGATTAGGTGTGGGTTTAGGTTTAGAGATTTGAGAATACATTTAGGTTTTAGGTCATAGGTTTTGGTTTAGGTTAAGGTTATAGGTTTAGGTTATAAGCTATAGATTTGGGGAATTAAGAATAGTTTAAGGTTTAGGTTTAGAATATCGAGTTCAGGTTCGGGATCGGGTTTAGTTTTGGGTTTTCAAGTTTAGGTTTAGGTTAAGGTTAGGGAGTTGAGATTAGGATTAGGTGTAGGTTTAAGTTTAGGGATTTGAGAATACATTTATGTTTTAGGTCATAGGTTTAGGTTTTAGGCTTAGGTTTAGGTTATAGGTTTAGGTTTAGGTTATAAGTGTAGGTTCTAGGTTTAGGTTTAGGTTAGGTTATAGGTTAAGGTTTAAGGAATTATAAAATAGGTTAAGGATTAGATTTAGGAAATCGGGTTCGGGTTCGGGATCGGGTTTAGGTTTGGGTTTTCAAGTTAGGTTTAGGTTTAGGTTAGGGAGTTGAGATTAGGATTAGGTCTAGGTTTAGGTTTAGGGATTTGAGAATACATTTAGGTTTTAGGTCATAGGTTTAGGTTTTAGGCTTTAGGCTTAGGTTTTAGGTTTAGGTTATAAGTGTAGGTTCTAGGTTTAGGTTTAGGTTAGGTTATAGGTTAAGGTTTAAGGAATTGAGAATAGGTTAAGGATTAGGTTTAGGAAATCGGGTTCGGATTCGGGATCGGGTTTAGGTTTGGGTTTTTAAGTTGGGTTTAGGTTTAGGTTAGGGAGTTGAGATTAGGATTAGGTGTAGGTTTAGGTTTAGGTATTTGAGAATATGTTAAGGTTTAGGTTTAGGAAATCGGGTTTGGGTTCGGGATCGGGTTTAGGTTTGAGTTTTCAAGTTAGGTTTAGGTTTAGGTTAGGGAGTTGAGATTAGGATTAGGTGTAGGTTTAGGTTTATGGATTTGAGAATAGGTTAAGGTTTAGGTTTAGGAAATCGGGTTCGGGTTCGAGATCGGGTTTAGGTTTGGGTTTTCAAGTTTAGGTTTAGGTTAAGGAGTTGAGATTAGGATTAGGTGTAGGTTTAGGTTTAAGGATTTGAGAATACATTTAGGTTTTAGGTTTTATGCTATAGTTTAGGTTTAAGTTAGGTTATAGGTTAAGGTTTAGGGAATTGAGTTTTAGGTTATAGGTTTAGGTTATAGGTTATAGGTTTTGAGATTTGAGAATAGGCTTAGGTTTAGGAAATCAAGTTCGGGTTTAGTTTTGGATTTTCAAGTTTAGGTTTAGGTTTAGGTTAGGGAGTTGAGATTAGGATTAGGTGTAGGTTTAGATTTAGGGATTTGAGAATACGTTAAGGTTTAGGTTTAGAAAATTGGGTTCGGGTTCGAGATCGAGTTTACATTTGGGTTTTAGGTTTAAGTTTAGGTTATAGGTTATAAGTTGAGGTTTAGGTTTAGGTTTTAGGTTTAGGTTATAAGTTTAGGTTTAGGTTAAGGTTTACATTTAGGTTACAGGTTTAGGTTATAAGAATAGGTTTAGGTTTAGGTTTAGGTTTTATGTTTAGGTTAAGGTTATAGGTTTAGGTTTAGGTTTAAGTTAGGTTATAGGTTAAGGTTTAGGGAATTGAGTTTAGGTTAAGGTTTAGGTTAGAGGTTAAGGTTTAGGTGTAGGTTATAGGTTTTGGGATTTGAGAATAGGTTTAAGTTAAGCTTATAAGTTTAGGTTTAGGTTGTAGGTTTAGGTTAAGGATTAGGGATTTGAGTTTAGGTTTAAGTTATAGGTTTAGCTGTAGCTTTAGGTTTTAGGTTTAGGTATCGGCTTAGGTTATAGGTTATATGTTTAGGTTAAGGTTTAGGAATTCGAGTTTGGGTTCGGGTTTGGATTTTAGTTTAGGTTATAGGTTTTGGGATTTGAGAATAGTTTTAGGTTATAAGTATTGGTTTAAGTTGGGTAATAGGTTAAGGTTTACAGTTTAAGTTAAGGTTATAGGCTTAGGCTTAGGTTTAGGTTTTAGGTTTAGGTTAAGTTTTAAGGATTTGAGTTTAGGTTATAAGTTTAAGATTAGGTTATAGGTTTAGGTTTAGGTTTAAGTTATAGGCTCAGGTTATATGTTTAGGTTAAGGTTTAGGAATTCAGGTTCGGGTTCGGGTTTGGATTCGGGTTTAGGTTATAGGTTTTGGGATTTGAGAATAGTTTTAAGTTATAAGTATAGGTTTAGGTTGGGTTATAGGTTAAGGTTTACGGATTTGAGTTAAGGTTATAGGCTTAAGTTTAGGTTTTAGGTTTAGGTTAAGGTTTAGGGATTTGAGTTTAGGTTATAAGTTTAAGATTAGGTTATAGGTTTAGGTTTAGGTTTAAGTTATAGGCTTAGGTTATAGGTTATAGGTTATATGTTTAGGTTAAGTTTTAGGAATTCGGGTTCAGGTTCGAGTTTGGATTCGGGTTTAAGTTATAGGTTTTGGGATTTGAGAATAGTTTTAGGTTATAAGTATAGGTTTAGGTTGGGTTATAGGTTAAGGTTTAGGGATTTGAGTTAAGGTTATAGGTTATAGGTTTAGGGAAAGGTTAGGTTAAGGTTATAGGTTTTGGCATTTCGGAGTAGTTTTAGGTTATAAGTATAGGTTTAGGTTAGATTATAGGTTAAGGTTTAAGGATTTGAGAATAGTTTTCATTTTAGGTATAGGCTTAAGTTATATGTTTAGGTCAAGGTTTAGGAATTCGGGTTCGGGTTCGGGTTTGGGTTTGGGTTTAGGTTATAGGTTTTGGTTTTGGTTTAGGTTATAGGTTTTGTTTTAGGTTATAGGTTATAAGTTATAGGTTTTGGCATTTCAGAATAGTTTTAGGTTATAAGTATAGGTTGAGGTTAGGTTATAGGTTAAGGTTTAAGGATTTGAGAATAGTTTTAGGTTTAGGTATAGGCTTAAGTTATATGTTTAGGTCAAGGTTTAAGAATTCGGGTTCGGGTTCGGATTTGGGTTCGGGTTTAGGTTATAGGTTTTGGTTTTGGTTTAGGTTATAGGTTTTGGTTAGGTTATAGGTTATAAGTTATAGGTTTTAGGATTTGAGAATGGGTTTGAGTTTAGGTTATAGGTTTAAGTTTAGGTTATAGGTTATAGGTTAAGGTTTTAGGTCATAGGTTTTGGTTTAGGTTAAGGTTATGGGTATAAGTTAAGGTTTAGGTTAAGGTTAAGGTTTAGGTTTAGGTTATAAACTATAGGTTTAGGGAATTGAGAATAGGTTAAGGTTTAGGTTTAGGAAATCGGGTTTGGGTTCGGGATCGGGTTTAGGTTTCGGTTTTCAAGTTTAGATTTAGGTTTAGGTTAGGGAGTTGAGATTAAGATTAGGTGTAGGTTTAGGTTTAGGGATTTGAGAATACATTTAAGTTTTAGGTTTAGGTTTAGGTTATAGGTCATAGGTTTAGGTTAAGGTTTAGGTTATAAATTATAGGTTTAGGGAATTGAGAATAGGTTAAGGTTTAGGTTTAGGAAATCGGGTTCGGGTTCGGGATCGGGTTTAGGTTTGGGATTTGAGAATAGGTTTAGGTTAAGGTTGTAAGTATAGGTTTAGGTTATAGGTTAAGGTTTAGGTTTAGGTTATAAGTATAGCTTTTGGGATTTGAGAATAAGTTTAGGTTATAGGTAATAAGTTTAGGTAATTGAGAATAGGTTTAGGTTATAGGTTAAGGTTTAGGTTTAGGTTATAAGTATAGCTTTTGGGATTTGAGAATAAGTTTAGGTTATAGGTAATAATTTTAGGTAATTGAGAATAGGTTTAGGTTATAGGTTTAAGGTGTAGTTTAGGTTAAGAGTGTGGTCCCTGCAAATACAGATATAAACACGTCCTGTCCAAATGGCCAGGCCCTTCCAATGCTATCCATAAGAAATGGACAGCTTCATCATGGTCATAACAGCGGTTCCCACCTTCCAGGGACCCCCGCTCATCCAAATAGCTCCGATGCACATCCGTGTCTGCTCCATTAATTTCGAGCAAATACATCAACACGGCCTGTCTAAATGGCCAGGCCCCTCCAATGCTGTCTATAGGAAATGGACAGCTTCATCATGGTCGTAACAGTGGTTCCCACTTTCCAGGGACCCTCGCTTATCCGGATAGCTCCGACGCACATACGGGTCTGCTCCATCAATTTCGAGCTAATACATTTAAATTAAACATAAATATATCTAAAAGCATCTGGATACCTGGGGAAGGCCTCCCATATTTGTCTTGTTGGTTACTCATCCCTTTGTCTATAAGCCACAATCGACCAACAATTTCTATTGTTACCCGTACTCTGAAACCAACATAAATATAACTGGGAAACAATATAAGGAATAAGAAAAAATAAATTTACTTGTACACATCATTAAATGTTTCCCTATAAGGAGGTGATATTATATCTTTGATAGCCACAACCTGTATGACAGAGAAAAATGCAACTGATATAGTCTGTTACAATTCAAAGGAGATAAAAGCTTGAGCTTGTCAAATGCTGCTTGGCCAATACTGTTATCCATAACGAATATAATAAGATCTGGTTTCTACAACATCAAGGAACTTAAATTAGATATAGACAGGATGTTGGTAACCAAAATAAATGAATAAGAGTGATAGACCTTTAAGATAAGAAAATGAATACCGTTGCTTCAGACACTTGGCGCATTTCTTCAAACAAAGCCGCTTCCTGTTTGTGGCGTCCACTTGTGTCTACAATTATCAGATCACAATCTTCCTTCTTAAATCGTTCTACACCTTCTGCTACAATTTTTACAGGGTCTGACTCCATGTAGCTGTGGATACAGCATAGATGATTTTTTATGTGAAAATGTTGAGGAAAGTACAGAATGTAACAAGAAGTGTTATGTAGACATAAACATATTTTATCTGACCAAAAGACAAGCAGCACTGGCAGCATTAACAAATTTGGAACTAATGTACACATTTCCAAATTATTTTTTTATTTAAAAAAAAATTTATTTCCCAGAGATACTGTACTACATACATTGCAATCACTGAACATCCATTCATGATTGGTTTTCTAAATGATTAGAGTCAACATTTTTTTTTCCTTTTTTTGATGGATGATTAGAGTCAACAATTTATATTGCCATTTGACCTCACACCTCTCTCAAACTTCTTAGAAATAAAACAGAATGGAAACTAACACGAATATCAAATGGCTCAGATAAGATCCAAACATTGTACCTTCCATAAAAAGGAATTTTAGCTTTAGTTGCATTCTTCTTCAACTGATTAAAAGCACCAGCTCAGAATGTATCCGCACAGACTAGAGCCAGTTTCCATCCCTTTTTTTGATGATAATATGCATACTTTGTGCTTTTAGGGTTGTTTGTATGGAGGGCGACACTGATCAAATTGGACAGGAAATTGGGTTCGGGTTTAGGTTTAGGAAATCGGGTTCGGGTTCGAGATCGGGTTTAGGTTTGGGTTTTCAAGTTTAGGTTTAAGTTTAGGTTAGGGAGTTGAGATTAGGATTAGGTGTAGGTTTAGGTTTACAGATTTGAGAATACATTTCTGTTTTAGGTTTAGGTTTAGGTTTTAGGCTTAGGTTTAGGTTATAAGTTTAGGTTATAAGTGCAGGTTATAGGTTTAGGTTTAGGTTAGGTTATAGGTTAAGGTTCAGGGAATTGAGAATAGGTTAGGGTTTAGGTTTAGAAAATCGGGTTCTGGTTCAGGATCGGATTTAGGTTTGGGTTTTCAAGTTTAGGTTTAGGTTTAGATTAGGGAGTTGAGATTAGTATTAGGTGTAGGTTTAGGTTAGGGATTTGATAATACATTTAGGTTTTAGGTTTAGGTTTAGGTTAAGGTTAGGTTATAGGTTATAAGTTTAGGTTATAGGTTATAGGTTAAGGTTTTAGGTCATAGGTTTTGATTTAGGTTTAGGTTTAGGTTTAGGTTAAGGTTTAGGTTTAGGTTATAAGCTATAGGTTTAAGGAATTGAGAATAGGTTAAGGTTTAGGTTTAGGAAATCGGGTTCGGGTTTAGGTTTAGGTTTTTAAGTTTAGGTTTAGGTTTAGGTTAGGGAGTTGAGATTAGGATTAGGTGTAGGTTTAGGTGAAGGGATTTGAGAATAGATTTAGGTTTTAGGTTTAGGTTTAGGTTTTAGGTTATAGGTTTAGGTTAAGGTTTAGGTTTAGGTTTTAGGTTATAAGTTAAGGTTTAGGTTTATGTTCAAGGTTTATGTTCAAGGATTAGGTGTAGGTTTAGGTTTAGGGATTTGAGATTAGGTTTAGGTTTAGGTTATAGGTTTAGGTTATAGGTTTAGGTTTAGGTTATAGGTTTAGGTTAAGGTTTAAGGAATTGAGAATAGGTTAAGGTTTAGGTTTAGGAAATCGGGTTCAGGTTCGGGATCGGGTTTAGGTTTGGGTTTTCAAGTTTAGGTTTAGGTTTAGGTTAGGGAGTTGAGATTAGGAATAGGTGTAGGTTTAGGTTAGGGATTTGATAATACATTTAGGTTTTAGGTTTAGGTTTAGGTTTTAGGTTTAGGTTTAGGTTTAGGTTTTAGGTTATAGGTTTAGGTTTAGGTTTTAGGTTTAGGTTAAGGTTAGGTTATAGGTTATAAGTTTAGGTTGTAGGTTATAGGTTATAGGTTAAGGTTTTAGGTCATAGGTTTTGATTTAGGTTTAGGTTTAGGTTTAGGTTAAGGTTTAGGTTTAGGTTATGAGCTATAGGTTTAAGGAATTGAGAATAGGTTAAGGTTTAGGTTTAGGAAATCGGGTTCGGGTTTAGGTTTAGGTTTTTAAGTTTAGGTTTAGGTTTAGGTTAGGGAGTTGAGATTAGGATTACGTGTAGGTTTAGGTGAAGGGATTTGAGAATAGATTTAGGTTTTAGGTTTAGGTTTAGGTTTTAGGTTATAGGTTTAGGTTAAGGTTTAGGTTTAGGTTTTAGGTTATAAGTTAAGGTTTAGGTTTATGTTCAAGGTTTATGTTCAAGGATTAGGTGTAGGTTTAGGTTTAGGGATTTGAGATTAGGTTTAGGTTTAGGTTATAGGTTTAGGTTATAGGTTTAGGTTTAGGTTATAGGTTTAGGTTAAGGTTTAAGGAATTGAGAATAGGTTAAGGTTTAGGTTTAGGAAATCGGGTTCAGGTTCGAGATCGGGTTTAGGTTTGGGTTTTCAAGTTTAGGTTTAGGTTTAGGTTAGGGAGTTGAGATTAGGAATAGGTGTAGGTTTAGGTTAGGGATTTGATAATACATTTAGGTTTTAGGTTTAGGTTTAGGTTTTAGGTTTAGGTTTAGGTTTAGGTTTAGGTTTTAGGTTATAGGTTTAGGTTTAGGTTTTAGGTTTAGGTTAAGGTTAGGTTATAGGTTATAAGTTTAGGTTGTAGGTTATAGGTTATAGGTTAAGGTTTTAGGTCATAGGTTTTGATTTAGGTTTAGGTTTAGGTTTAGGTTAAGGTTTAGGTTTAGGTTCTAAGCTATAGGTTTAGGGAATTGAGAATAGGTTAAGGTTTAGGTTTAGGAAATTGGGTTCGAGTTCAGGATCGGGTTTAGGTTTAGGTTTTTAAGTTTAATTTTAGGTTTAGTTTAGGGAGTTGAGATTAGGATTAGGTGTAGGTTTAGGTTTAGGTTTAGGTTTAGGTTATAGGTTTAGGGATTTGAGTTAAGGTTATAGGTTTAGGTCCTAAATTCCCATCAATTAATATAACATGATCACATAAACTTCAAAAACTGCCAAATGCAAAAGTACCCACATGAGATTCCCTTACATGTAACATAAATGATGTGTACAACACTCCATTAATTATGCCAAGTCCAAATAACACTAAAATCAATCAACTAGCATCAAATAACTTGAAAGTGCCCCATATTCCATTGGTTTCAGTCCAAGAACACCCAAAAGTAACTACTAATAATCAAAAACTCCCTTTGATTCACATCAAGTAATCCCACAAATTTTAAGAATTGATAAATGCAAAAGCACCCACATGAGATTCCATCATCTAAACCATAAAAAAATATAATAAATCTGCATAACACTTCATTTTTCAACTAATATGCATCAAACTGCTTAAGAACATCCCAAATTTCATTGGTTTTTCATCCCAAAACAATTGAAAACTACCCACACATCATCCTAAAGTCACATTGATTTCCACAGAATCAAGAGAAATTTCAAAAGGAGAGATACCCATATGAGATTTCCTTCTTGACAATAGAAAAATTATTACAGTAGAATCCAAATGGATTCACATCAAATGATTACACAGACTTGAAGAACTGATAAATGCAAAAGCACTTAAATGAGATTCTATTACATATAATAGAAAAACCAACATAATACTCCTTTTTTAAACTAATCCAAATCTGATGAACATTGAAATCAAAAAATATGCATAAATTGCTTCAAAACAACCCAAATTTCACTGATTTTCCAAGAAAAAAAAACCAACAACAACGACACATCTACTAAAATCAAATTGATTTTCACCAAAAAAAAAAAATCAAAGAAACTTCAAAAACAGAGATACCCATGTGAGATTCCCTTCTATAAACAGAAAACTAATTGTAATAGAATCCAAATAGATTCACACATGAGATTTCCTTCTGTACAACAGAAAACTAATCTGGAATAAAATCTAAACAGATGCAAAAGAAATATTCAAAAAGCTTATACCTCATGAACAAAGAAAATTCAGGATTTTTTCTCTTCTTTTTTAATTTGGAAAGATGAGATCTTCAATCATAGTTGAAAGCTGTCATTGCCAATCCAGCTTCAAGGAAGGAAGAAGTATATGAAATGGACCCCAGAAAACATGCCCAGCATCAGCATCACACACGATTCGTTTGGGCCCTACAGATAGAAGTTTAAGAAGAAAACCTAGCAAGGGAAGAAAAGAGTATATGAAATGGGGGGAAGTTTTGTTAGATAGCATCAAGCTTTCAGTTAACAATGGCGAATCTATGCTATTCTGGGAAGATGAATGGTGACAGTTTGATTTGGATTTAGAAAATGGTTGCCATGAATGGTGACAGTTTGATTTGGATTCAAAACCCCAAATCAGTAAATCAGGGATTTAGGAAATCCCAAAATTAGTTAATAAGGGATTCCAATTCCCCTAAACAGCTATGGAAAGTTTAGATCCCCAACCTCAATTCCTGATTTAGATTAGGGATAATTTATTTTTTTGGGGAACCCCAAATCCAGTTAATTTGGGGATTTCAGTCCTATACTTCATATCCAGTTGAAATTAGGGATTTGAATCCCCAAATTGGGAATCAGGAATTTCGGATTAGACCTCAAATCCAGACAAATATATTGGGGATTTCAAAATTGGCTCATCTTGTAGGCCCTTACCTGTGATTTGTGGGAGCCGATTGCCATTGTCACACTCCAGATCCATGGCCATAGATGATGGCATGCCACCTTCCTTGATGAGGCCATCGCCGGCGTCCCGTGGATGTATTTTCATGGCTGGAGGCTGGACTTTTTTTGTCGACACGTGCAACTGCAACAGCCGGAGATTTCATCTCCCTCCCTTCAGCAGCTGCATGTAGCAGGTTGAGAATCCTGTGACAGTAGGAAGAAATCTTCCTCTCTTTAGCTGCTGCGTGCGGCAGGAAGAAAATCCTTGCAACGACAGCGAGTGAAGAGACGGCGAGTGAGAGAGAGCGATGACCGTAGAGAGATCCGCATGTGAGTTGTAGGGTGAGAGACGGCATGAGAGAGGGAGACGGTAAGAGAATGAGAAAGAGATGGGTTTTTTTGGTTTTGGATGGAAGATGAAATGGCGCTCATCCAAAATCCTCTTTTGTATATAATAATGAATTTAAATCTGAATTCTGTGAGTTTTACATAATTTAGTACACAAGATATATTAACAGTCGTACATGCATGGGACCATTTTCTGGACGGTTAAGATTATATTATATAATAAAATTTATCAATATTTACCATTTACAACTAGATCGATTATTTGGATGGTCTGGATAACTCTAAATCTTTGCCACGATTGTTATGAATAAGTCACTATTATTTTAAATCAAATACAAAACTCACATTATTTGAAATTAAATTCAAAGCGGTAACTTGATCTTTGGATCTGGTATGGCTTTGTGGGCCCTACCATGATCAATTTGCTTCATCCATGTCGTCCATCCATTTCTTAATATAATTTTATTTTTTCCCAAAAAATGAGGCTGAACTAAATCTTGGGTGGACCACACAATGCGAAAATAATAGTGAATTGGATGTCTACCATTAAAAAATTGGTTGTGTGTACTGATATGGGTGTTTACTAACCAACTAACCTTAAAAAAAAAAAAAAAGGTCAAACTTAACCGATTGGCTTTAGCTCTTATTACGGGTCAATGTCTGGGTCAATAAAGCAGATGTAATCAGGTATCTTTAGGTGCAGCTATAAATTCTTACACGGGCTAACAAGGGATCCACTAGTTTACATAGGAATATGTTTATGTATTTGATTTTGATAGAGTAGGGACTCATCAATATTTTAATTTTTATTTCTTGTACTTAGCATTCTAAATATTTTAATTGATTTTCAAATATTTTTTAACCATTGAAGTTTTATTAACTGTTAAAACTACTTTAGTAACACTTGATAATAATTTGAGGGCTCAGATCTAATCCTTCACTTCAAATTTGTATAAAATATTATCATTATTAGATACATCATGGTACTGGAGAAATTATACTTGAGAGTATATGCACTTGAGGCAGATTGACAAGTTTCCTTTACAGAAAGTCATATCTTTGTAAGTTGCCTAAGGTGGGGAAGCACCATATCAGTTGCACTCTTGAAATCCTAACCATACGAGAAGTTCCCATGAGCTCGACCACATGGAACCTTTTCCCATATATATATATATATATATATATATATATATATATATATATATATATATATATATATATATATATATATATATATCCATCATTAAAATCCTCCAAAGGCCCACTGTACTGTTTATTTTATTTGACATCCAATAGGTTGATTAGGTCATACAGGGCCAAATGAAGGGGAAAAACAAAAATCAGTTTGATCCAAAACTTTTATGGCCCTAAAGTGTTTTTTAATGGTTGACGCTCATTCAACACTGTTTCTTTGAATGTGGTCCACTTAAGATTTGGATATATCTCATTTTTGGTCTCATACCGTAAGATGATCTTAAAAAATGAAGCCTACAAAAATTTGAAGTGGACCACATCATAGGAAATAGTATAAACCGAACATCTACCATTGAAAATTTTTGGGAGGCCACTGAAGTTTTGGATCAAGTTGATATTTTAGTTTTCCCTTCATCCATGTATCTGTGATCTATTGAACAAGTTGGATGACAAATAAAAATCCCTGTAGGCCATAGGAAGATTTCAACGGTGGAAATCATTATTCCCACTGTTTCCTATGGTATGGTCCACTTGAGCTTTGGATATGCTTTAATTTTGGGCTCAACCACTAAAATGATATGGAAAAATGGATTGATAGTGTGGATAAACCAAATACATTCACTGTGTCATTGCTAACTGAATACGGCAGGGTAGGATGCAATGTGCACTGAAACCCTTTCGGGGGCACAAAAGTTTCGGATCAATATGAAATTTGTTTTTCCTATTCATCCAAGTATTTGGACCACACCACATAAAATGGTGTTGATTGAATATCCAATATTAAAAACTTCTTGTGATTGAGCCAAACTATGAGGCAGATTCAAAGTTCGAGTGGACCCCATCACAATAAATAGTAGGGATTGAATGCCTACCATTAAAACCTCACTTTGGGCCGTAGAAGTTTTCAACCAAGCTAATATATATGTTTTCCCTTATTCCATGTCTGTATTAACGTATAAACAGGTTGGATCTCAAATAAACATCGCGACAGGCCCTAAGAAGGTTTCAATAGTGGGTGTCACTATCCCACTCTTTTCTATGTGGGTCCACTTGAACTTTGGATTTGCCCCATCAGTCAGATGCACCATTCCATGGTGGGCCACAACCTTAAAAATAAAGTCAATCCATGACTTGGGTGGGCCACACCACATACTATAGTTGAGAGGGTTACCCTCCCATTAAAACATTCATAATCATTTATTGGGCCCACCTAGATGTGGTTCATAGATCCAGCCCATTCATTACGTGTGTCCCGCTTGGATGAGGAGTCAACCCAAGTTTCATACACATCCAAAACTCATGTGGGCTCCACCAATTAAATGCTTTTATATGTTTTAGGGATGTCTTCACATAGTTTTAGATGCTATGGCCCACTTGAGTTTCGCATATGACTGATTTTTGGACTTAAAGGGGACATATCAAATGCATGGTGCTGATGTTCTACATACATCATGGTGGGGCGCACATAAATTAACCTCATGGGAAGTTCCCATGAGGTGACCTTATAGTACCATTTCACTATTTAGGTAACTCCTTCATGGGTGTTACTCTAACTGTGTAGGGCCCACATATATTTTATATATATCGACACCGTCCATATATTTTCCATCATATTTTAGGATGTGATTTCAAATCATAAGAACTCAATAATCTCAGGTTGGTCATTATATAAACAACTTTAAAAAATGGGGAAGATTCTTTAACTGTACACATGGTGTAGTTGTACAACAACTCAAATTATATAAATAGTTTAGCATAAACCAACAATCTGATTTTTCCTTTTGAATTTGGACCAAGTGCTGCTTTACTTCCAATCGCCCATTTGTCAGCCATTAATTGAATGGTTATAATTGATTAATCGATGCTATTTTATAGATACAATCCATCTGCAATGGAACTCACAATTTGGATGATCTAGATAGATAAACATCAGTGCCACAATGAAAAGGATAAGTCACTATCATTTTCTCAAATGGTGAAAAATTAACATAGAAGTCATTTTCCCCTCATTCATTTATAGCAAGTTGATGGACAGAAAGTCAAAGAAAAGAATAGATAGTGTTTTTATTACTACAACAGGTAAGACGTTACTTTCACTATCTTCAAAATTATAGCCTTAGGATTCCTTTGTGTCAGGATGCAAATGGAACTGATCACCTATTGCACAGTACCGCACATCATGATGGGCGTCCATTCACTCTATTTTACTGATCATTACCCTCAATTTGACTAGTTACTCGCCTTGATCATGCTACATATGAGAAAGATATTGGGCAAACAAGATTGATAAACAATTTGAGTGAATTTTGATTTAAACATCCGAAGTTATTTACTCTTCATGTTCGAACTGATCAGATTGTCCAAAAAAAGTTAAAGGTTGTTCATAATATCAAAAATATATAAATGAATAGAAAAAACAAACATTAGCTTGATCCAAAACTTTTATGGCCTCCAAGAAATTTTAAATGGTAGAGGTTCAATCACACTATTTGTTGTGGTGTGGTCCACTTGAGCTTTGGATATGCTTCCTTTTTATTCTTTAGACCTTAAATTATCTGTTAACATGGATGAATGGAGTGGATAAAATAAATAAATAATGGTGAACCCCACAGAGTTTACTCTGATAAAGGTAACGAGTAACTCAATTAAATGTAGTGGAGAAAGGTTTCCTTAAAACATTCATAATCATATATAGGGCGTGCCTAAATGTGATTCACATATCTAACCCACTCATTATGTGTGTCCCACTTGGATGAGGGGTCAAACCAAGTTTCAACCGCATCCAAAACTCATGTGGGCTCCACCAAGTGCTTTTATATTTTTTAGGATGTTTTCACATAGTTTTTAAATGGTATGGCCCACTTGAGTTTCGTTTACCAATGATTTTGGAGATATCTCATAACCTAAAGGGGATACATCAAATCCACAGTGTTGATGTTCGACACATCATGATGGGGCCCACAAAACTTACTAACATCAATTCTTAAGTTCTCACGAGGTCAGTAATTAGTTGGGTCACAATTTTAACCAAAATATTTGGCCCATTTTACATGTCTAGTCCATTCACTCTATTTTACTATCAATACTCTCAATTTGACTAGTTATTCACCTCTATCAGGCTACATATGAGAAAGATATTGGGCATACAATTGATCAACAATTTTAGTGAAATTTGATTTAAACATCTGAAGTTATTTACTCTTCAATTTGAACTGATTAGATTGTCTAAAAACAATTAAAGGTTCAATTAGTGGATGTACCTAATAATTTAGTAATTTTATTTTTCACAAATAAATTTAACATTTTCTTTTCAAAATGTATATTTTTTTTACTCTTTTAACTAAATATCAGTTTTATTATAAATAGATTTAACATTTTTTTACAAAATTTAGTTTTCTTTTTTAAAATATATATATTTTTTTACAATTTGTCGATTTTTTTCACAAGTTTGTTTAATTTTTTAAATTTTCTTTTTCAAAATATCATTTTTTTATCAATTTTTTTTTTTTTCAAAATTATCAACATTATTCAAAAGTTCTTAAATTTTTTTTTTAATCTAGTTTTTTATAAAATTATAAGTTTTTTTTTTCAAAATTTAAATTTTTCTTGAACATTGTTAATTATTTTTCTAAGCTTCTCGACTATTTTTTTTTATGAAATTCATAATTTTTTTGAGCTGGTTAATTTTTGACCGTTAGAGACGGCTAAGTACCGTCTCTAAGAGAGACGGTCTTTGACAGTCTCTAATAGTGGTCTTTCACAGGCGTCTCTATTAGAGATGGTCCTAAACCGTCTCTAATATAGACGGTCATTGATAGTCTCTAATCGAGACGGTCTTTGACAGTCTTAGATTACAAGTAAAAGACGGCCAATGACCGTCTCTAATTTAGACGGCCTATGATCGTCTCAAATGGCCGCATATAAGACGGTCAATGACCGTCCTAAATGATTTGTGGACATTGAAATTTTTAAGACAATATTAAGGATGGTCAAGGGCTATCTAAAATGTTAGAGACAGTTTATGGCCATCTCTAAAGCGTCTTTAAACCAAGCAAATTTAGAGACGGTCCAGGACTGTCTCAAAATCCATCCTTTTTTTTCCATTTTTCACGTAGTGCTTGGAGCCTCGTCAGGAAGGTCTCAAACATTCTTCTAACCTCTATCTGTGGTATACATCATGAATAAGGAAAAGGGAAGTTCCAGCCATTGGAGAATCATCTCGGCCTAGTAGAAAGAAGATTGTGGCTTAAAGAGGAAAGGGCAAGATGCAGTCTCAACATAGAGAAGCTCCGCCTGCAGCACCAGCCTCGTCAAAAACTGTTGTAAATCCTCCTCCACACATTTTTAAAAAATATTCTGGGAGGCATCTAGTGTGTGAGCGTAGGGTTGACAGGAACTGTATAAAACCCTACAACATAGAAGCTATGTTGGAGGCAATCGACTGGCTTCCACTTCTTAATTTTGGGGGAGCATGCCATAATGAGTGGACTTATCGGTTCTTTGCATATTGTCACTCTCCAACACTAGAACCAACATCATTTACTATCACAGTTGGAGATGATAATGATGAGATTACTGTAGAATCCATTGCTTGCATTCTTGACTTAACCTTGTCCCTAGTTGGATTGTCTGACCTTGATCTTGAAAATCCTATCAATCGGTCTTCAATTACTAAATTCCCATGTCAAGGTCGAGATATCGCATGATATAAGGGAAATTCCCTAAAAGAAAAATACTTGCACCCTTGATACCGCGTCTTCCATAAGATATTTTGTTCAAATGCTTATCCTCGTGGACAAAATCACTCTGATCTTACCGGATTCATGACCATGATTATATACTGGTCTCCATTGGAGTCAAAATTTATCTGCCTACCTTAATATTCCACTAAATAGCAAGCGTCATCCATCAATCCAGAGTAGTATACTTACCCTTTCCTCACATCATCCATGAAATCTGTGATAAAATTGGTATCCTTCAAACAAGTGATCTTGTACGCCCTCTTCAGCATTTTAACAAGGTCAACATACGAAAATTGGACCTTAAGTTTCATGAGTACAAGGATGAGAATTCTAAGGAAGCTATTCATGATGATGAAGAAAAGGGGGAAGGCACTACTCCAACTGGTGTAGATCCGGTAGAGCCACAGTATGCTCCTAAACCAAGTGGCTCGGCTCCAACTCAGCGTGTCAAGTCTCACCAAGACAAAGTTGGTGTGAGTAGCGTGGTTTAGCTCGGATAGAAGACAAGTTAGAGGGACATGATGCAAGATTTTCTGCCCTTGAAAAGATGATGTCTAGTGTCCAACAGTCAGTCCAACAATTGATCGACTTGTTTACCTGTCGCAGAGATGATGCAGCACCATCCTTATCAGCCCCATAGTATCAATGGTCTTCATGCCATCTCAACACTTTGATTCTCAGCACAACGTATGGGCATGGATATCTTTTTGATTGCCCTACATTTTTACGGGTGTATGAGATGGCTATTCAATTGACAGATCTGACAGTTTTTTTTTTTTTTTTTTTTGGCCATGATGGGGACTTTTTTTTTTTTTTTGGGGGGGGGGGGGGGGGGGAGGGGGGATGTTTTTTTTTTTTTTGATATTGTTGAATGTGGCTGGATATAATTCTCATTTTTACTGCCATAATTATGTTTTATGATCCCTTGGTTTATCTAATTTCTATTATGGGATGCATGTGATGTTTTTGATGATTATCTTATTTGATCTAATATGCATCCATACTTTCTGAAAATGATGTCTGCTTAAACTGATTTAATCTTTATACATCTATATCTGTTGGTTCTCCCACATGTCTTTAAACTTCAGTCAATATCTACTATAATGAATCTTTATCAATGACTGACAAAAGGGGGGAGAACAACTCAAACACCCTGTCAAGAAATGTATATCTGCTTAAGTATGGTGTTGCAGGTGTTAGGGGGAGCAACTGCACTAAGCGAGAGGAAAGTTTGCAGATAGGGGGAGTAGCTTCTGGATGTGTTGTGTATATGACATTGTTAGCATTATACAATTGTGCAAAGAACATATACACATAATTTGGGATGTCAGTATAGAAGCTGATCTAGGTTGTTTTTGGTATTTTATCACGTAATTGACAAATGGGGAGATTGAAAGTGCCCTGTTTTGTCAATTAGCGTGAGTGTTGAGTCAGATAGACTGTAGAGCCTCATAGGAAGATCAATTCAAAGCGTCTACCTCAACCAGATGTGTGAAAGCTCGCCATAGATAAATCTAAGCCTCACATCCCATGTCTCAAAACACCAGGTACTTAAAACCCTTAAAAAAAGTTAAGACATCATAGGATTTTTAAGTTAAGAAAACCTTTTCAATATCAGAAAATCTCTAAGTTTTCTTGCTTTGTCGATTTTATTGAAACACATCTCGATATGATCGACCTGCATTGTCAATGTCCTTGATGACAAATCGATTCCATTGGAATGAGGACAAAAGTGTCCAGCAACCACATATATATATTTGGATGGATTTATTGATGTATCGATATACCTATCGATATCATCGATATTTGAATCTCGAGTCCATCGAAGGTGACTCGATAATATCGATAGGCAGATCTCTGACACCCCTGTTTTCAATTAAAAATATCATATGTTCATCGATATATCGAAGCCGACCTCGATACCATCAAAGTTTAAATCTTGATGATATTGAAAGGCTCTTGATGATATCGGTCATGGGCGCGAAGATTTCCAGCAATATATTTTAGGTTAATTTATCAATGATCGAGGGTCACTCGATGGAATCGATATTTAAATATCGATGATATTGGTACAGTCTCGATGGCATCGAACTGGGATAGAAATTGTCCAACAAGCTTAAACAAAAATCCTTTGGATTTACCGATGCCTCGACACAGCTATCGATATCATCGACATTCAAATTCCGATGATATCAAAGGTCCCTCGATCATTCTTGTAAACCTAAAATATCTCAAAGTAAGTCCCTCTCATTTTCAAATGTTGAGGAATCGAACCTCACATCGATGAAATTGGAGTTCTAAATCTGATAACATCGACATGTGTTTCGATTCCATCGACTAACTGGAAAGAGGTTTTAAAAGCATATGACATTTGAGTTTGTGTCATCGAGTGGATCGTCAATGCAATCGTGAGTATACGCTCGATGATATCAAACTTGCTCGATGATATCGAACTCTGTTATGAATGTAACCATTTTATATTCGTTGGAACCTTTTGCCTATATAAAGAGGACTTCTCTATTATTGCTGGTAGAGAAAGAAGAGAGTGCTTTTGAGTATTTTACCTTAGATCATATATCTAAAGCCCTTTCTCTCATGGGAGTTCATCCTTCAATTGACAATCATCATTGATATTCAATAGAGTGGATTGGGGAATGAACTTCTACATTTAAGGATCCTCCAACTACTACCTTAATGGCAAATCATTAAGTTTGGGTTCTTTAAATGCATGGATGATTGGAATCACTCTATCTCCTTTATAGGAAAATATTTGAAAGTAGGATTTCATCATAACCTTGACCCAACCCGTTGCCATGCATTGGTATATTTTCTGAGTTGCGGATCAAGGAAGCAGAAGACTCTTCATCAACAAAGGAGGAGATCTTCAACAACGAGAAAAATGAGACTCATCCACTTATCTGTAAGTATCTAGAGTCTAGAGGACCCTTCGATCATTCTTTTATAGGATTGGGTTTAAGGTGTTTCTCACCCTTGTAAGTCCTCAAGGAGGCCTCCGGCGAGAGTGTACGTAGTAGGTGCATTATGTTGACCCTTGCTCTGTGGAGAGCATAAACAATTAGGGTCTTGTGAAAGATCCTTGGCCATTGTGCCTAAAAGTGGGTGTGTTGTGTTGACCCTTGCTCATGAGAGCATAAACAGTGAGGTTCCTTATGTGGATCCTTGGCCAGTGTGCCTAAAACTGGGTGCTATGTGTTGACCCTTGCTTAGGGAGCATAAACAGTCAACCTAGGTGTACGTTGTAAAGGTTGAAGGTGAACCTGATTTAAAACCTTAGGTTTGAGGTGAACTGCTGTGAAACCTCCTTAGTGAAATCTGGTACACTCAAGGGTTGAGTGCGGTTACCGGGAGTGGAGTAAATAAGTAGTCGAACCACTATAAAAATGATTGTGTTTAAGATTGTTATTCTTTTATTTTTGTGATTTACTTTAATATTTTTTATCTGAATATCTGAGATCACACCTCACACACATACACAGTCATATCCATTATAAACTAGTTTGCTTATTGTTTACTTCTTAAATAGTTTGTGATTGGATCCTCTACTGAGCTTGGAAGCCAGTAGAGTTTCTTTTGAGTAATCTTGATAAGTGCCTATTGTTAGGATTAGTGTAATAGGATTTTTAATAAACAATAAAAACTTTAAAAAGTCCTATTCACACCCCCCTCCCCCCCCCCCCCCCCCCCCCCCCCCCCCCCCCCCTCTAGTACATATTAACATATTCCTACTTCAACTAAAGCGGTCTTCATTGCTATTTCAATTTTCACTGTCAAAACTTCGCTGGGCCTACCATAGCGTTTATTTAGTCTGTTCATAAGGTCACAAAGACATGAATTAAGTGGAGAGACAAATTTCACATTGATCCATAAATTTTGTACTCCCACAAAAAAGGGTTTCAATTATAGACATTCAATCCCACTATTTCTATGGTGTGGTCCACATGATACTAGATCTGTCTTATTTTCTTCCCAAACCTTAGGATGGACTAATTAAATGGCTGGACGGTTTAGATGAACACATGCATCAGCGGTTGGATGATGTAAATACGATACATACATCATAGTGGAGCTGTACCTGGCACCATCCAAATGGACGGTGCAGATGAAATATACATATGTAGGTGGGGTCCACGATCGTGGCCAACACATCAGATGGATGGACGGTTTGATATAACACAGACCTCATGTGTGGAACCCACAGCACCGTTGATGTCAATACATCAATTGGGTCCCCACCATCTATACGGATGACTGGGATGTAACACATATCCCAAGCTCAAATCTAAGATCTTGCTAACGTACAACATCTCCTCACCCTAACCAATCTGTCTAGTAGATGAGTCCCACATGGTGCCCACCACATGCATATATGTGAGAATGCCTAAGACAGACGGTTTGGATTTTATTTTATTTTTTTAAAAGCAACGTCTAAAGAGTAAGAATGCCTAAGACGGACGGAATGGATTTAAACCACACATCAAGTTGGCTGCTCAAAGCTCCTGTCCATCCCTGCAAATAGGATGGATAGTTTGGATGGAAATCATCCATCATGGGGGTCCACGTGCTACACTCAGCACGTCTCTAAGGTGGGCCCCACGTAGCTGGATGACGTGGGTGAAACAATGCATCAAGGTGGTGTCCACTGTCCAGCCATTTGGACGGTGGAATAAAACACATACATCACAGTATGCACCACCGTCCAATCATCTGGATGGTGGATGCAAAAAAGATGGATGGCTTTGATAAATGCATGCATGTGAAGTCCACATGTGCGTGGGTCCCACAACTACTCTACAGCATGGATGAATCATATATATCAAGAGTGGGGTCCACAAGACCGTCCAACCTATCCAGCACTGTCCATATGGTCTGGACAATGTAGATTAAACAAATACATCATAGTGTAGCCCCACAGGGCCGTCCAATTTGTCCAGCACCGTCTAGATGGTCTGGAGGGTGTGGATAAAGCAAATAAATCATTGTGTGGCCCAACAGTAGGTGAGCGGTTGGGATCCAACACATATAATCACATGGGACCCACTGAACTTGCTGACAACAGTCAGCAGATGGGTCCCGCCATTGGATGGTTTGGATGCAACACATGCATCATGGTGGGCTCCACGGTGATGGATGGCGTGGATATGTCATATACATCGGGTAGGCTGCACATCAAGAGGGAGAGGGAAAGAGAGAGAGAAGAGGGGAGGGACCCCGCCACTATGGGCCCTCTCTATACATGCATACATCAAGATGGGTCCCACATATGTGGGCCCTCAAATCACAAAATCAATAAATAAAAGCACCCACCGTCGATCTCCTCTTTCCTTCTTCCACCAACATGATCTAGAGCTCTAAGGAAACAATTTCAACGATCGAGATGATCTTTGGAGGGTGGGGATGGGAGATAAGAAGTGGGCCACACAAAACTCTCTCATGGAGCTTCCTTGGATGTGGGATGCTTGCTTGGAAGAAGTGAGAGAGATAAGATGAGAGATGTGAGTGATGGGAGTACTTGTGTAAGAGAGAGAGTTGACTTTAGGGGAGAGGTGGTTGTACTTGGGGATGGGTGAGTGATGGGGTGTGATGTGTACTTGATTGATGGGATTGATGTGATGTTCTCTAGGGATTGCAACGCGTGAAATTTTTTCTCGAACTGAACGCGAGCCCACATCTCTTGGCTCGGATATTTTCTCGGCGCGTAATATGTAGCGACGGCGTGGTCACAAGGGTACAAGTTTCGAGTCGAGTTGACTTTGATATATGGGACAGGACTCAGGATCACGCGCAAACGCTTATAAAAGATCGCGGATCATCAGAATTTGATCGGAAAGATCGTTGAGGCATACAAAATGATACGGGCTAGGATACGAGTCTCACATTAACCTTTATCCTTTATCTTGGACCGAAGTCGGCAACGAATCAGGGGCTTATGGAGTTGTTTGGATCTGGTGGAAGTTGGATTGTCATCAATCTTCCTTCTCCTTTCTTCCTCCTTCTTTGAACCTCCCTCTTTATGTTTTTTATTCTTCGGACGCCGGGCTAGATTTCTTTTATAATAGTGGGGAGAGTCTTCCAGACTCTTCTTGTACAGTTCAGACGCTGTGCATAGCCCTTACGCTGGGCATTTTCATAGCATAGGACAAAGCAATCCGCTGCCCTGTTTTCTACACAACAGCGATTGGGACCACGTGATGGCCCACTATCTCCTTTCCGATCTCTTCTATCAATGTGAGGGAAGTTGGATCGCATGTTGTTGTGGTTTGGATGGTTTGGATCGAGGTCAGGATCTTGATCCCAACCCTTCTACATGCGGGAAGTTCGGGCGCGCCCAGTTTTTCTCCTTTGCATACATCTATTACGGATTAGGCCCATTTATGTTGCCTGATGGGGCCCATGATCTCAGACGTCTGGTACATCCACTCCTTCCATTAGAATCATCCTGAAATCTAAGCTTAGGAAAGGGTGAGGTTGATTCATATTAGGGGTGGCCCACCGAGTTAAGCTCGGCGTGATGCCACGAATGCCCGGATTGATGAGGTGGATATCCGACTTCTTCTTGGTGAGACTTGCCAGGTTCTGATCGAGACCCTCGTCCACGTTAGATGGACAATTCAGATCGATCGTAAAGATCCAGATGGTGGCCCACCGACGACTTCAATGAAATCATTTTTGAATTTTGCACAGTCGAAGAAATGGGAAGAAGGAATCCTTCCCTGTTTCTTGTTTTCTTATGGTCAAACTCTGTTTGACCCCTTCCTTTGGCTTGGTACAGTGCAGGTGCACCTTTGTGTGTGCATGCACCACTTGATGTGGGGTCCACTTAGGGAATATTGAAGGATCTGTTCCGTTAATTTACTTCATCCGCTTATATTAAAGTCTGGCCTAAAGATTGGAGTATGTTTATGGCTTTTGGTGGGTCATAATCCTAAGTAGAGAGGTTGTCTTGTGATCCGTGAAATGAGAATGGTCGGATGGCCTAACCCATAGGTGGGGATTGTTTCAAAAGGTCACATTCACAGATGAGAATGTATGTGAAGGTTAAAATAGCTGGATTGGTGTCCTACACGCATACTTACTAGGATTAAATTTTGTGTAGTCTTTCGAGAATCTTCAATACTCGGTATTGAAGAGTTCAGGCCATTACATTCTACCCCCCTCAAAGGCAATTTCGCCCACAAAATTTAACTCTTTTTATCATGAATAGAAGTGAGAGTCTTATTTTATGTTACTCCCAAGAGTTTATTAATGCACATTCATGTATCGTTAGTCACATTTAACTACACGGCTAGGGTTATTACGATCTTACCCCCTTAAAGAAAGTCTTATCCTTACCTTAGCCTTCATTGAAGAGATTGGGGTATTTTTCCTTCATCTCATCCTCGAGTTCCCATGTTGCTTCTTCCTTGTCATGATGTGACCACATAACCTTTACCAGCGGGATCACCTTTGTTTAAAAAATTTGTTCCTTACGGTCGAGAATTTATATGGGCTCTTCTATATAAGTAGCATTATCCCTTAGCTCTATTTGTTCCCAGCTGATGATGTGGGATGGGTCAAGTTCGTACTTCTTTAGCATGGAGATATGGAAGACATTATGTACATTGGCCAACTGAGGGGGTAGTGTGAGTCGATAAACTACCTTCCTTTCTCTTTTCAGTATTCTGAATGGACCAATGTACTTTGGTACGAGTTTTCCCTTCTTCCCGAAACGCATCATACCCTTCATAGGGGAGACCCTTAGGAACACATTGTCCCCTTCGAAGAATTTCAGGTCATGCCGTCATATGTCCACGTAACTTTTCTCTCTACTTTGTATGTTCACAACCCCAAGTGTAGGGTCGCGATGTAGTAATAATCTCGGTAAGACCGAGGTCGAATCCACAGGGACTAAACTCATGTGTATTTTAAAAGTAACTAGAATCAGAACTAGAAGAAGATTTAGACCTAAATCTGGAATATAAGGAAGTAATTGTGAGTAATTTAATAAAAACTGAAAAATTCAAAGGTGGGAACTAAGGTGCCCTGGGATCCAGTTTCAGCTATCAAGATGTTTCCTTATTTGATTCAAGGAACATAATTGGAATCAGAGTCCTATCCTATCCAATTGGAAGATTTATCAATAAAATCAATCTAAACTTTCATTGACCTAATTCTAAATGGATGAGATTTGTGAGGATTGGAAGTGATTTCATCACTAAACTATGCCTTAGAGACAATGGCAAACAACAGGATTATCAATCCACAACTAAACATAGGAGAATTATGAAGGTTAGAAGAGATTCCATCACCCAACCATGCCCAAGGGATAATGATGAACAATAAGATTTACTAACTTCACAATCTTAATTTAGAAAAGAAGATACTCAAAGCTATTGTAGATCCATTGTAATTTGAGTCACGACAAACCATTAAAAGCTAAAAGTATTCCTTAAATATCAAATTAGAATCAAAGAAGTTCAACAAGAACAAGAACCAAATAAGAAAAACATCTCAATCACACTACAAGCTTCACCCCTTAGCCCTATCTAAGGGATTTAGCCAACCATAGACATGATTGGATTCAAAATCCTAGATGAAATCATTAAAACTAAGAAAAAGAGAAGAAGAAACTCTTGGATGATGGCTCCACCCCTTTGTTCTACTCCTCCAAACCCTAGATATCCTTAAAAGATTTAGTAAATCCATATTTATAGGCTAGTTTCCATAAAATCGTAAGATCGTATCAAATTTATGCAATCCACGTTACTCTACGTAATGCCTTCTATGTCATCAAACAACATTCAATGTCATCAAAGGGGTTTGAATTCGGAAGTCGCACATTTTCTCCTTTTGCATTGTATAAATCTTTATGTCATCGAACCTTCCTTCGATGTCATCAAGAGAAGCTTCGAGTCATCGAACAGGTCTTCGAGCAATTGAAAAGGCATCTAAAACAATCTAACGAGTTGCTTCAAAATTCTTCAAAAAATTCAATGTCATCGAACTGATCTTGATGTCATCGAGCAACTCCTCGATGTCATCGAGAGAGTCTTTGAGCAATCGAGAATGGCACCCAATATGTCCAGTGACCAACTTGATTTTTATATAAAAATTCAATGTCATCAAGCTGTGTTCGATGTCATCAAATCATGGCCTCGATGTCATTGAATAGTGGTCGATGACACAGACGAATGAAGTGGATTACAACACTTTGTTCTTTCGACTTCATTCATTCTCCACTTGGTTTTCTTAGATCTTGGAGTCTTGAGATATTCAATATTAGTCTCCAAAGATCTATTCTATGCCTTGGAAATTTTTGAGCATTAAATCCATGCTTTTAGCATTCTTTTCCATCCAAGCTCTTATACTCTCCTTGTAACACAAAAATGTATAAAATATACGATTAAGCATTATTATGTTCACAAAATGAAGATATAAATGGGAAAAAATATGTAATATTTGAGTCTCAACACACTCCTCAACTAGCATTTTACTCCAAGAAAAAATATGTGTAAAATAATCTTCCATCTTCAAAGTTCAAAACCTTTTTTAGAAGACAATCTTTTGTGCAATCAAGTATGAATGAGTAGTGTTAAGATAAGAAAGTGAGATTTGGAAAACCTAGAGCCAAATCATATAAGCAATCAATCAAATAGGTTCTTTATCGATTTTAAAATCATAAATTCATGTATCAAGTTTTTTTTTTTTTTTTTTTTTAATGTGCTTGGTGAATATCAACTTACTTTCCATGAACACACTATTAGTTCATAATGTTAGTCATGTTCATCATATTAAAATTAGTCAAAAGCTCAAGTACTGATTCTGAACATATCCTCCTTCTTCTTTTTTCAGTTTTTCATTTTATATCACAGTCACCCTTACTCATTCTTTTTCAGACATTACATCATTTTCAAAGACTTTTTTCATTCTCCTCAAATATGTCGTCATTCTTCATTCTTCTCATCATTCATGGCCTTTTTTTTTTCAATCTCCTATTTTTTAAGTGGTTTTTTCACCTTTTAGGGTAGATAAAATTTTCCAAACTCAATTCTCAACATCTATCAATGATTCACATGCTACCAATCAGAAATCCTAGCATATCCCAAGGAAGTAAATTGAACGTGTTTTATGATTTGGATTAACATGACATACAAATTTCCTCTTAATCATTTGAGAACCCTAAGTGAAAGTCTACTCGGGTGATCAAACCCAAACAATTTAAGATTTAATGTTCATCTTGTTATCCTACTCAATGCATTCTTAATTACACAAACTATCACTTTCAAACATAATTTCTGCTCAAAACTAAAAAAAAATACTGATTAGTTTACCTAATCCATGCCCACAACCTAAAATCTACATTATCCTCAATGTAAAAGAAATAGGCATGTAATGCACATGAGACAACGAAAAGAAATGGACTAGTGATGGAAAGATATTATCTGTAGGAAGGAATTTAAAGTGTTTCTACAAATCTCAGCATGAAATGGGTTAGCAAAAATAAAACTAAGTAGACTGGAAGGAAACTACCCTAGTCCTAAATCCTATGAAAGTAATAAACCTAACTATACCTCCATCAGACTAAGAGGTTAATCCTAGTAAACATGATCAGTCAGAGGCATGGACATGTCATCTGAATCAAATTTCTTAACAAATGGCTTTAACCAATGTCCATTTACTTTAAAAGCATTGCCATTTTTTAAATTCGTTATTTTAACGGCCCATTGAGGAGATACATTAGTAACAGTAAAAGGGCCAGTTTAACGAAATCGAAGTTTACCCGGCATAATATGTAACAAAAAATTATACAAAAGTTCTTTTTGACCAGTCAAGAATGATTTTCAAAGGATGTTCCTATCATGGAACACCTTCATCCTATCGTTATAAATTCTCGAGTTCTCGTATGTGTCGTTATGGATTTTTTCAAGTTCATTCAATTATAGTTTGCATAGCGAGCTAGCATCGTCCAAGTTGAAGTTCAAATTCTTAATAGCCCAATAGGCTCTATGTTCCAACTCTATAGGTAAGTGGCGAGCTTTCCCATAAATGAGTCTAAAGGAAGACATTTTAATAGGAGTTTTAAAGGTTATACGGTAAACCCATAAAGTATCGATCAATCGAAGTGACCAATCCTTTCAGTCAGGATTAACCATTTTTTTCAAGATATGTTTAATTTTCCTATTAGAAATCTTAGCTTGCCCACTTGTTTATGCGTGGTATGGAGTGCTCACCTTATGAGAGATGTCATATTTCTTCATTAAGTTTGCAAATGGCCTATTACAGAAGTGTGAACCCCCATCACTAATGGTGGCCCGAGGCGTTCCGAACCAGGAAAGGATGTTTTTTTTTAAGAATCTAATGACCATATGATGGTCATTATTCTGACACAGGATCGCTTTGACCCACTTAGTGACATAGTCAACTGCCAGCAAAATATATAAATTCCTAAAGGATTGGGGGAATGGTCCCATGAAATTAATGCCCTAACAATCAAATGCTTCAATGATCAGAATGGGGTTCAGAGGCATCATATTTTGATGAGAAAATTCTCTCAACTTTTGACAATGCTCATAAGCTTTGCAAAACTCATGAGTATCTCTGAACATAGTGGGCCAATAGAAGCCACACTATAAAATTTTGGTCATGGTCTTTTCAGCAGAAAATTCACCACCACAGGCTTAGGAGTGACAGAAGGAGATGATGTAAGTGTTGTAGTTTATAGCCCCTTGTTATTGTCAAATTTGTGGTGACAAATACACTACTTTGAAGCTTGTATATGTGATGAACAAAAGAAGTGTTCAAGTTCAAGAAGCTTTCAAGATCTCAAAAGTGTTCAAGTTCAAGAAGCTTTTAAGATCTCAGAAGTTTTCAAGATCAAGAAGCTTTCAAGCTTAAAGATCTCAGGCTTTGCTTATACTCAAAGGTCAATTGTCTTCAAGTTTCAATGTCCATGCTTCACTATTGAGATAAGACTGACCTTAGGTTGACCTGTAATGTAGGCCATTTTGGATATAAAATCCATATATGTTTTATACGTAAATTTGGTCAATTCTAAGACTAGTCCTGGACTTTGTTCGACTACTCCTAGCACTGGTTCGACCAGTCCAAGAAATTCCATGACCAGTCCTAAGTTGTTGAGGATTTTCAGAATTTTTTAGTTACCCTACGACCAGTCCTGGTAACTGTTCGACCAGTCATACAAATAGTATCGACTGGTTCTTCGACCAATAGTAGACCTTCGACTCAAAGTCCAACAATGAAACTCATTGGTCTATGACCAGTCGTGTGAAACCTACAACCGGTCGAAGGTGACATAGGGTACCCACGACCAGTCGTGAAACTGTCTTATCTTATCTTGCTCGAAATTTCAAATTTTTATTGGTTCTGAGACCAGTCGTAGAGGTCCTAAGACCAATCGAAGACGTGTTTTTCTCAACTATAAATAGAGCATAAATCTCAGAATAAAACAGAGAATTCAAGCTAATTTATCCAGCCTTTTGAGAGATAAGACTATGCTCCATTCTAAGCTAAGTGTGAATATTTAATATTCTCTTTCGTTAGCTTTTTTAATTGATTTTATTTCTTGTATTCCAATCTAATCTGAAAAGAGGAATTGTTGTTTCCCTTTCTTTAGAATCAAAATCAATTAAAGCTAGCCCATTTTGATTTAATTTAAAATCAATTAGAACTAGAACCATTGTAATGTGAGTTTGGACATTAAACTTGGACATTCAATCATCTACTCTGACTTGGTTCTTCTGGGCTGCTACAACGAAGGAGATATTCAGGTATTTTACATTTAATTATAAATTTCTTTTTATGTTTGGTTTTGTTTGGGATTTTCCAGAAAAATCTCATTGTATTGGTTATTTGAGGAGAGCCAGGAAAACTTAGAAGTAGGGTTTTTATTAATTGTGTAAACCCACATTGAAAGACACAATTGTAAGGTTTTCGGTGAACCTGTAAAAACCTAACTTGATAGTGAACGCTAATAACTTCTGTGTGAGGATATTAGGAGTGGAGTAGCATTCTTTGTGGTTGTTATTAATAGTTTATGAACGCACAGGCGAACCACTATAATCCCTTGTGTCTCTTGGTTGAATGGTTTATATTTCTTATCTTTTATTATTCATTTGTGGGATGTATATGTGGATGTGAATGCTGTAATATTTATTTCAAGCATTGTGGGAATGTTGTAATAATTTAGAATTTACTTCTTACAATTTCTTTTTCAGCATTCTTTTTTGTTCTCGTAAGGTTGACCTGCAATTTCTATGGTGCATGGTTGTCCTTAGAACAGTATATAATTGATTGCAGTTTATTCTTCAGTACAGTTTGCATTTAATTTTCTTTTCCTCTTCGATTTGAGATTTGATACAAAGACCTTTCTAGAAATAAGGTTGTCCTACTATAAACTCTGGTTTTTGGTTTAAGGTTATCCTTAGAATAACATTTGTATCAACCTCTCAAGATTTGAATTTTGAGGTTTCTTTACATTCTTTACATTTCTGCATTGGGATTGGTTTACTTTAATTGTTAGCTATCGTATTTGTTTAATTTCTGCTATTACAAGTTTTATTTGGCATTGTCCTATTCACCCCCCCCCCCCCCCCCCCCCCCCTTTAGGACATATAGCTAGGCCTTTTCAAGTGGTATCAGAGCCTAATAGCTCTTTTTAATTCTTAATTCTTGGATTTATTTCCTGAGCTAATAATTTAAGCCATTTATGATGTCAAATTTTGATAGCCTATCAGTCACTAGGCCACCACCTTTTGATGGCTCCAACTATGCTTATTGGAAAGCCATGATGAGAATATTCTTAAAATCCATGGATGAAAGTGTGTGGTTGGCCACTGTGAATGGTTGGAACCCTCCTACCACTGAAGTAATTGGAGTTGATGGTTCAAAATCTATGAGAATAACACCTTATTTCTCGTGGACCACACTTCAAAAAAGTGAGAGTAGTGCAAATGCTAAAGCTCTAAATGCAATCACTTGCGCACTATCACCGGATCAATTCAAAAGAATTATATCCTGTGATTCTGCAAAGCAAGCTTGGGATATACTAAAAATGACACACGTGGGTACCTTAATTGTCAAGAAATCGAAAGTCCAACTCCTTATAACTAAATTTGAAGAAATTCATATGGAGGAAAATGAAATATTTATGGACTTTTATACACGATTAAATGACATTGTAAACTCTATATGAGGTCTTGGTGATAGAATCCCAGAAAGAAAAATGTGTGCAAAAATACTACGCTCACTTCCTGAACGGTTCAACTCTAAAGTAACCATGATCCAGGAACTTCGTGATATGGATAATATGAGGGTTGAGAAGTTAGTTGGTTCTTTACAAACTTATGAGTTAACTTTTAAAGCTCCAAAAGAAAAATCAATTGCTCTTAAAACTTCTAAAAATAATTTTTAAGAAAATTCTAATGTAGATAACTCTAAAGATGATATGGCTCTTTTGGCAAGAAAGTTTTATAAAATCTTCAAAAGTAAAAAGAGAGTTGATTTTCAAAAAGGAAATGATAAGAAAAAATCTAAATCTAAATCTAAAACTAGGAAATCTTTGAAAATAGTCAATGTTACAACTGCCAAGAATATGGGCATTTGGCTAACAGGTGTCCTAAAAAGGAGAAACCCAAGAAGAAGGGTATGTTGGCTACTTGGGATGAATCCTCTGATTCTGAAGCTTCTTCTGAATCTGAAGATTCTGAAACTGAGTCGGGCAATGAAGTGAAAGTCCTTATGACTCTAGCCAAATTCACATTTTCAGATAATGATTTAACAAGTGAAGAAAATCTTAATAGTGATTGTGAAAATGAAGATGATCTTCAAGATGCTTATAATGCCCTATACAAGGAGAGTTGTAAAATTACGGTAAAACTGAAACTTCGAAAAGAGAAATTTTCTAAACTCAAAGAAATTTATGAATCTCTTATTTTAGAAAAGTTTCATATTTCAGGCTGTTTTGAAAAGATAAAATGCAATTTGGATTTTAAGACTGCTTAAGTTGAAACTCTTAAATCTAAAAATGACCAATTAAAACATAAAGTCTCTTCTCTCTTGAGTTTAAAGGAAACTTGAAAATATGCCCAAGGTGATTCTAAATTAGAAAAACTCTTATCAGGATCGAGAAAATGTGGTGATCGATCCGGTATAGGTTATGATAAGAATGATTCTCCTAAACTAAAGAATGCACCTCCTAAGTTTGTAAAAGGAGAGACCTTAAACTCAAAAGGGAAAGGACAAGTGTTTTCTAAAGACCCTAAGTCTATTCAAAAACTTAAAGAAAATTATTTCAACTATAGGAAGCATAACCAAAATCCTTTGGCTGAAAAGATAGTTAATTTGCTTAACGAGCTTCTAAAGTCTAACTCAATACGTCATACTTATAATTCTTACAATCGGAAGAAGACCAACTATCCACCCAAACCCAAAATGGTTATGAAATGGATTCTAAAGGTCACTTGCTTGGTTGCCCACACTACTTTTAAAGCTATAAGCCATTCAAAGTGGTACCTAGATAGTGGATGCTCCAGGCATATGTGTAACATCCTGAAAATCGAGAGTCGAACATAAACTCCACTCCCGAGTTCCAGAACATCACTTATGCAACATTTTCAATGATGGATGAATGTCTTTTGTATTAGTGCATAAAACATGAAGTAGATTAAACCAAAATAGCATATCATACTCCAGAGACAGTTAAATTTTACAAGCAGAAGACCATGATAAATATATAAAATATATAATTTATTGTAAGTCTTCGGAGTGTGAACATGTTACCAGGTTAACTATATACATGTATACTCCAAAAATGAACAAAAAGAATATACATGGGTATTTTAAAAGTGCAAGATAACAAGTGTAATGGCATCTAATCAGTAACCGTGTAATCCCGTCGATCAGAACCTGCATATAGGAGAAATCCTCATCATTATCGTAAAGCAAAGTCCGACTCCGCTTCACAAGCATCACCCTCACCTGAAACTACGACATGGTCTGGTTGGTGTGTATGAGCCATCCCGTAACTTGGGAGTGAGTAGCTAACTCAGTGGAATAATAGAGTAAAGATTAACATGTTATCAAATCAGTCAAGCGGTAATGATAAAGTAGCATAATCAAACATTCCTAGATACTCTTGTTAATGCAAGGAAGAGATGCAATCATGATGCATGCCCTTACCTACATACTACCTCATGCGACACCATCTCATGTTCGCAGTATGCTTTCATCCCTCAGTGCTCCACATCTTCCAGGCACATGCAGTGCAATATGAACATGATTACCAAGTTGTTATTAGTCCTTTTCATATAGCAAGATTGGGAAGCTAAAGTATCTCATACGAAGTGTGGTTCTAAGTCACTACAAGGGCTGTTAGGACTGTTACACGCAATCGTTACACCACTCCCCTATCACCTTATCAATACAGGCCTAGTTTGTACTCATGTTGTTACGGAAGGGTCGTTGCCTCCATGTAGACTCAGAGTACGCTTAAGGTCACAATAAAGGGCTGTCAGGGCTGTTACACGCAACATTACACCACTCCCCCATCATCAATCAATGTAGGCCGACAGCTCGAATACAATGTCCCATACCACCATATTCGGCTCACGAGTCTGGGTTGCTCACTGGTCACTATGGGGAGGCTCGTAGCCCCAGCGTAGGTCGACAGATCGACTACGGTGTCCCATACCACCATGCCCGACTCATGAGTCTTAGCGAATCGAGGTACCATGGTTAACGGGATTTTCACTGGTAAGTTTAGTACTTTAGATTCAAGCAATAGCGTCTATACATGGTTAACATACATCAGGCTAATCAGGTTACTTGACGAGTTCGACTAGTACGAGCGCCCGTTGAGTTAATTGACATGAAGTGCATAAGCACCTCGTGTGGCCTAACCACTGTCGACAAGTAACGCATGGCTCGAGTTCGTCAAACACGTTCTGCATGGCGAATACATTTCGGCCACGAACTCAAGTCTGGTTACCAATTTCCTGGACTATTTAATAGCCCCAAACACAATCTGATGTAAGCAATATGTGCATGTGATAAGATATTCCTACAGCATTTGATAACCAATATAAACATGGGTAACATTTGAAAGTACAATGAAACACATATAGCATGTCATCCAATACATATGTATTCTACACAAACCACGCCATACAAGTTATAGTTACTTTGAAGGAATTCATGTATATGACTAAGGTAGTCGAGAATCTTATCTCAACAACCTTATTAAATTTAGTCCGTCACCCAATTTCTCACACAGGCATTTTTATCTAACACTTAGACTACACAACTCCAACATACATGACGTATGTTGATTTCAACATATAATCTGACAGATCCTTATATCAAGGAGATGTCTAATACACAACAATCATGTTCATACATTCAATACATATGGCAGGCATAAATCATAAATCCATATTTATTTAGTCATTTCAACAAACACTTAGACTACACTTAATAACATACATAGTGTATGTTGGCCAAAACATGAATCAGGGCGAATCCTTTCACCGAGACGTTGTTACATTCATAACTATCATAAACACACAACAATAAATCATGGAAAATATACATTCAAATTTCATACGTATACGGTATTTTCTATGAATACATAGAATACACAAAATTTCATATTCTTCGTATTTAACCGAAACAGAAAATGAATAACATGTTCTACATGTGAAATAGCATCCACGTCAGTAATCTACCATTAGCCGACATTGAAAGCTTTGAAAAATGATAACATTAACATATAAAGTCCGCACCTTATGCTGTAGAATCATAACGAACTCGACAGAGACTCTAAGTCTTCGTCAACGATGAAATGTCAACCTATAGCATGTGTGGAGTTAGCTATTTTACTATTTGGAACATTTGGAACCCTAGAACAGATTAGGGTTAGGTCATCTTACCTAGGAACGAAGTCAGAATCGCCGTAGTAGCGACACAGATGTGATGAATAAACACGTAGAATACCAGAAGTCATTATCAAGAATAACTCCCACACCTTCACTCACCTTCTCTCTCTCTTTCCTTCTCTTTCTTTCTTCTCTCTCCCTTAGGTTTAGGAAATTCGTATGGGATATGAGAAAGGGGGTTTAAGCGTCTTATATAGGCTCTAAATTGATGAAAATGGCCCTAGGGCCATGGTATACTTAGGTTATAACCAAATCGGCCCTGTTCCTATCCAACGGAGCATTTCTGAAGGTCCTGTTACTGAGTGCGGTCGGACTTAAGCTCTCTAATATCGAATTTAGGTTAAGCTAAGTTTTTAGTCCGGTTGGGTTTCCAGATCGACCGTTGTGGACCAGCTTCAATTCAATGGTTACCGAAATTCGATCAGGGCTACAAGTACTTTGACATGTATGGGTCACCTTTCTTGATCCGAGGGTGAATTTGGGTTGAAATCTAACGGTCAGAATGCTTAGAACATCGAGCAAGCGACATGTTCCAGATTACTTAAAATTATATTTAATTTCTTAAAAATCTTTATTTTCTCACTCTCTTCACTCCGGACTCAAGGAAATGGTCTCAGGACATCGTTTAGCCTTGATTTTTGAGGAGATAGTCAAGTCCAACTAGGCGGTCATACTGGTCTAAGTTCAACGCTATCAGACTTTCGACAAGCGGTTTAGATCCAATACGAAGCTATAAAGTATTCCCGGGAGCAACTGGGTTTAGAGTTTGATCCTAGATTTTAGGGTAACATAGCGTTAATAATTCTATAGGTTTTGAGTCTTACAGATAGTATTTAAAGTGGTTGGTGCTAATTTTAAAGGAAATCTAGTGTAACGCTAGTTAATTCACGTTAAATTTTTAAAGGAGTTAATCCTAAATGATTTCTTTGGCTTTGGAATTGAGTTATGAGAGGTTACCAAGGTGTTATGGTTGAACCATTGCCTAAGGACGTCTAACTCCAGGTTGGTAAAAATTTAGGGTGTTACAATATGACAGGCAACAAGGCTCTATTCACCGATCTAACTATTCACCGATCTAAAAGATATGACTGATGGTTCAGTCACATTTGGTGATGGCAGTAACTATAAAATTATGAGTCAAGGTATGGTTCAACTCTATATCCTTCCATTATTTAAGTATGTCTTATATGTTGAAGGACTAAAACATAATTTTCTAAGCATATCTCAAATATGCGATAATAACCATAGTATTCAATTTTCTAATCAAAGCTGTGAGAATCTAAACAACAAGGGTTCAGTAATATTAACTAGACGTAGAATGTCTGAAAATTACTATATTGTTAGTGAATCTGGCTCATCTAATCAAACATGTTACATGGTCCATACAGACGAGACTGAATTATGGCACAAACGTCTTGGACATGTACACTACCAAAACTTATTTAGATTGAGCAAAAAGGAACTTATAAGAGGTCTACCCAAATTTTAAAAGTTAGATAAGATATGTGGTGAATGCCAGTTTGACAAACAAACAAGGAACTCACACAAAAAGGTGAATTCCAATACCACATCAAGACCACTCGAACTTCTCCACATGGATCTAATAGGACATACTAGAATGGAGAGTCGAGGTGGCAAAAGATATATCTTGGTAATAGTAGATGACTTTACTAGATATACATGGGTAGTCTTCTTAAGGGACAAATCAGAGACCCTTGAAGAAGTAAGAAAAGTTCTTAAAAGGATTCAAATTGAAAAAGGTTCTCAAATCAGTAAAATTTCGAGTGATCATGGATCTAAATTTGAGAATAGCAGTTTTAAGAAGTTCTGTAGTGACCAAGGAATATTACATGAATTTTCAGTGCCCAAAACTCCATAACAAAATGGGATAGTGGAAAAAAAAATAAAGTGCTACAAGAAATGACTAATGTCATGTTGAATAGCATGAAGCTCTCTAAGAATCTTTGGGATGAAGCAGTCAATACGACTTGCTATATTATTAACCGAGTTTACACTACTAAAGGCAATAATAAAACGGCTTATGAAATGTGGTTCAATAAAAAGTCTATTGTCAAATATTTTTAAGTTTTCGGCAGCAAGTGCTATATTTTACGAGATTGTGAAAATCTGAGAAAATTTGATATGAAAAGTGATGAAGGGATCTTTCTATGGTATTCTTTAAATAGTCATGCTTATACGGTTCTGAACAAAAGGACCGGTGTAACACCCTGAAAATCGGGGGTCGTGTATAAACTCAACTCCCGAGTTCCAGACCGTCACTTATGCAACAAAAATGGTTATGATTCAATGTTGTCTGATTTAAAGCATTCACATGAGTAAAAGTATACCAAAACTGCAATTCATACTTCAGATCCAGTGATAAAAGCAAGCGGAAGACTAAACAATATATATATCACTGTATGGAAAACAAAGTAATCTCAACTGTCTCCAAAGTATGACTACATCTCTGAGTCTCATATACATGTAAATAGACAAAAGAATAAGTTCAAAATAGTCCCGCTGAAGTCCCCCTCGATCCAGGTCACCTACGGGAAGCCGTCGTGATACTGCATATACGAGAACTCATCCTGGTCCTCGTCAATCTCCGGCTCCACCTCCTGGATCTCGTCGTCACCTGCAACTACAACAGGGTCTGGTGGGTGTTGCAAACACCATCCCGTAACGTGGGAATGAGTGATCAACTCAGTGGAATCATAGAGCAAAGATTAGCATGTTCACAATTCAATCACGCGATAATAGTAAAGCAGTAAATCAGACAAATCCTAATACTGTTGTTAATGCAAGATGATATGACGTGATGTATGCCCTCACCGACGATCACCCTCATACGGCAACATCTTACGACCGCGGCATGCCACACTCCCTAGAGTGCTCCACATCTTCCAGGCACATGCAATGCTATGGTGATATGATTACCAAGTTGTTATTAGTCCATTCAAACAGCAGGATTGGGAAACTAAGGTACTTCCCTTGTATCAATCCCAACACGGATCCTGTCTAGGGTCGTCACTCCTAGTAATCTCATACGATGTACATTTCGTAGGTCACTGCAAGGGCTGCCAGGGCTGTTGCTCGCACTCGTTGCACCGCTCCCCCATCACCTTATCAATACAGGCCTACTGTACTCTACTGCACGGAAGGGTCGTCGCCTCCCGTGAACTCAGAATACGCTCGCGGTCACTACAAAGGGCTCGTCGCCTGATCAGTGTAGGCCGACAGCTAGAATATAGTGTCCCATACCACCATAATCTGCTCACGAGTCAAGGTGCTCATTGGTCACTACGGGGAGGTTTGTGGCCCCAGCGTAGGCCGACAGCTCGACCACGGTGTCCCATACCACCATGCCCGGCTCATGAGTCTTCGTGGATCAAGGTACCACGGTTAATAGGGTTTACAATGGTAAGTTCAGTACCCTAGGTTCAAGCAGTTATGATACATACAAGGTGAACAAACATCGGCCAGTCGGGTTACTTGACGGGCTCGACTAGCGCGATCGCATCTCGAATTGAACGACATGAAGTGCGTAAAACACTTCGCGTGGCCTAACCACTGCCGCCAACTCTCAACACGAATCACATTCATCGACGCGTCGTTCGTGGCTATGACCAGTCAGCCACGAATTCGCTCGGTTACCGACTGCCTGGACTAAGTCAAGTCCCACACATCTATGGAATTACATTAACACTATAAAAAGGTATTGGAATTGAAATACATCATGTGAGCATGTTAGCACATGTTATAACATTCAACTTAAGCAAATCTTCAAGGCATACTTCCCATGCATATTCAACTTAAGCAAATCCTCAAGCACATACATTCCATGCATGTAATGAAATCATGCATTTTGTCAACATGTAGAAAATCATTTAGGTCAGCATAATAATTGAAAAATCAATCACAAACTATCAAATAACATCATTTAATTCAATACATACTAATACAAGCATTTATACAAACACATACACTACACACTTAAGTCTACATATAGTATGTCGACCCAAAGTGTGCAACTAGGCGAATCTCTTCGCCAAACTAATTATGCACGCATTCCTAACTTCCTAATGCGACAACAAACCATGTCAATCACATCAGCAAAATATGAATGTAAACAGTACTTCCTACAAATGACTAAAATGCCCTAAATCTCATATTCTTCGTTAGCTTACGAAACGAGAAACGGAGAGCATTTTGTACATGTCAAACGGCGATGCCGTCAAGAATCTACTATTAAACGACATTGAAAGCATTGGGAACCGTCAATCAAAGCGTCTAAAATCCTCACCTAGTGTCTTGTAGACTCGGGAATTGAAGCGGAGCGTATATGGTTCGTCTACGGCGAGTAAGGAGCCTAATACATAAGATCCATAAGCTACATCGCTATGGAAACAAGGAAAACTCAAATCAACAACTATTTAGGGTTTTTACTTACCTAGGATCGCGGTGGAATCGCCGGGAAAGCGGTAGAGGAGCGTTGCTTAAGCACGTGCAACACGTAGCACAAGTGGCAGGAAAAACTCTCCCACTCTCTCACAATCTCTCACTCTTTTTCTCTCTCCCAAGCTAGGGCTTCTCTTAAATTCGGATGGGAGAGAGGAGTGAGGGTTTCAACCCCTTTTATAGCCTAAAACATTCCCAAAATGGGCTTGGGAACAATGTGTACTTGGTGCCTAACCAAATCGGGGCCGTTTCGGTCTAAAAGGGCATTTCTGGAGGTCCCCAGGCCAAATGCGGTCGGACTTAAGCTCATGCATACTGGATCTAGCACACATCCAGTTTTCAGACCGGTTGGGTTCCCAGATCGCACGTGGCGGCCCAGTTTCAGTTTAACGGTCACCGCACCAAGATCAGGCCTATAAGTCTCGTGATATATAATAGATATTTTTCCTGATCCAAGGGTGTAATTTGGCTGTATTCTGACGGTCAGAATGCTTAATACTGATGCGTCAAATTTGTGTGCCAGATTTGAATTTGAAATTCCAACTATGTCCCTATTCACACTCTCTTCGGTCCGGGCTCAATGAAATAGCCTGTGATCATCGGTTTGACTTGATTTTTGGAATGAGTGTCAAGTCCAGCTAGACGGTTCTAACGGTCTAAGATAGGAGGTATCGGACTTTCAACGTGCGGTCTAGATCCAATACAAAGATTCAAAGTGGTCCAGAGAACAAACCGGTTTAGAGTTTGATCCGAGGCTTTAGAGCATTATAGCACCCTTGGTTCCACTCGCTTCGGGCCTTGTAGAACGTATTTAAAGTGATCAGGGAGCATTTCTCAGCTATTCTAACGTTGCACTAGCTAACCTAGTCATATTTTCTAAAGGAATGAATTCTACGCAATTTCGGGTCGAGTTGGTACTCGAGCCCAAGTATGGATTTTTCACGGGCGTTACAATCTACCCCCCTTAACAAATAATTTCATCCTCGAAATTTTGTACCTTTTCGTACTCCTCGAGAAGTTGTGGGTAGTTCTTTCTGATCTCGGCTTCTGTCTCCCAAGTAGCCTCCTCCTCAGTATGATGCGTCCATAGTACCTTCACAAGGGGAATCACCTTGCTACGCAGTACCTGCTCCTTCCGGTCTAAGATGCGTGTCGGTCGCAGGATATAAGTAACATCCTCTCCTAACTGCACCTGCTCCCATCTGATGATATGAGAAGGATCAGCAACGTACTTCTTCAGCATAGAAACATGAAATACGTTGTGGACGCTCGCAAGGGGCGTGGGTAAAGCCAATCGGTAAGCCACTGCTCCCACACGATCGAGGATCTGAAATGGACCAATGAATCGCGGTGCCAGCTTCCCCTTCTTCCCGAACCGAAGGACTCCCTTCATAGGGGAAACTCGCAAAAACACATGATCCCCGACTGTGAACTCTAGTGGTCTCCGTCTCGTATCGGCGTAGCTCTTCTGTCTGCTCTGCGCTGTAAGAAGCCGACGTCGAATAATATCAATATTCTCTGACGTCGCCTGCACCAACTCTGGGCCAATCAAGCTGCGCTCACCGACCTCTAACCAGCAATGCGGTGCGCGACAAGGTCGCCCATACAGCGCCTCATAAGGTGCCATGCCGATACTCGCCTGGAAGCTATTGTTGTACGCAAACTCCGCATATGCAAGACAGTCATCCCAACTGTCCTTGAAGTCCAATGCGCAAGCCCGCAACATGTCCTCCAGGATCTGGTTCACTCGCTCCGTCTGTCCGTCCGTCTGTAGGTGGAAGGAAGTACTGAACTTCAACTTCACACCCATAGCCTCCTGAATGCGAGTCCAGAAAATAGAAGTGAACCGCGTGTCTCTGTCCGACACGATCTCCAACGGAACTCCATGCAGACGCACGATCTCTCTAATATACAATCTAGCCAGCTCGTCTGCAGAGTTCGTAACTCTGATCGGTAGGAAGTGCGCCGACTTCGTCAATCGGTCGACGATCACCCAAATGGAATCATGCCCCTTCCTCGTCTTCGGCAACCCAGAAATGAAGTCCATGGATATGAAATCCCACTTCCACTCTGCAATCGGCATAGGCTGCAAAAGTCCAGGTGGTCGGCGATGCTCTGCCTTCACCTGCTGACAAGTGAGGCAACGGGACACGAACTCAGCAATGTGGGTCTTCATACCTTCCCACCAATACGTCCTCTTCACGTCACGATACATCTTCGTACTGCCTGGATGCATCGCGAGTCTAGTAGAATGCGCAGCCTCGAGAATCTCTCGTCTCAAGTCAGGGACATCAGGAACGCATAAGCGGCCACGGTAACGTAAGCCCCCATCCATACTAACTCGCCAGTCGGCGTCAGCATCATCACTGGCCTGCTCTCGAAGCTCAGTAAGATGCGCGTCGTCCCTCTGCGCCTCGATGACACGGTCATCGATCTGGGATCGCACCTGTACGTGTGCGATGAACTCAAATGGCTCCTCTACGGTGAGTTTCTGCTCAAAGTCTCGCAAAAACTCAACCATATCCCACTCGGCAACCATCAGAGGAGCCGCAAACTCTATCGCCTTCTTGTGGCTCAACGCATCAGCCACAAGGTTCGCCTTCCCAGGATGGTAAGAGACTTCAAACTTGAAGTCCTTCAGTGTCTCCATCCATCGCCGCTGCCTCATATTCAAGTCCCGCTGCGTGAATATGTACTTGAGGCTCTTGTGGTCGCAAAAGAGCTCGAACTCCTCTCCGTAGAGGTAATGTCTCCAGAGTCTCAGTGCGAATATAACGGCTGCCAACTCCAGGTCGTGTGTAGGGTAATTCTCCTCGTGCTTCCTTAATTGTCTCGAGGCATACGAAATTACCCTGTCCCTCTGCATAAGGACACAACCCAAACCAACGCTAGACGCGTTAGTGTATATAGTGTATTTAACCCCTTGCTCTGGCAATACTAGCACAGGGGCGGACGTAAGTCTGTCCTTCAGCTCCTGAAAAGCTGACTCCGCCTTATCATTCCAGGCGAACTTCACGTCCTTCCGTGTCAACTGAGATAAGGGTCTCGCGATCTTCGAGAAGTCCTGAATGAAGCGCCGATAGTAGCCAGCGAGACCCAAGAAACTCCTCACCTCAGTGACAGAACCAGGCTGCTCCCAGTCCTGCACCGCAGCTACCTTAGACAGGTCAACTGCCATGCCATCCTTGGACACCACGTGTCCCAGGAACTTCACCTCCTGCTTCCAGAAGTCGCACTTCTTGTACTGTGCGAACAACTGATGCTGTCTGAGCGTATCAAGGACCAAACGCAAGTGCTCCTCATGCTCCTCTCGACTCCTAGAGTATACCAAAATGTCGTCGATGAAGACAACGACGAATCGATAGAGGAAAGGCCGCAATACCCGGTTCATCAGATCCATGAACACGGCCGGTGCGTTCGTGAGACCGAACGACATCACGAGGAACTCGTAGTGACCAAAACTGGTCCTGAACGCTGTCTTCTGCACGTCCTCATCTCTGACGCGCAGCTGATGATATCCTGACTGAAGATCAATCTTCGAGAAGTACTGCGCTCCTCTCAACTGATCAAACAAGTCATCGATCCTGGGCAAAGGGTACTTGTTCTTCACTGTGAGTTGGTTCAGCCTGCGATAATCAATACACAATCGCAGCGAACCATCCTTCTTCTTCACGAACAAGACCGGTGCTTCCCAAGGAGATACGCTAGGCCGTATAAAGCCAAGCTCTAGCAGACCATCAATCTGCGTCCGCAACTCCTCCATCTCATAAGGTGTCATGCGATACGTCGGCAGTGAGACGGGTGTAGAACCAGGAATCAGATCGATAGTGAAATCGATCTCACGTCGGGGTGGCAAACCAGGGATCTTCCTGAACAGATCCCCGAACTCAGAAACAACTGGCGTCTGCTCAAGTACCTGGGCACCAGAGTCGCGCAATAGAGTGGCGTAGCTAAGAATGCGGAAAGGAAGATTTACCCGCACTGAAAATGTGAAAGGCGTGCCCTCAGGCTCGTACACCGTCACCACACGAGCCTCGCAGTCAATCTCGGCTCTCGCTGCAGTCAACCAGTCCATGCCAAGAATGACGTCGAGATATACGAGCGAGGGATCGACGACCAGATCAAGAGTCATCGTCCTGTCTCCCAGATCAACTAAACAACCCTCACACATCTGGGTGACATCCGAATAATCTCCATGAGCTGCAAGGACTCGCACGCTATCCATAGTGATAGTCTGCAACCCAAGACGTCTGACTACGGCACGCGATATCAAAGAAATCGTGGAACCAGTGTCCACCATGACAAGAACGGGAGTACCTCCGATATGGCCCGTGACCTCGAAGGCTGAATGCTGGAAAGTCGGCGTCGTAGCTGCCTCAGCGGTCAGTGCATGAACTCTAGCCTGCTGTGGCCGATTCGGCCGCTGTGTCAAGGGCCGTGGGGGCTGTCGAATCTGCGATACTGTGGGTCTGAAAGAGGAATGCGCAGGAGCTGACCGTATAGGCGGTGCTGATATCGCCTGTGGACGTACACGATCAATCTTCTACGGCGGCGAGAACCCACTGTCCCGCATCCTCGAAAAGCAACTCTGCGCAAGGTGGCCCGTCCTCCCACAGTATGTGCATGATAAATCAGGGCGCCGAAACGGTCCTACTGGCGCCGTGGTCCTGGTAGGAGGATCAACGCGGGGCCTCTTGCCCACGGAGGGCCTGTCTGTCAAATCCGGTCGCGGCCTAGAAGTAGTCGGGCCTCGAGATCGCGCAAGTCGATCCACGTCCTGCTCTGCCCGCATGGACATGTGAACCAACTCCGCATAGGAGGGGAAACTGATACAGCACATCTTCGACCGAATATCCGGTCGCAAGCCCTCCAAAAAGTGCCGTATGCGCATCTGCTCATCAGCTAGAATCGTCGGGACATACCTTCCCAACTCTGTGAACCGATGCTCATACTCGGTAACCGTCATCGCTGCCTGCCTGAGACGGAGAAACTCATTCTCCCTCTCGTGCCTGTAGGTCTGAGGATAATACTTCTCATGGAAGCGAAACTCGAATGCTGCCCATGTCCATACGAAATCTACGGTAACAGTCCGCAATATACTATCCCACCACATACTGGCCTCTCTCTCAAACTGGAAGGTAGCCAGCTCTACCTGCTCTGCCTCAGTACAGTGCAACATGCGCAGAATCTTCGACACTCGGTCGAGCCAAAACTCAGCCTCCTCGGGTCTGTGAGAACCCGTGAAAGTAGGAGGCCGCAAGCGCTGAAATCGCTCCAGAAGGCCCCGTGTGTCGGCAGGATTCCCCGCAGGGAAAGCAGGCTGCGCAGGATGTGCTATGCCCTCATCCTGGGCGTAAGTATAGGCATCCTCAGCTGGATGCGCAGGTGGTGCAGGTGGAGTAGATGTAGTCGCACCCCCACCCTGTGCTAAAGTCCCGACTATAGTAGTCAATAGCTGCTGCTGCTGTAGCATCATAGCCATCATCTGCTCGAATCTATCAGGGGGTGGAGCAGGCTGTGGCAGATGAGGTGCGGAAGTAGATGCGCGCTGTGGCTCTCGAACTGATGGTGTAAATGGCGGTGGTCCATCTGTAGGACCAACAGCAGGCTGAGACGATCGAACAGTCTCAGGAATCGGGCCCACAGCAGGGTCCGGACGAGTGCCAGACTGAGAAGGAGTCTGATCCATCTGCTCAGACAATGAAAGCTGAACCGCGCTCCTCGTAATCTTAGGTGGCATTCCCTATATTCAAAATAGGGCGCAACCTTGTCAGTCTCAATCGCACATATACACCACAATCATTCACTTAAAGAGTCAAAGGCATTCCATGCATTTCAATTAATCAAAATTGTCACAATACAAGGGATATATCCTTACAAGCATCATGACTAGAATGACATAGAAATTAAGACAGTTAAGCAACAGCCACATAAGCAAAGCACTAGCCCTAACAGGCTTACACACATAAAACAGGAAATGGCTAACTACTAATAACAACATCAAAGATCGCATCGCTAGTCGGAATCTGGTGACGGAGGAGGAGCACCCTTACCCTGTAAGCAACACAGGATTGCCTTCAAGGTGCGAGTCACCTTACCAAACTTCTTCTTCGTAACGGCCTTGGCATCAGCGACTTCTGCTCGAAGTTCTTGGACTTCCCTTTGCAAAGCGGTCTGGCTCTCCTCCATCCGAGCAATGCGATCGTCGATAGTAGCCTGCGCAGAAGGAGGAGGGCTCTCATCAGTATCCTGAGCCTCCTCTTCTGCTTCTTCCTGAGTCTCTTCCTGAACCTCTGCACTAGGTTCTTCTTCGCTTTGATCTTCCTCTTCATCAAAGTCGTCCCCACTATCCCTTTCAAGTTGATTTTCACGATATTGCGACCCAATCTTCATCTTAACCATTGTCGACTCATCGATGGTGTGAATTGATACCGGCAATTCGGGTCCAAGTCTATAGGCAAACTCAAGCGCAATCTTGCAAATGAGTCGGCCAAAGGGAAGGGATTCGGATGTTCTCCTCGACCTGGCTATGAGAACTATCTGCCGTAAGATGAAAGTGGCCATACATACGTTCTCTCCCTGGGCCACCAGAAATAAGAAATCGACCATAAGACGTGTACATTCAATGCGGTTCGTCGACCTAGGATAAACATTGAACGTGCAGATGTGATGCAGCAGACGCAAATCCTCAGACATGTACGTCGCCTTGAGGCTATTATTAGGCTGCCATGGAACCAACTTACCGTACAGAAACCTGGTGCGGCGATCTCGTTCACGTCTAGTCCTCAAATTCTTCTCACTTGGATGTACATCACCTAGAGGCACATTGAGAAGTCGCGCAATCAACCGGACGTCGATCGTAGCCATCCGATCTCTACCAAAAGGGATTTTGAACTGCAAAGGATCCAAGGTGGGATTCTGGATGCTAGCATAGAAGGCACGAACAGTGCTCACATTAGCACGAGCGCGAGCTTCAAAGATCGGTCCCCAGTGCGCAGCTTCAATGCGTTCGAACAACAGATATTCGCCGAACAACCGTCCATCTACGTCCGCCTCAAATAACACTCTACGATCAGTGTATTCACCATGAGGCATCTCTGATAGAATGGTTCGTCCAAGATGTGCATGGGGATCCAAATCCCGCTTTGTACGGCACTCTAGGACTGCAGCTGGACCTGCGGCGACGCTTGAACTTGCGGCACCACCCCGCGGTCTTCTCAATCGAGCAGGGCGGCTCGGCCCAGCCTCGTCTGTTGCAGTTTTTCTCTTACCCATCAAAGACAGGATGGATGAGAGTGACAAAAGACCCAAAATGGCTTCCACGAAAGCCATGGAAAACGCCGAAAATGCGGAGAAATGGCTGCCCAATCTGACAAAAGGAAATCTAGGTATCGTAGAGGGATGCTTCAAGCTTCCCAAGGCTGTACTTTCAGGGAAAAATACAAACAAAAAGATGGGATGGAGCACCTCACGATTTCAGCACTATTTGGGGGATTTTGGAGCTCCAAATGGGGAAATCTTCAAGGAAAGGGGCTGCCAACACCCAATAACTGATGGGTGGTGGTCGGTTTTGGCCAAGGAGGGGTTTAAGAGTGGTTTGGGTCACCGGGGTTTGGAATGGAGTGCTGAAAATCGAATCTAGGGTATGCAAGGGGGCTGTTTGTGAAGGAGAGGAGGGTTTTGGGGGTTTTCGTGGGATGGGAGGTAGCTAGGGGTGATGTGGACCCTATTTAGGAGGGTGCGCCCGAAGGACGGCACCAACCGTGCTCGCCGGCCGGCGATGCATCGCCCGGCCGGCGATGGCATCGCCGGCCAACCTTCAGGTTGGCCAGTGGGACCCCATGGGTCTGGTCCCCCATGATCCCAGGGCCCCAAAAAGTCAGGTCCCACCCCTTGGTTCATTGTATTTTGGTCTCTATGAGCCCAAACATGTGTTCGGGGCTTTCCGGGTTCACATCGCAATCCCGAATACCAAACCATATGATGCAGCATATGAATTTGGGGTAGAAGGAGCCAGTACATCTTTCTAGGTCCTTATTTGCTAAAGAAAGTGAAGTTAGAATGGCCTTATGGACATTTTTCATGAAATTTTACTATTCACTGTAAAATTTGGTGAATGTGCTAATTTGTGTTATTTTTACATTAGGTTTGATGCCTAACATGAAATGGATAAGAAAGAACTGAAAGTTGAAGTGTTTAGAGAAGGAATTTTGAAGATTTTTGGTGAAACGGGGTTTTTAAGCCCTGGCGATTGATTACTGGAGTCGTGGTCATCCCACGGCCCAAAGATTCACTTTTGCGGTTTAAAACCGCCCATAGGACGTCTCCACCCAACTTCCTACAGCTTAGAAGTGATTCGGGTCGCTTTACGCGACCCGAGATACGTTACAGACTCGATCTTGCGATCGATCCTTATAGACTTCGCCTATCGGCGAATCTGTGATCCTATAAGTGTTTCTAGACCCTTCTCGCACCCACCTATGTCAAAGGAAGCGACAGCGTACGTCGCAAGACCATAACCCAGGCCCAGTATACTCTCATTCATGCTCTGATACCAACCTGTAACACCCTGAAAATCGGGGGTCGTGTATAAACTCAACTCCCGAGTTCCAGACCGTCACTTATGCAACAAAAATGGTTATGATTCAATGTTGTCTGATTTAAAGCATTCACATGAGTAAAAGTATACCAAAAATGCAATTCATACTTCAGATCCAGTGATAAAAGCAAGCGGAAGACTAAACAATATATATATCACTGTATGGAAAACAAAGTAATCTCAACTGTCTCCAAAGTATGACTACATCTCTGAGTCTCATATACATGTAAATAGACAAAAGAATAAGTTCAAAATAGTCCCGCTGAAGTCCCCCTCGATCCAGGTCACCTACGGGAAGCCGTCGTGATACTGCATATACGAGAACTCATCCTGGTCCTCGTCAATCTCCGGCTCCACCTCCTGGATCTCGTCGTCACCTGCAACTACAACAGGGTCTGGTGGGTGTTGCAAACACCATCCCGTAACGTGGGAATGAGTGATCAACTCAGTGGAATCATAGAGCAAAGATTAGCATGTTCACAATTCAATCACGCGATAATAGTAAAGCAGTAAATCAGACAAATCCTAATACTGTTGTTAATGCAAGATGATATGACGTGATGTATGCCCTCACCGACGATCACCCTCATACGGCAACATCTTACGACCGCGGCATGCCACACTCCCTAGAGTGCTCCACATCTTCCAGGCACATGCAATGCTATGGTGATATGATTACCAAGTTGTTATTAGTCCATTCAAACAGCAGGATTGGGAAACTAAGGTACTTCCCTTGTATCAATCCCAACACGGATCCTGTCTAGGGTCGTCACTCCTAGTAATCTCATACGATGTACATTTCGTAGGTCACTGCAAGGGCTGCCAGGGCTGTTGCTCGCACTCGTTGCACCGCTCCCCCATCACCTTATCAATACAGGCCTACTGTACTCTACTGCACGGAAGGGTCGTCGCCTCCCGTGAACTCAGAATACGCTCGCGGTCACTACAAAGGGCTCGTCGCCTGATCAGTGTAGGCCGACAGCTAGAATATAGTGTCCCATACCACCATAATCTGCTCACGAGTCAAGGTGCTCATTGGTCACTACGGGGAGGTTTGTGGCCCCAGCGTAGGCCGACAGCTCGACCACGGTGTCCCATACCACCATGCCCGGCTCATGAGTCTTCGTGGATCAAGGTACCACGGTTAATAGGGTTTACAATGGTAAGTTCAGTACCCTAGGTTCAAGCAGTTATGATACATACAAGGTGAACAAACATCGGCCAGTCGGGTTACTTGACGGGCTCGACTAGCGCGATCGCATCTCGAATTGAACGACATGAAGTGCGTAAAACACTTCGCGTGGCCTAACCACTGCCGCCAACTCTCAACACGAATCACATTCATCGACGCGTCGTTCGTGGCTATGACCAGTCAGCCACGAATTCGCTCGGTTACCGACTGCCTGGACTAAGTCAAGTCCCACACATCTATGGAATTACATTAACACTATAAAAAGGTATTGGAATTGAAATACATCATGTGAGCATGTTAGCACATGTTATAACATTCAACTTAAGCAAATCTTCAAGGCATACTTCCCATGCATATTCAACTTAAGCAAATCCTCAAGCACATACATTCCATGCATGTAATGAAATCATGCATTTTGTCAACATGTAGAAAATCATTTAGGTCAGCATAATAATTGAAAAATCAATCACAAACTATCAAATAACATCATTTAATTCAATACATACTAATACAAGCATTTATACAAACACATACACTACACACTTAAGTCTACATATAGTATGTCGACCCAAAGTGTGCAACTAGGCGAATCTCTTCGCCAAACTAATTATGCACGCATTCCTAACTTCCTAATGCGACAACAAACCATGTCAATCACATCAGCAAAATATGAATGTAAACAGTACTTCCTACAAATGACTAAAATGCCCTAAATCTCATATTCTTCGTTAGCTTACGAAACGAGAAACGGAGAGCATTTTGTACATGTCAAACGGCGATGCCGTCAAGAATCTACTATTAAACGACATTGAAAGCATTGGGAACCGTCAATCAAAGCGTCTAAAATCCTCACCTAGTGTCTTGTAGACTCGGGAATTGAAGCGGAGCGTATATGGTTCGTCTACGGCGAGTAAGGAGCCTAATACATAAGATCCATAAGCTACATCGCTATGGAAACAAGGAAAACTCAAATCAACAACTATTTAGGGTTTTTACTTACCTAGGATCGCGGTGGAATCGCCGGGAAAGCGGTAGAGGAGCGTTGCTTAAGCACGTGCAACACGTAGCACAAGTGGCAGGAAGAACTCTCCCACTCTCTCACAATCTCTCACTCTTTTTCTCTCTCCCAAGCTAGGGCTTCTCTTAAATTCGGATGGGAGAGAGGAGTGAGGGTTTCAACCCCTTTTATAGCCTAAAACATTCCCAAAATGGGCTTGGGAACAATGTGTACTTGGTGCCTAACCAAATCGGGGCCGTTTCGGTCTAAAAGGGCATTTCTGGAGGTCCCCAGGCCAAATGCGGTCGGACTTAAGCTCATGCATACTGGATCTAGCATACATCCAGTTTTCAGACCGGTTGGGTTCCCAGATCGCACGTGGCGGCCCAGTTTCAGTTTAACGGTCACCGCACCAAGATCAGGCCTATAAGTCTCGTGATATATAATAGATATTTTTCCTGATCCAAGGGTGTAATTTGGCTGTATTCTGACGGTCAGAATGCTTAATACTGATGCGTCAAATTTGTGTGCCAGATTTGAATTTGAAATTCCAACTATGTCCCTATTCACACTCTCTTCGGTCCGGGCTCAATGAAATAGCCTGTGATCATCGGTTTGACTTGATTTTTGGAATGAGTGTCAAGTCCAGCTAGACGGTTCTAACGGTCTAAGATAGGAGGTATCGGACTTTCAACGTGCGGTCTAGATCCAATACAAAGATTCAAAGTGGTCCAAAGAACAAACCGGTTTAGAGTTTGATCCGAGGCTTTAGAGCATTATAGCACCCTTGGTTCCACTCGCTTCGGGCCTTGTAGAACGTATTTAAAGTGATCAGAGAGCATTTTCCAGCTATTCTAACGTTGCACTAGCTAACCTAGTCATATTTTCTAAAGGAATGAATTCTACGCAATTTCGGGTCGAGTTGGTACTCGAGCCCAAGTATGGATTTTTCACGGGCGTTACAACCGGTGTGATTCAAGAGTCTATCAATGTGGTCATTGATGATCACTTAAATACACCTGTCTCAAGTTCAGATAATGATGAAGTTTTTATAGTTGATAAACCTGATACTTCATCTAATCAGACTGATTTTGAACTAAGGACTGTTAAAGATCATCCAACTACTCAAATTCTTAGAAACCCTCTCACTGGTGTGCGTACTCATAGACAACTTGAGGATATATGTAATTACATATGTTTTACATCCCAGATAGAACCCTCTAGTGTAAAAGAAGCTCTTGCTAATGAAAATTGGATTGTTGCGATGCAAGAAGAACTTAAACAATTCGTAAGAAATGATGTTTGGTATCTCGTACTTAGATCGAAAGATAAACACATTATTGGAACAAAATGGATTTTTAAAAATAAGTCTGATGAGGTTGGAAATATAAGTAGGAACAAGGCTAGGCTAGTGGTACAAGGTTACACTCAAATTGAAGGTATTGATTTTGATGAAACCTTTGCACCAGTAGCACGTCTTGAATCAATCAGACTATTTATATCCATTGTATGTTTTAGAAAAATTAAGATTTATCAAATGGATGTGAAAAGTACTTTCTTAAATGGTGATTTGCATGAGGAAGTCTATGTTGAACAACCAATGGGTTTTAAAGATCTCAAAAATGCGGATCATGTGTATCACCTTAAAAAGGCACTTTACAGATTAAAACAAGCTCCCAGGGCATGGTATGAGAAATTAACAAAGTTTCTGTTGAGCCATAATTTTCAAATGGGATTCGTTAATAAAACTCTGTTTATTAAAAAACATGATGATCATATTTTAATGGTACAGATTTATGTTGAGGATATCATTTATGAATCTACCTGTACTAACATGACTACTGAGTTTGTATATTTGATGAAGTCATAGTTCGAAATGAGCATGGTTGGGGAATTAAATTATTTCTTAAGGTTGCAAGTAAAGCAGCAACCTGATGGAATATTCATTTCTCAGTCTAAATATGCCTTGAATTTAATTAAAAGATTTGGATTTGAGAATGGTAAGAACTTTGATACTCCTATGAGTACTACATTGAAACTCTTAAAAGATTCTAAAAGTAAAAATGTTGATCTGAAATTATATTGGAGTATGATTGGTAGCCTATTATATTTAATTGCTAGTAGACCTGATAACGTACTAAGTGTTGGTATTTGCGCTAGATATCAATCTGATCCTAAAGAATCGCATTTGATCGTTGTCAAGCGGATTATTCAATATGTTGCAAGTACTGTCAATCTTGATCTCTGGTATCCACATGAGACTAGTGTTCAACTAACTGGGTACTTGGATGCTGATTGGGCTGGTAATCTAGATGATAGAAAATCAACCAGTGGTGGTTTCTTTTATATCGAAAACTATTTAGTTTCTTGGTTTAGCAAGAAACAAAGTTCTATATCACTTTCAACAGCTGAAGCTGAATAAATCGCAGCTGGTAATGCGTGTACGCAGCTTGTTTGGATGAATCAAATGTTAAGTAATTATGGAATTAAACAGGATTCTATATTATTATATTGTGATAATTCTAGTGCCATAAATATTTTTAAAAATCCTATTCACCATTCTCGTACTAAGAACATTGACATTAGATTTCATTATATCCGAGAATTAGTAGAAGAAAAGGTTATATCTTTGAAATATATACCTACCGTGATATTTTCACTAAATCTCTCGATAAAAGTAGGTTTAACCAAATGAAATTTGATCTAGGCATGTGCATTTTAAGATGATAATTTATTCCTTTTTGTATTATATTGTATATTCTTGCTAGTTTAAACGTTAAGTTTTGCAATTCATACTGGAAAATTGTGTAAAACTTAATGGAATACTGCATTTTTGGCTGGTACTTAACCGATCGTGAATATACATGACCAGTCGTGGTACGATCGATCGTGTACATCCACGACCAGTCGTGAATCGCGTGGATATCTTTAATTTGGAGAAAAATCACCATCTTCCTCATTTCTATTTCACTCTCCAAGGGGACGAACCTCGACTAGTCGAAGCCAACTTCTAAAATATTCATGGTTAGTGCTCCATTTTCATTTCTTCTTGTAGTTTTGTGTTTAGATTACTTCCATTTCTCTCTTGAAGTTGTTTATTTCAAATTTCATTGTGATTTAGGGTTTTTCTTTTGAAAAATCTGATTTGAGAAAACCCACTTCTCAATCGTTTGCAACTCTTTATTTCTTTGAAATCCTTTTTATAAATGGCTTCTAGGGGAGGAAAAATAACTTCTCATGGCCATCTTCTTTCAGATCGGGGACTATCTTTAAGCATCATCTTAGGGCTCCCGAGGATGATCCATCCTTTGTTCGGGACATCCGATTACATAAATTTTTTTTTTTGAACAACTTATTGATGTTAATCATACTGCTCCTTTTGATATCCTTCCTATGCTCCAAGCTGTAGGTTGGGATAACTTAGTGCATTGGGGTTGGCCATCATATCGGTCCATTGCCCAATCTATGTTTGCTTGTGTATGTGATTTCTCACTGAAAAATCTAACGTTTAGAATTGACACAAGAGAAGGGCCATTTGACGTTGATCGTCACTTGATTTTAGCTCTTATGAAAATTTTGATGAATGATGAGGAAGTTCTCATTCATACACTATCTAAAAAATCCTCACAGGATAAAAAACGCATGCTAACTAAGGATTTAAGAAATCTCGATGTTCAATGGATGCATAAAGGAAATGCACTTCCCTCAAGATTTTTGTTACCCAAATAGAGAGTTCTTCATAGGATCTTTGTGTCAAATTTGTATCCTCGATCGGGTAATAAAACTGAGTTAACGGCGTTCATGGTTCGTGTTCTTCATAATATTGCCAAATGTGTTAATATTTATTTACCATCTTTGATTTATTACTCTATCATTCAGTTTAGACTCCATTCTGGTCATAGTGATATCCCTTTTGGTTATTTGATGATTGTATTGGCTTCGCATATATTAGTCGATATGTCGGTTGGTGAAGCCCCTATCCATCATCTAATATTTAACAACTCTAATATCAATAAGATGAAGCTGAAATTTCTTCCTGGATAAAGAGATGGTGTTGATACGGCTGAAGCTGAACATGAGGAAGAAGCTGGGGATCTTCCTCCTGATGATATTAATATGGATGATATTTTTGAAGAAATTGAATCTGACTCTGCAAATGATCCAGATTATGAGCCTTCTGTCTTTGATGCTCGATTGAGTGTATTGGAGGAGAAAGTTGAGAATATAAATGTTAGGATGGAAAACATGTCTGTTGCCCATGATTTACAATTCAAGTATATGCTCAAGTATCTTAGGCGCTTGAATAAGGGCATGCATAAACTTGATCTTTCCATCCCTGCTCCTTCATCTGGTTCAGATTAGTTCATTTTCTATTTGCTAGTCTGTAATAACTATATTTCTATTATGTTCACTTGACTGGATTTGCTACTTTAGCTATTATTGATTTAGCTCAGTTCATACATTATATATGTTGCTTATGCTATGCTCTCAATTCTTATCTGCTATCCTCTTCTTTATCTCCTTGATTATTACTCCTTACCAATCTGTTTTCGTGCTTCCTTTGTCATATTGTGACAAAAAGGGGGAGTATGGATATCCATACATTGATTTTCTGATGATATTATGCTAGATGGTGCTATAAGGAGGGAGTAACATTGCATTGCATTATGCTTGTATTATGTTAGTGCCATATTTGTCATAATTTTTGAGATATATGTTACTCAGGGGGAATATGTGCAGAGATAGACTATATGAGTATGTTGGTTAATCCAGCCTTCTGAGAGATAATACATCCATACATCCATGTTACTCAGGGGGAATATGTGCAGAGATAGACTATATGAGTATGTTGGTTAATATACCAATATTTACAATTAATTAAACCAGCCTTCTGAGAGATAAGACTGTGCTTCATTCTAAGCTAAGTGTGCATATTTACTATTCTTTTTCATTAGCTTTTTTAATTGATTTTATTTCTTGTATTCCAATCTAATCTGAAAAGAGGAATTGTTGTTTCCCTTTCTTTAGAATCAAAATCAATTAAAGCTAGCCCATTTTGATTTAATTTAAAATCAATTAGAACTAGAACCATTGTAATGTGAGTTTGGACATTAAACTTGGACATTCAATCATCTACTCTGACTTGGTTCTTATAGGCTGCTACAATAAAGGAGATATTCAGGTATTTTACATTTAATTGTAAATTTCTTTTTATTTTTGGTTTTGTTTGGGATTTTCTAGAAAAATCTCATTGTTTTAGTTATCTGAGGAGACTCAGGAAAAATTAGAAGTGGAGTTTTTTTTAATTGTGTAAGCCCACATAGAAAGACATAATTGTAAGATTTTGGGTGAACCTGTAAAAACCTAACTTGATAGTGAACGCTAATATCCCCTGTGTGAGGATTTTGGAGTGGAGTAGCATTCTGTGTGGCTATTATTAAATAGGTTGTGAACACATAGGTGAACCACTATAATAACTTGTGTCTCGTGGTTGAATGGTTTATATTTCTTATCTTTTATTATTCATTTGTGGGATGTATATGTGGATGTGAATGCTATAATTATTTATTTCAAGCATTGTGGGAATGTTGTAATAATTTAGAATTTACTTCTTACAATTCCTTTTTCAGCATTCTTATTTATTCTAGTAAGGTTGCCCTGCGATTTCTATGGTGCATGGTTGTGCTTAAAATAGTATATAATTTATTACAGTTTATTCTTCAGTACAGTTTGCATTTAATTTTCTTTTCCTCTTCGATTTGAGATTTGATACAAAGACCTTTCTAGAAATAAGGTTGTCCTACTATAAACTTAGGTTTTTAGTGTAAGGTTATCCTTAGAATAACATTTGTATCAACCTCTCAAGATCTGAATTTTGAAGTTGCTTTACATTCTTTACATTCCTGCATTGGGACTGGTTTACTTTAATTGTTGGCTATCGTATTTGTTTAATTTCTAATGTTACAAGTTTTATTTGGCATTGTCCTATTCACCCCCCCCCCCCCCCCCCCCCCCCCCCCTTCTAGGACATATAGCTAGGCCTTTTCAGATGACACTTTGGTGTTCATTGTCTAGCACATATCTCCTTAGAATTTGGTCTGAGAAATATTTAAATAAATATAGATCATCTTAGAAGAATTTTCATACCTCTGCGAAGAATTTCTTCTTATCTTACACAGTCCAATGTGTTGGCATGAAACATATGACAAGACAATTAGCAATATTATTAAACTAAAGTGAGTGGGAGACTTTAAAAAATTATTCGTTAGGGAACATGTCGTTTATAGGTGTCGTCTCAAGGGAATCAGGGAGGTTAATTCTCGAAAGATAGTCAGCCACTATGTTTTCTACTCTCTTTTTATCTTTTATTTTCCAATCAAATTCCTAGAGTAAGAGGATCCCTCTTATCAGACGGGGCTTAGCATCAATCTTAGAAAGAAGGTATTTGTGCGTAGCATGATCAGTGTAGATAGCGATCTTAGATCCAATCAAGTAAGGTCTAAATTTGTCCAAAGCGAATACCACGACCAAAAGTTCCTTTTTCATAGTAGAGTAATTCACTTAAGCAGGATTTAGAGTTCTACCTGTATAATGAATGACATAGGGCTTCTTTTCTTTTTTCTAGCCTAACACTGCCCTAATAGCATAATCATGTGCATCACACATTATCTCAAAAGGAATGTTCTAATCGAGTAGCTACATGATAGGTGCGGTAGCCAACATGCACTCGAGCTTAGAAAAAGCTTTTTGGCATTGCTCTTTCCACTCATATGGTACATCCTTTTGAAGTAGATTACATAAAGGATGAGAGAGGTGACTAAAGTCTTTTATGAATCTTTTATAAAACTCACTATATCCTAAAAAGGGTCGCACATCTCTTATGTTCTTGGGTGGAGGTAGGGTAGAGATAAGATCAATTTTAGCTTTATCTACCTTAATTCTCTTAGATGAGATGATATGTCCATGAACAATTCCCTTACGAACCATGAAATAACACTTTTTCTAATTTAGTACCAAATTCTTTTCCTCACATTGTCTCAGCACACATTTAATATTCTCTAAACAATCACCGAAGGATGGACCAAAGACAGAGAAGTCGTCCATGAAGACCTCTAAACATTGCCCCACCATTTTAGAAAAAATACTCATCATACATCGCCAAAAAGTGGCGGGGGCATTACACAGTCTGAATGGCATCCTTTGGTAAGCAAAGGTGCCAAAGGGGTATGAAAATGTGGCCTTTTTCTAATTTTCAAGGGTTATATCTATCCAATTATAGCCCAAATACCAATCAAGAAAGCAATATTACAAGTGACCAGCTAGCCTTTCCAAAATTTGATCAATGAAGGGTAAAGGAAAGTGGTCATTCCTCGTAGCAGTATTCAATTTTTTGTAGTCAATGCACATCCTCTAAAGGGTTAATTCCTTTGAGATTCACGATCGACCATCCAAGGGCTCCTTTATATTCAATGAGAGTAGAGATAAGCATACTCTCTTGTTCTTGCTCAAGGTGGGAGGAGATCACCACCGGGTATGTCTCATCTTAACCTAAATAGACATATTTCAAATTAGAGGGTAAAAGTTTTAGGTCAAGCTTCGGTGCTTTGAAGCTAGACGGTAGAGGTACTGCATTAGTTTAGGGAAATTCTTCAAATTATAGCCTCCACCGATTAACTTCAAGTACCGACGCAATATTAAGCATGGCATCTATCTCCCTAATCGTATCATCATCCAAATTGGGGGAGTGTGCCAAGCATGTCTCTATAGGGTCGAAGGATAAGGTCAAAAGAGTTCTATCTTTCATGAAACAGTTAATCATGTTAATGTCATGGGCATCGTCATCTTCATCTGCCTATTTGCTCATATTGAAAAAGATATAGAGCTTCAATGTCATATTTCCAAAAGATAAATTTATGACTCCATTCCTACAATTAATTATTACATTTGATGTGGCAAGGAATGGATGACCAAGAATGACTAGAATTTTAGTGCACATGTCCACGATGGGTTGAGTATTCAGGACGATAAAATCTAGATAAATGTAGTGAGTACAAATCAATGGGTCAATTCCATTTAGATCCGCAATCGACCATCTAAGGGCTCCTTTGTGCTCAATGAGAGTATATATAAGCATACTCTCCTATTCTGCCTCAAGGTGAGAAGAAATCACCACCGGGTATGTCTCATCTTGACTTAAATAGACATATTTAAGATCAGAGTGCAAATGTTTTAGGTCAAGCTTTGGCACTTTGAAGCTAGACGGTAGAGGCACTACATTAGTTTGGGGTTATTCATTAAATTGTGGCCTCCATTAGTTAACTTCAAGTACCGGCACAATATCAAGCATGACGCCCATCTCTCTAATCATATCATCATCTAAATAATGGGAGTGGGCCAAGCACGTCTCTAAAAGGTCAGAGGATAAGGTCATCAAAGTTCTATCCTCCGCGAAAGCTTCAATCAAGTTAATATCGTGGGCATCATCATCATCATCTGCCTTTTTGCTTATATTAAAAAAGATTTTGAGCTCCAATGTCATATTCCCAAAAGACAAATTCATGACTTCATTCTTACAATTAATGATTGCATTTGATGTGGTAATGAATGGGTGACCAAGAATGATAGGAATTTAAGTACTCATATTCGTAATGGGTTGAGTATCCAGAATGATAAAATCTACTAGGTAGTAGAATATGTCAACCTGAACTAACACATCCTCAATTATCCCTCTCGGTACACAAATTGAGCGATCAATAAGTTGTAATGTATTCTGGGTAGGTTTTAACCCACCTAGACCCAGTTATTCCTAAGTCAAGAAGTGCGTGCTCAATCCAGTAATTCCCAATTATACAAACAATGGTTATGCTACCAGGATATTTATACTTCTATGGCACATCTTGCTTTAGAATGACACTCACTTTTTCTGTTAAGAATATTTTCTTTTGAATATTTTTCCATCTTTTGGTTGTACATAAGTCTTTTAGAAATTTAGCATATGAGGGTATTTGTTTAACGACATCTAATAGAGGAATATTGACCTTCACTTGTTTCAACACCTCTAGAATGTCCTGAGAGTTAGAGAGACATTTTGGTGTAATTAACCATTGGGGGAATAGTGCAACTAGTTTACCTTGAAGTTCCAGTTCTAACTCATATAGAGTAGTGTTAAATCTATCATTTTTGTCCTCTTTTGGGTCCTTGGATTTTTCAGCCCTTACTAGAATGGTTTTGTCAATCATTTTTCTACTCCTGAGAGTGGTGATAGACTTAGCTTGCTCCACTTGATTTGAAGAGCTCAGGTAGCTGACTTCATATTGTTGTTTTAGATTGGGAAGGGGTTGAGCTGGAAGGCTTCCTTTTTCCCCAATCGCATCTTTTATCTTAAGCCCTTGTATGGCCTTTGTAAGGTCTTGAAAGGCTTGTAGCATACCTTGATTGAAAAGCTTTTGATTTTGAAGATGCTTTAGGACCAGATCCTCTTAAGATTTTAAAAAGGCCGAGCTCAAAGTCCTAGAGGTAGGGGGTGGTGAATAGGACTATGCCAAATAAAAATAAATGCAAAAAATAAAGACAGATAGTAGAATTAAATAGTAACCTCAAATGCACTAGTCTTGAGAGGTTAATACAAACTGAGTTCTAAGGACAACCTTTCACCAATAACCAAGGTTTAGGGTAGGACAACTTGGTGTCTAGAACATTGGTAAGTATCAAAAACTCCAACTGAAAATGAGGCAAAGGAAATAAACTAAATTATTACAACATTCACCACAAGCGTATAAAGACAATTACAATATTCAGCACCACACATACATCACAACCATCAACCAAACTCCAAGAAATATAGTGGTTCGTGTGTGTACACCAACTATTCGCAAACAGTCACACAACTACTCCACTCCCAATATCCACACTCATGGGATATTGAATTTTACTAAGAAATAAGGTTTTCTAAGGTTCTACTTAAAACCTTCACAATTGTGTTTTTCAAATAGGCTTACACAATCACAAAAACCCCACAATGAGATTTTCTTGGTTGAATCTCACAAACCAAAAATACAGAAAATGAAATTATACTTATCTGAAGATTCTTCTTCTGATGTAGCCCAGTGGAACCAATTCGATGTAGACGAAGATGTTTAATGTCCAATCTTACAAATGAAAAGGTTCTAAGTCTAAATGATTTTTAAATTAAATCAACCTAGGGCTAGCTTGATTTGATTTTGATCTCAAAAGGGAAAATTAAAATTTTCTTTTTAATAGAATAGAATAGAATAAAGAGATCTCAAAATCAAATACAAAAATCTATAAAAGAATCTAAAATGAATAAGTAATAGCTTCAAAATTGCAGGGACTTTTCTCTTAGAGTGATGGCTTGATTAGGCTTGGAATTGATGAACAATTTTGAGAAATGTCCTCTATTTATAAATAGAAATTTTTTTCCCTTGACTGGTCTAAGCTTTAGTTTAACTCGTCGAAGTACCAGCCAATATTCAAAAATTTTGGCCAATAGAATAAACCCATTACTCGACTGGTCGAGTGACCTGCTCAACTGGTCGATGGCCTTATCGACTGGTCGAGTGGCTTCCTCGACTAGTCGAGCAATGCACTCGACTGGTCAAGTGGGACCATAAAAGCTTGCTGGACTTTGAGTCGTGTTAGAGCACTGTTCACTCGAATAGTCGAGAAATGTGCATGACTGGTTGAGAGTCCAACAGAAAATTTGAAAACTCTTCAACAAAATTGGGACTAGTCAAAAAAATCTCTAGACTATTCAAACAAAGGCTAGGACTAGTTGAAGAAAACCCTATAAACTTATACAATGACCCAAATTTAATATACAATTAATATGACCTAACTTATGGTCAATCTAGGGTCATTCATACCTTAAATTTGAGTTTGAAACATTGAAACATCGATCGCTTCGGTAACTCGATTATCTTAAAGTACGTGAAGCTTGACCTTGTAGTCTTAAACTTAAGCATGAGCTAGAGCTTGTGTTCTTCAGACATAAGGTGGTGATCATGAACTTTAACTTGAGCTTTGAATTTCTGTTCTTGTACTTGAGCTTATGTTCAATCTTTGGCAATGTTCTTTGACTTGAAAATGTAGAAGAGTTGATGATGGTGATCTTGAACTTTCCATCTTATCATAACAAGATACTGACTTCAAGTGGTTTGCACAACAAAATTTAAAAATACCGGGTGCTAAAATTACAACATTGCACTTACAATCCCACCCTTTGTCAAATTTGTGACAAAACCGACTAAAGAATCATGCACCAGTTTATACACATCGCAAGGCAATGTTACTACTACTCCCCCTCAATTCAAGCAAGGTGATTTGTAGAGTACCTGTACATATCCAAACAAAAATATGAACAAAAAATATGCATTTCCATACACATTCCATACACATATGTCTCCAACAATCATCATATATCGCTCATATAGCATTCCAATCACATTTCTCCCCGCTTTTGTCACAATATGACAAAGGAAAGTAACTAAAATTCATAGATGATTGAAGTAAAAATGTAAGAGAAGAGCATGAGTTAAGAGAGTTTATATTAGTAGAATAACATCATGTCTAAGCATCAACCAGTATATTTCATCATCAAGCATAAACATGTCCATAGAGTAACAAATAAAAACATGTCCAAGGATCATCCAAGCAAAAGTAAAGATTAAAATTTTAATACATGCACAACATAAATAAAAACACTAGTTAGAACCAGAAGAAGATGGTGAAGGAATAATGGGTCAATTTAATGTAATCCTTGTTAATGTGACGAAGGTATTTGCGCATATATTTAGATTGAGTTTCATGGGATACATGTAGACCTTCCACCTTCTCTTCTAAGGTTCTCAACCGCTCATCAAAATCAGATGGCTGAAAATCAAGATCAGCCTTGGAATCAGATTCAAACTCATCAAAAAAATCGTCATCAGTGGGTGGTACCTCTTCCTCTCCAACTTCTTCTCTAGCTCCTGCAACATCCCTGTCAACTTGACCAGGAGCCAACTCTAATTTCATCTTGTCGATATTTAAGTTGTTGAATGGAATAAGGGAAATAGGAGCTTCTCTAGATGGTATGACCATACGACAATGAATAGTAAGGGTGGTCATCAAATAAGCAAAAGGAATATTGTTATGCCCTGGGTGTAAATGAAATTAGATTATAAAATAACAAATTAATGAAGGAAGAGAAACTTGAATACCAGAAACAATAGAATGAAGAATGTGCACCATGAAAGAAGTTAATTTAGCCTTGTTACCAGATCTAGGGTAAACATTAGAAATAAAGATATGATGAAGTACTCTGCATCTAGGTAACATTGATTGTCATGGAGCACAATCCCGGAATTCCATTTTGAGTTCATGTTGCATAAATTTTTGGTTAAAAGAAGTTTTTTCAGATTCATTCAATCTCTCAACCAATGTGGATATCATCAAGCTAGAGATCAAGTGATGATCTACTGAAAATGGACCTTCTCTAAACATAATAGTGAAGGTTAAATTTTCAATAGAAACATCATTAATACATGCATACATGACTTGTGCAATGGACATATGCAGGTCCGCCTCAATTTAGTATGTTATCCTATCTTACAGCCATAAGTAGGGGAATGATATTGAACTGAACCAAATGGTTGGAATTGACGATCCGTTCAACAATGATGTTGGGGAGACGGATGTCCCGCACATATTTCGAGTCCTCTTCGGGTGGTTAAAGAGTACGCACCACAATAGGTGTGGAACGGGAAGAAGAAGGACCATGAGTTGTTTTCTTCTTAGATCTACCTTTCATTGCAAGAAGCAAAAATAAAATGCAAGGACTTAAGGGTTTCACACAAATCAAATTTTATCCAAAAAATGCAAGGGAACCACTAGAAAACTTTAAATAAACTTTAGAATCAAGAAAATAGAGATGCAAAGAACCTAAATCTGAAAGAAAAATGAAAATGAAGCATTAACCGAGTTGTACTCAGAGGTGAGTTCGACCGGTCGAAGAAGGGGCTATTGGAGAAGATGAAGAAAGTGAAGAGAAATGATTCTTTTCACATTAAAAGCAACTCAACTGCTCATCTCAACTAGTCATGCAAACAAAAAAAAAACTCGATTTTATTAATTTTTGAAATCCAGAAATTTACAAAAGAAAAAATATGCAAAAAATAGTACAAGCAGACACAATAATCTCAGATCAAATTACACATACCAATATCCAGTTTTAATTTAGAGAACCTGTTTCTATCAAGTGGTTTGGTGAAAATGTCTGCAAGTTGATTTTCAGTTTGAACATAATCTAATGAAATAATTTTATCTTCCACTAATTCACGAATGTAATGACATCTAATGTCAATATAATTGGTTTGTAAGTGCTGGATGGGATTCTTAGAGATATTGATTGCATTAGAGTTATCGCAATACAGTACCATAGTATCTTGCACAAATCCATAGTCATTTAACATTCTTTTCTTTCACACAAGCTGAGTGCATGCATTTATGACTGCAATATACTCAACCTCAGCTGTGGATAGCGATATGGAACACTGTTTCTTACTATTCCATGAAACTAAACAATTCCTGACATAAAAACATCCACCGCTTGTAGACTTTCGGTTATCTATATTACCAGCCTAGTCAGCATACATATAACTAGCTAATTAAACATTAGTATCATATGAATACCAAAGGCCAAGATTGACTGAGCTTGCGACATATCTTATAATTTACTTGATAGCAATAAGGTGAGATTCCTTAGGGCCTGATTGATATCTAGCACAGATACCTGCATTGAAGGTTATATCAGGTCTGCTCGTAGTTAAATATAATAAGCTACCAATCATACCACGATATAACATAGGATCTACACTTTTACCTGTTGCATCCTTAGAGAGCTTAAGAGTCGTACTCATAGGAGTATCGAACTTTTTGGCACTCTCAAAAACTAAACTTCTTCATCAAGTTTAGAGCATACTTGGTTTGAGAAATAAAAATCTCATCTTCAAGTTGTTTCACTTGTAGACCTAAAAAGTAGTTCAGTTATCCAACCATGCTCATTAAAAACTTAGACTTCATCAATTCTGCAAACTCAGTAGTCAAGTTAGAACATGTAGAACCATAAATAATATCATCAACATATATTTATACTATGAGTATGTGATCATTGTGTTTCTTTACAAACAATGTGTTATCAACACTCCCCATTATAAAGTTATGACTTAGTAAAAACTTAATTAACTTCTCATACAATGCCCTGGAAGCTTGTTTTGAACCATAGAGTGCCTTTTTCAGGTGATAAACATGATCAGTGTATTTAGGGTCTTCAAAACCCTTAGGTTGTTCTACACATACTTCCTCATGTAAATCACCATTCAAGAAAGCATTCTTGACATCCATTTGATAGATTTTGAACTTTTTGAAACAAGAAATGGATATAAATAATCTGATAGATTCAAGACGAGCTACTGGGGAAAAGGTTTCGTCATAGTCGATGTCTTCTATCTGAGTGTACCCTTATACAACTAATCTTGCCTTGTTTCTTATAATATTTTCTAATTCATCAGATTTATTTTTAAAGATCTACTTAGTTCCAATTATATGTTTATCATTAGGTCTATGAACCAAATATCACATATCATTCCTTATAAATTGATTTAGTTCATCTTGCATGACTACTATCCAGTTTTCATCAGTAAGCGCTTTTTTTACATTGGCCGGCTCAATTTGGAAAGTGAAGCACGCATAATTAGATATGTTTTCTAATTGTTTACGAGTGTGCACACTAGTGAAAGGGTTCCCAAGAATTTGATTAGTTAGATGGTCTTTAACTGACTGTACTTCAATGTTAGTTTGACCAGATGAAGAGTCTGGTTTATCAAATATAGAGACTTCATCATCTTCTGAACTAGAGATAGGTGTATTCAGGTGATCATCTATAACTACATTAATGGATTCTTGAATAACACTGGTTCTCTTATTACGAACTCGATATGCTCGATTATTTAGAGCATACCCTAGAAAAATCCCTTCGTCACTTTTAATGTCGAACTTCCCTAAAATTTTGCGGTCCCGCAAAATATAGCACTTGCTACAAAAAACTCAAAAGTATTTGACTGTGGGCTTCTTATTGAACCACAATTCATATGCAGTCTTATCATTTAATTTTCTAGTATAAACACGGTTTATTATATAGCATGCAGTGTTCATAGCTTCAGCCGATAGATTTTTAGGTAATTTCATGCTATTTAACATAAAATTGGTCATTTCTTAAAGTACACGGTTTTTCCTTTCAACAACCTCATTTTGTTGAGGTGTCTTAGGTCCAAAAAATTCATGCGATATCCCGTGATCGCTACAAAACTTCTCAAAATTTCAATTATCAAATTCCAATCCATGGTCACTTCAGATTTTTGAAACATTTGATTCCTTCTCAGTTTGGATATGCTTGAATATCCTTTTCACTTCATCGAGAGTTTCAGACTTCTCTCTCATGAAAGCTACACATGTATATCTAGTAAAGTCATCCACAATTATCAAAAAATATTTCTTTTCACCTTAACTCTCTATTCTAGTAAGTCCAACGAGATCCATATAGAAGAGTTCAAGGGGTTTAGATGTGGCACTGGAGTTCACTTTCTTGTGACTACTTCTAGTTTGTTTTCCAATTTAACATTCACCACAAATTTTATCCATTTTCTTTAATTTGGGTAGACCTCTTATTAACTCTCCTTTGCTTAGTCTATATAATTTCAGTAGTGTACATGCCCAAGGCATTTATGCCATAATTAGGTCTCATTGGTTTGGACCATGTAACAAAATAATTTAGACGAGATAGAGTCATTAACTATATAGCAATTCTCAAATGTTCTATGACCAGTCAATATCACAGAACCTTTCTCATTAGAAATCTCACATCCTTGATTAGTAAATTTTATACTATGTTTATTATCGCATATTTAAGAAATGCTTAAGAGATTATGTTTAAGACCTTCTACAAATAAAATATTTTCAAAAGGAGGAAGATTGAAGAGTTGAACCGTACCTTGGCCAATTATTCTGTAATTGCTACCATCACTAAATGTGACTAAACCATCAGTCATATTTTTGAAATTGGTGAACAAATCTTTGTCACCTGTCATGTGTCTAGATCAACCACTGTCTAGGTACCACTTTGATTAACTCAAAGCCTTAAAAGCAGTGTGGGCAATAAGACAAGTAACTTTAAGGACCCATTTCATTACTATTTTGGGTTTTAGAGCACTGTTGGTTTTTCTGTGCTTATATTTGTTATACATTCTATCATTAGAGTTAGATTTCAGAAGCTCCTCGAGTATATCCACAATTTTTTCAGTTAAGGGGTTATAATTCTGATTTTTAAAATTGATATGGTTGTTTTTAAGTTTTGTAGCTTGAAAGGTTTTAAAATTTTTAAAAATATTTTGATTCAGACTTTTCCCTTACGGGTTGGAGGACTCTCCTTTAACAAACTTAGGAGGAGTAATCTTATTTTTTAGAGGTGTATTTTTATCATAGCCTAGACCAGATCTATCTCCACATTTCCTTGATCTGGTTAGCAATTTTTCTAGTTTAGGATCACCTGGGGCATACCTCCAAGTATCCTTTGAACTTAAGAGAGAAGAGACTTCTAGTTATAGTTTTTCATTTTTTAATTTTAGATTTTCAACTTGTGACATTTTGAAATCTAAATCACATTTAGTCTTTTCAAAATAATCAGAAAGATGTGATTTTTCTAAAATTAAGTTTTCAAAATCCTCTTTTAACTTTAGAAACTTTTCTTTTTGATATTTAATTTTTACAACTATCTTACAACTTTCCCTGTATAGGGTATTATAGGCATCTTGTAAATCTTCATCATTTTCAGGGTCACTCAGATTTTCATCATAAGTTGATTCAGAACTATCTGTGGAAGTGACTCTGGCTAGAGTCATTAAGGCCTTGACCTCATTAGTAGATTCAGGTTCTGAATCATCTGACTCAAAAGAGGCTTCCGAGTAAGACGATTCATCCCATGTGGCCAACATACCTTTCTTTTTTGATTTTTCCTTCTTTAGACACTTGTTTGTTAAATGCCCATATTCATGGCAGTTGAAGCATTGGCTGCCTTTAAGAGATTTTTAATTTTTAGATTTACTCCTTTTCTTCTCAGAGGATTTTTGAAAATCAACTCTCTTTTTGCTTTTGAAAATCTTATAAAACTTCTTGGCTAATAGTGTTATATCATCATCTGAATTTTCACAATCAAAATTACTAGTATTATCTTGAGAAATAGATTTAGATAACTTATGGGCTATGGACTTACCTTTAGGAGCCTTGAAATTCAACTCGTAGGTTTGTAAAGAACCAACATGCTCTTTAACCCTCATATTATCCGTGTCACGAAGTTCCTAAATGGCTGTCACCTTAGAATTGAACCTTTCAGGCAATCAGCGTAGTATCTTTGCACAAACTTTACTTTTTGGGATACTATCTCCAAGACCCCACATTGAGTTGACTATGTCATTAAATTAATTATAGAAGTCCATGAATGTTTCACTTTCTTCCATACGTATTTCCTCAAACCTAGTGGTGAGGATTTGAAGTTTTAACTTTTTAACGATAGTCGTACCCTCGTGTGTCATTTGAAAATATCCCAGGCTTGCTTTGTAGTATCACAAGATATAATTCTTTTGAATTCATATGGTGATTGTGAGCAAGTGATTGCATTTAAATTTTTGTATCTCTATGTTCACACTTTTCATAATTCCTAACTAATTCCACTCAAGTTTGAATGGCTATCTTAATGAGTTTAAGGGAACTTAAATGTAATTTCTAGGTTCAAATAACTAAACCTGAAATTTCCCAAGGGCCTACAATTTATGTATCTATGTTCGAAATTTTCTTTAACTCTAAGGGAACTCTAGATAAATTCAAATGTCTTCCCTAAAAATTTTCCATGGGGAACTACGTTTGATTTCTGAGTTTAGACACCCAATAGTTCATAATTGGAGCCTAAGTGTAGGTCTTTATGTCCTCAAAATTTCTCCTAATCAAAAGGATATTCCTTAAGTTCCAACATTAATTTCTATCATCCTAAGTTAAGACATTCAAGTTTCATATCATAATGTTTCCAAAATCTAACTACGCACATCAAGATAGATGAGAGAAATACCTTTGGTATTCTAGTGGTGAATGATACACAGGTACTCAGAAATTGTAAACATGTACAGTGGTCCTTACTTTAGATGGTATATAAAATAGTAATTAGACACAAAAAAAATCATCAACTAATTAGTTAAAATCAAGTGAATGACTCTCATGAAATGAATTTAACAACTCTCGCTTAATAATTACAGTTTCATAAATTAAAGATTACGATTTTTCAGTCAATGATATTCTCAGTTTATCATGCAAAAAGAAAGTGTTATTACAGAATTCAAATTGTGTGGGAAACATGGGATCAATGAACCTATTTGAATTTAAAGTCAAATTTTCATAGGATGGCTATCAGGCTGGTAATGCTATTTTGGATAGAAATGTTGGGTAACTCAAAACAAAATGTTCTCATGCAGTTGATATAAGGAGGTTGGCACAAGAATATATGTATATATATGTCTATAAAACCTTATGCGAATATGGTATTCTGTATTGGGAACCTAAATTTGGGTCTCTATGTTCTTAAAACTATCTAAGGCTAGGGGAAGTTTTACCTATGTTTAACCTTCTAGTCTCAAGTGTATATCTATGAATTTCTACATCTTACATATTGAAAGTTTTCACAATCTCTTTCCCATAGGCAAGGTTTGTCTAAACTCTCTCTCTCTGATACCAACTTGTAACATCCTGATTCTCGTGAACCGAGGATGGTCGCTCGAGTACGAGAGCCCAAGGGTTACTTCATAATATAAAATTACCATTCATCTAATTATCAACACAAATCATAGCAATAAACTACAATCATAATATTAACCAATAAAAGGAGTTCAACATATGTGAATAAGAGTGTAAAGTAAAGTAAGTAACGCTAGATCCCACAGTAGGGGATTTTTAATTACAATTTTCAAAGCAAGTAAAACTGAGATGAGGTCTAAAAACATGAAAGGAAATAATCCTATGTCATTAGTAGAGATTCAACGGCTCAACTGGGTTGGCATACTGTTCTTCGTCTCTGTACTCCTCTTCTACTGCGCCAGGAGTGTCGTCGTAGACACCATTTTCCTCAGTCATACCTGCGTCTATTTGGTGCAACCGCACTATTGGGTGAGTGAAAACTCAGTGGGAATTTCCCTCATAGATTTAACCATAACACATTAATCCAACATAGATTATCAATTCTAATTCATAGGACAATACAATACATATGCATTTGCATGAATGTATGAATGTATGTTTAAGTCACAGATCTGAGTATGCAATCCAGCTATCAAAATAAAAGATCGCCCGCAGTAGGTAGACTACCTGGAAAAGGCCATGAAGGTGAGTGAGCCAAAGGATGACCTCTTGGAAAAATACTCGGGGTATGCTCGAGGAGGTATAAAGTCCCGAAAAAGCCTCATGTAAAGAAAGAGCGGCCCAAAGTGTACAAGTGCACAAACTTGATGGTTGGACTTACGTAATGGAACCTGGCCCAACCCAACAAGATGTGACTTATGATGCACACTCATAAAAGCTCACATGTCATGCGTGGATGTTATGCACCATGACACATGTACATTACTTTGATAGAATAGTAATGACATTCAACTTTCAATAGGAAATATCCAACAATGCATTCCATACATACTTCCATGATTTCTTTACATTTAAAGGAGGGCTCACCAAGAGTTCATGTAAATCTTCCAGTGAGGTCATATCATTCGGATTATTTAAGAGTCCTTCTATGTCCCTTAAGGACTCTTCCTATAATCATTCTTCATACTACTCACACAGTATAATGAATTAAGAGTTTGTGAAGCTCAAGTCAATCACATTAGAGTTATGTTCATGATATAAAGATGACAAGAGGAACTTTGTCTCATAGCAAACAGTAATAATGATGAAAGATGGAATCCTAATCATCCCTTTTTACATTATATGTAAACACATTCATATTTTCCATGTTTTAAGAACTATCCACATGATAGGGCCAACTAAATTAGAGATTAGAGAATATAAAAAGTCATGAAAATAATGTTTCACTACACAATTCACAGATAATCTAGTGTAAAAACTTTCTTTTCTTAATATGTCTAACAAAGATATATTCATAGGCAAGTGATTATGAATGTGACATGGAGTTTATAAGGCAATACATCACATACATAATTATAAGGAAATAGGACATTAAAATAATTTCTTCACGAAAATCAAGGTAACTAGGAAATAATAATCCTCTAAAATTCTCTACATTAGAGATGTAAAGTACATGAAAATTAGTGAGTGGAAGAAGCTATAGGGGATGCTCCTCACCTTGGGGGGTATTTTCTCTGATTTGTAATGCCCCTAAGTGTTGAGTGATGATCATAAATTCCAAACAAGCGTAAGTTCCAATTCCTAATCTTTAACTCACATTTTAACTTAATAGTTACATAGAATCTAACTTCTACTTACTAATTTGGACTGGTCGAAGGATGGAGGGTCTTCCAAAGCAATCAATTGCTGGTTGAACCTGGATGAAGCATTTCAAGACCTCAGTGAGTTACGACCGAGTTAACTCGGTCGGAGTTTTTAACCAATAGCGAGTTGGGTTAGCTACAAGGATTTCATCTACTACAAGGCCTTATTTATGATTAGATTTCCTCTAACTTTGTTTGGATCATACTCAGATGGTTGCAGTTAGTTTGTTTTAGAATAATAACTGACTAAGTCAACTTGCAAATGGGGGTAGATTTGACTCCGCTAGTTAAACACAGTCAGGTTATTTTTAAAGTGGGCATATCTCGGTTACCACGGGTTGTGGTTAGGCTGACTAGGAAAATTTGTATCCCGGGTCCCACTGAGTCAGGGCTACTAATTCAAAATCGGTTCTGAGTCACTGACTCAATGATGACTCAATCCCAACTATCCCTACAAACTAAATATCCAAGAGTTATAGAACTCGGGTTGGGTGTGGTGCATTGGAGGTTGGTTTGAGGTCCTTCCTCTAACGCGATACAAACTGGCTGCAATCCTATTTTAAAACTGGGGTTTCCATCCAGAGATGTGGGTTGAGTTACTCAACTCGCGATCGAGTTGGGTGAGTGTGAGCACAACCAAAGGAGTGAGAAACTTCCCTTTTAATAAAGAACGGGTCCGACATTGATACCTGAGCTAGATGTTGGGTGGTTGTTGGTGGAGGGTTGAAAATGTCGGAGATCGGGAATACACCTGTAGAACTCGTTTCCGGTCACTGAAATGGCCTGAGTTGTTTGAGGATTTGAGTTGGAATAATCAGAATCGGTGGCGAGTTAGTCTGGAAATCCTGCAACATCACTAAGTCGGCTAAGCGATGGGTTCACATTGTCGAATGAGGCAGGGGCTGTTTGAGGTATAGGAATCTTCCTACCTCACCCTAACTCTCTCCTTCTTCTTCTCAGCTAATGGACGACCAGATCTGATTCTGGCCCGACACTCGATGGGACTGAGTTGGATCGCTGCTGGAACTCGTTCCAGCGGCTAGCTCCTTCTTTCTCTCTCTCTATCACTTTCCCCTTTCTTTCTTTAGGTTTTCCTTGGGAAACACCCTAATATTCAGGGATTTATAGAATAGATTAATCCTCTTCTAGAGGATTCGGATGCTACTAATCTCTGGGATTAGTTATGACTTAACAACTCTAAACCACGGGGATTTTTTTTATGGTATGTTCAGATTTGATTGTGTGGATGCAATCTGATGCTACAAATGTGGTCCTAATATCGTGGTCCATCAGATGAATGGCTCTGATGGAGAGATGGGGCCCACTGTAGATGATGGGTACCTTTAGTTTAATGAGGAAGATGGTCACGCCGTTAATGGCGGATCATCTTTTTATTGTTGATCTTTCTATCTGCAACGTGAGGATGGAGTGGATTTAATCACTAATCATTGTAGGACCCACATTTTGGGCAACCATAAAGGATACCTAATGGTACATGATATTTTCAGTTGCACACGATTTAACTCGTGTTGATGAGATTTCGCCCGAGAACTCGGAATCGTAGCGATATACGATTCTTGATGCCCTAGACTAGACGGTGTGGATTGGCTGGAAAGACTTCTAGAAGCTAGGGAATGGCTGGGATGGGTTTTGTCAAAAATAGGATTTATTTCCTCCACCTTTTGGTGAATAGGGAGGCATTTTCGAAAGTAGTAGGGCTGATTAGGACTTGGCGTATTGCGTGGGTGGTGTCTGACGGTTCTCAACGGCTGAATTTGCCAGTGCATCCGAAAGACGTGGATTTTATCCACCGTCAGCAGTAACGTGATGTAAAGGCGTGATCATCATTGACTTGCGGTCACCAGCGTGCTTAGAAACCGCATCATCAACAGTACTCATGGTCAGTGGTGCCTACCTCACTGAATGAACGGCTTAGATCATCGATCTGATGCTTGATGGTGGGCCGTTTACATCATCAGACGGGCGACTCGTTTGCACAGTGTCGGGCGGGAGGGGAAATTCAAATTTCCTTATTTTTTTGGTTTTTATCGGGTTAAACCTTGTTTGACCCATGAGTTGATCCCATGTACAGTAAGTTTACATGGTTCTGTGTACGTGCATGCCTAAAAAGTGGGGCCCACCCTTATGATCTAAGAGATCTGCACCGTCAGATCTCTAGTAGGGCTAGTTTAGGTATTTTTATCATGAAGGGTTTGTTAAATTGATGTTGTTAGGTGGTTAGAACTCACCGTTTAGTGCTTTTAGTTACTACATGTTGTTATTATTATTCTTTACGTGTTGATTATCAGTAATCTAACGGTCAGATTGTCTCTCCATTCAATCATTGGATTTCTAAAGGTCTCTAGGCCTATTTAAGTGAATTTCTATGGTAAGTTCAATTACCAGAAGTTGGGATAGTGATGAATAGTGATGATCACATAGTGAGTTATGAATTTGAATGTCATGGGCTTGTTGAGCTGTAAACCCAATGAATTGGTCCCAAAATTGTTTAATGGAATCTGGTCCATCCACTTGTCTTGGACATGATGATTGTGTTTTTAGGCCAAAGATGGGGGGGATTTAATGTCATAATGCTTAGTTTATGTGCCTAAATGGGTATTATTCGACGATTCGGGTCCCATTCTTTAAGATGATCCCAGATTAGGGCCTTCTATGATTCACATTGGATTATCTGACTTATTTGTCAGAGCAATTGTTATATCAAGGTGCTTAAAATCCTAAAATAGAGTGTCTTAGTGATGTAGGGATCCGTCTCAAAGAATCAACGAATGTATAACTTGTTCTAGAATTGAATATTGCTCCTAATGGTAAGATTTTGACTAGAACGTGTAAACGTTTAGATGAATTAGACTTTTACTCAATCTAAAATTGATTACCCAGTAATACCGGAGTACTAAATAGTACGAGGTGTTACAACCAACCAATATTAAAAAAATTTGACGCGATAGGATAAACCCGTTACTCAACTGGTCGAGTGACCTGCTCGACTGGTCGAGCAATGTACTCTACTGGTCAAGTGGGATCAGAAAGCCTTGTTGGACTTTAAGTCGAGCACTACATAATTGATCGAGCACTGTTCACTCGACTAGTCGAGCAGTGTGCACGATTGGCCGAAAGTCCAACAAAAAATTTGAAAAATCTTCAACAAAACTTGGCCTAGTCGAAAAAATCCATGGACTATTCGAGCCAGTGCCTGGACGAGTCGAACAATGGCTAGGACTAGTCAAAGAAAAACCTATAAAGTTATACAATGACCCAAATTTAATATGCAATTAACATGACCTAACCTATGGTCAATTTAGTGTCATTCATACCTTAAATGTGAGTTTGAAACATCAAAACATCGATCACTTCGGTAACTCGATTATCTTGAAGTACATGAAGCTTGACCTTGTAGTCTTGAACTTGAGCATGTGCTAGAGCTTGTGTTCTTGAGACATAAGGTGGTGATCATGAACTTTAACTTGAGCTTTGAATTTTTGTTCTTGTACTTGATCTTGTGTTCGATCTTTGACAATGTTCTTCAACTTGAAAATGTAGAAGAGTTGATGATGGTGATCTTGAACTTTTCATCTTATCATAACAAGATACTGACTCCAAGTGGTTTGGCATAACCAAATTTGATAATACCAGGTGCTAAAATTAAAACATAGCACTTACAGGTTTCCCTTGATTTAGAATTTGATTAGGGAATCCTTAAGGAGTAACAGTTTGTCCATTCCTCCAACTGAAATTTGGATGATTTCTTCAACAAGGATTATAAGTATTGGGGGTAGGTCCTTTGAAAGGCCTCTATTAATTGTTTACGACATTTGATTACTCATTCAAAATTTATTAAAAGGCAAGTATTGTTGGACAATTTTCAGTTGTATGAATATTCCAAGCACAAACACGCAAATAGTTTCCTTAGCCTCATCCTTTTTAAGTTCCATGGCATCGAGTTTCCTTGTATTATTATCCACTTTAGAATTTATATCATCATCCTCTTTCAAAAGTTATATCCTGCCCCTCTCCTTTGATTGAGTAGGCTTAGAAGTGGTGCTAGGTTTTAAGGAGATGTCCTATGATTGTGTGTTTTCAGCAAGTCTGTCAAAATAGTCTCACACATCGTTGACATTTTTGTTCATGAATTCCCCATTACACATTGTCTTGACCAATTGGCACATGGAGGATGTCAGTCCATCATAGAAAAGTTTGTGATGCACCACGTTTCAAAACCATGTTGTGGGCATGAACTGACAAGATCCTTCAACCGCTCCCAACATCGGAAGAATGTTTCATCTTCCTTTTGGGCGATGTTCATGATTGACTTTCTGAGGGTGTTCATTTTATGGTATGGAAAGAATTTCTTTATGAACTCCCTCGTCATGTCATTTCATCTACTAATAGATCGTGGACATAATGAATGTAACCATGTCTTAGCTTTTTCTTTTAAAGAAAAGGGAAAGAGTTTCAGCCTGATTATGTCCTCAGTCACATTAGGAAAGTATAAAGTAGCTATGATCTCATCAAACTCTTTCAAGTGTAAATAGGCATTTTCATATTCAAGTCCATGGAATTTTAGAAGGAGTTGGATCACACTTGGTTTGAATCCATATTTCCTGTATTTTCTAGAAAAACCATACAGGAAGGTGTGCTCACCCCCACTAGTTGTAAATAATCTCATAACGTATGAGACGGGGGTGCTTGATGTGGATTTGGAGGTTGATTGGCCAGTTGATTGGTAGCTATAACTTCAGTTAACTCTGAGGATCTCTAATGATGTTTAATCCTGTGATAGATAGATAACCCCTCGAACAATCCTCCTACACGCAAGAGACGTCGATTGTTATCATGGACCCACTTGGACATGAAACACTCTCAGCCCTCAAGTAACTAAGCTAACCTAAACCTAAGAGAGGGAGAGAACTAAAGCAATTAGAAATTTAGAAAAGAAAGAGAGAAAATTAGAATGAAGTTACCAAATTAGAAGTTTCTATATTGAGATCCTACAAAACAGAAAAAGCAAGTTAGTTTCTAAAAATAAATTAGGAAAATTCCTAACCTAGAAATAGAAAGATAATTTAGTTTCTAAAAATAATTCAAAAAAATTCTACCTAAAAATAGAAATTAAATAAATCCTAATCTTAACCTAATTCAAAAACTAGAAAATTTTAGAAAAGAAAAGTTGTTATCCCCAACAATGGTGCCAAAAACTTGTTCACAACCCCGAGTGTAGGGTCGCGATGTAGTAATAATCTCGGTAAGACCAAGGTCGAATCCACAGGGACTAAACTTGTGTGTATTCTGAAAGTAACTAGAATCAGAACTAAAAAAAGATCTAAACCTAAATTTAAAATATAAGGAAGTAATTGTGAGTAATTTAATAAAAGCTTGTAAATTCAAAGGTGGGAACTAGGGTGCTCAGGGATCCACTTGTAGGTATCAAGATGTTTCCTTATTTGATTCAAGTAACATAATTAAAATTGGAGTCCTATCTTATTCAATTAGAATATGTATCAATAAAATCAATCTGAACTCTCATTGACCTAATTCTCAATGGATGAGAGATGTGAGGATTGGAAGTGATTTTATCACCAAACCATGCCCTAGAGATAATGGTAAACAACAGGATATACCAATCCACAACCTAACATAGGAGAATTATGAAGGTTAGAAGAGATTCCATCACCCAACCATGCCCAAGGGATGATGGTGAATAACGGGATCTATTAACTTCACAATCTCAATTCAGAAAAAAAAGATACTCAAACCTATTACAGATCCATTGTAATTTGAGTCACACCAAACCATTAAAAACTAAAAGTATTCCTTAAATATCAAATTAGAATCAAAGAAGTTTAACAAGAATAAGAACCAAACAAGAAAAACATCCCAATCACACTACAATCTTCACCCCTTAGCCCTAGTTAAGGGATTTGGCCAACCATAGACATGATTGGATTTAAAACCCTAGAAGAAAGCATTAAAAACTAAGAAGAAGAGAAGAAACTTTTGGATGATGGCTTCACCCCTTTGTTCTGCTCCTTCAAACCCTAGATATCATCAAAAGACTTAGGAAACCCATATTTATATGCTAGTTTCTGTAAAATCATAAGATCATATCAAAATTATGCAGTCCGTGTAACTCTACGTAATGCCTTCGATGTCATCGAACAACATTCGATGTCATCGAAGGGGTTTGAATCCGAAAGTTGCACCTTTTCTCCTTTCGCACTACATAAGTCTTTGTATCATCGAACCTTCCTTCGATGCCATCAAGCGAAGCTTCAAGTCATCAAACAAGTCTTTGAGCAATCGAAAAGGCATCCAAAACACTCCAGCAAGTTGCTTTAGAATTCTTCATAAAATTTGATGCCATCAAGCAACTCCTCGATGTCATCGAGAGAGTCTTCAAGTAATCGAGAATGACACTCAATATGTCTAGCGACCGACTTAATTTTCATGTACAAATTCGATGCCATCGAGCTGTGTTCTATGTCATAGAACCATGCCCTCAATGTCATCGAACAATGGCCGATGACATAAACAAATGAAGTGGATTACAACACTTTGTACTTTCGACTTCCTTCCTTCTCCACTTAGTTTTCTTGGATCTTAGGGTCTTGAGATCTTCAATCTTGGTCTCCAGAGATCCATTCTATGCCTTGGCACTTCTTGAGCATTAAATCTATGCTTTTAGCATTATTTTCAATCCAAGATCTTAAACTCTCCATGCAACACAAACATGTATAAAATATACCATTAAGCATTATCATGTTCACAAAACCAACATATAAATGAGGGAAAATATATAATATTTAAGTCTCAACATGTAGCCTGAAGGCGCTTCCTTATTAAGTCGATTTTCTTAGAAGTGATTTGAATAATTTCAAGTCCTAGTGTGCTCTTTTCTCCTACTTCTGCCCAACAGTGTGAAGTGCGGCAAGGGCATCCATACAAAGCCTCAAATGGGGCCATGTCGATGCTGACATTAAAGCTGTTGTTGGAAGAAAACTCGACAAGATGAAGGTAGTCGTCCTAGCTACCTTTGAAGTCCAAAATGTAGGTTCTCAGCATGTCCTCGAGAACTTGATTTACTTGTTCTATTTGCCCATTCGTCTGGGGGTGGAAGGCAATTCTATGATTCAGGTCCAGAGATTTGAGGTGAAGTGAGAGTCTCTATCTGATATGATTATGGTTAGAATTCCATGGAGTCGTACTATGTGCTTTATATAAATTTATGTTAATTCATTCATCATCGCGGTGATCTTCTTGGGGATGAAATGGGCAGACTTAGTCAGTTAGTCCACCACTAACCATATTGAATCATGATTTCTCCTTGTCTTGGGTAGTTCAACTATGAAGTCCATGGATATAGAGTCCCATTTCCGCGAGGGTATTTCGAGGGGTTGTAGTAATCCTATCGCTCTTTAGTATTCAACCTTTACCTGTTGTTAGGTGAGGCATTTGGCCACGTATGCAGCTATTTCCCATTTCATGTTGTTCCACCAGTGGTGGCGTTTCACATCCTGATACATCTTGGTGCTCCCGGGGTGGATGGTTAGTTTGGATTGGTGAGCTTCATTCAGTATCTCTTGTTTTTATTTCTAGTTTGTTTGGTACACATATCCTATTGTGACATCTGATTCTGCCGTCCAGGGTCTTTGTTCTCTTGGGCTTTTAAATAACATTTCTATAGTTCCTCATCCCGTTCTTGTGTTTCAATGATATGGCATAGTAGTGATGGTTCCATGGATAGGTTCCCGAGGAGTGTGTTCTCCTCACGTATGTTCAGCTGGATATTAAAGTCCTTTATGAAGTCCATCATTTCCCATTCTTCTAGTGTGATTGTGGCTACCGAGGTATGTGATTTTCTTGTGACTGAGTGCATCGGCCACTACGTTCGCTTTCCCTGGGTGGTATTATATTTCAAATTTGTAATCCTTGAGGGTTTCCATCCATCAGCGTTGTTGCATGTTTAGGTCTTTCTGGTCGAATAAGTATTTGGGGCTCTTGTGATCCGTGTTAAGCTTGAATTGTTCACCATAAAGGTAATGTCTCCGCATTTTGAGAGCAAATACTACTGCTGCCAATTCTAAATTGTGCGTCGGATAATTTTGATCGTGGACCTTTAAATGTCGAGACGCGTACGCAATTACTTTATTATTATGCATGAGTACACACCCTAATCCTTCGTGAGAGGTATTTATGTATACTGTAAATTTTACTCCTTCGGGTAGTGTGAGTACGAGCGACGAGGTTAACCTGCTTAAGTTCCTGAAAGGATTCTTCGATCTTTTCGTTCCATTAAAAGTGTGCATTCTTCTTTGTTAGACTAGTAAGCGGCCAAGCTATCTTAGAAAATTCTTTGATAAAGTGTCGATAGTATCCTACTAGTCTGAGAAAACTTCTAACTTCGGTAACGATATTGGGCCTGGACCATTGTAGTACGGCTTCTACTTTAGCTGGATCAATGACTATTCCTTGGTGGTTTACTACATGTCCTAGAAATTTCACTTCTTCCTTCTAAAATTCACATTTCGAGAGTTTGGCGAATAGTTGGTTCTTCTTCAGTATGTCTAGGACCATTTGTAGGTGCACTTCGTGTTCTTACTTACTTTATGAATAAATGAGGATATCATCGATGAAAACTATAACGAATTGGTCTAGGTATGGTTCAAATATGCAATTCATAAGATCCAGAAAAAGGGTGGGCGCATTTGTGAGGCCAAAGGGCATTACCAGGAATTCATAATGTCTGTACCTTATCCTGAATGCAGTCTTATATATATCCTCATCTTTAATTCTTAATTGATGATATCCCGATCTCAGGTCAATCTTTGAAAAGAATTGTGCTCCTTTCAATTGGTCAAATGAGTCATCGATACAGGGAAGGGGATATTTGTTCTTTATCGTTGTTTGGTTCAGGTGGTGGTAGTCAATGCACAGCTGTAAAGATTCATCCTTTTTCTTGATGAACAACACTAGTACACCCTAAGGATACACACTCGGTCGAATAAATCCTTGAATTCACTACAAGAAAAATGGGCAAAGGCTACAATACTATTGGTGGGGTAGCTAACGGTTAAAAAACCAATGGATACAAATTATATCCGTAGCAATAAATATCATTCGCTACGGACAAAAGCCGTAACTATAATTTCTATAGCAAAATGTAGTTATGCCTACAGATTGAATCCGTAGTAATAGATATCAATAGCTATAGATAAAGGTCATAGCTATAATTTCTGTAGCGAAATGTACCTACGGCTACGGATAATAGCTATGATTTTTAGAACAATAGCTACGGCTAAAAGTTGTAGCTATTTTTTTAAAATTTAAAAAATATATATATAATAACGGTGCCTGTTTCCATTGCAAGAACCTATTGTAATTGATAACTCATCTAAGCTTAATGCTAATAGGAATAGTACATAAAATGTAATCAAGAAAAAAAATGATGCATTTATTATAAATAACAATCAAATCATACAATGCATCCCACATTCACATTTCTAAATAAATAATACTTCACTGTGCTCAACCTATCATAAGAAGATAGAGCTTCTTCTTTCTCTGAAACTGTAGATGTAACTTCTATGGACTTTGACACAAGATCACTTTCAAGTTCTGAAACCCTTTCCTTGAGAAAGTGAATTTCATCCTCCAATGACTTCTTTAGCTTGCCAGCTTATATAAAACAGCATTTGTAGACACAATCAAACAAGCATGCCTTTGTACACATCTCAAAAGAAAGAAAGACAAAAAAAAAAAAAAAAAATCACTGAAAACAGGGATTGTAACTTTCAAACAAATGAGGTTCAGGATACAAGGATGTACCTCAGTCTTTAATTTTTCATGAGCAGATTTAATTTGCTTCAATGCAACTTCATTCACTTGTGCTATTTCTTTATATTGTGAAAAAAAATCATAAAATATTTAAATCCTTAAGAGTATCAGATAATAAATCCAAGTAAAAAATCCAAACCACCTGTAGCATGTGATCCTTGTTGGCTTGTGCTTCCCCTTTTAGTTTCTCCATCTCTTCCTTTTCTTTCTGCATGTCCTCAATAAGCTATTACATATATAACTAACAAAATTAGAACATACTTATAGAAACATTACATAGTAAGAGAGAAAGACATGAGTAAGAAAAAGAGGAGAGAAAAAATTAGGCCAAAATGTTTCTCATATATATATATATATCAGGTTATAGGTTTAGGTTTAGGGATTTGAGAATGGGTTTAGGTTTAGTTTTAGGTTTAGGTTATAGGTTATAGGTTTGGATTTAGGTTTAGGTTATAGGTTATAGGTTTAGATTGAGGTTATAGGTTTAGGAATTCGTGTTCGGGTTCGGGTTTAGGTTTAGGTTAAGGTTAAGGTTAAGGTTAAGGTTATAGGTTTAGGTTTAGGGATTTGAGAATAGGTTATAGGTTATAGGTTATAGGTTTAGGTTTAGGTTTAGGTTTAGGTTTAGGTTTAGGTTTAGGGATTTGAGAATAGGTTTAGCTTAAGGTTATAGGTTTAGGTTTAGGTGTAGGTTATAGGTGGGTTATAGGTTATAGGTTATAAGTCTGGGTTTAGGTTTAGGTCTAGGTTTAGGTTATAGGTTTAGGTTATAGGTTTAGGTTTAGGTTATATGTTATAGGTTTAGGTTATAGATTTAGGTTTAGGTTTAGCTTATAGGTTATAGGTTTAGGTTTAGGTATAGGTTATAGGTAGGTTATAGGTTATAGGTTTGGGTTTATGTTTAGGTTTATGTTATAGGTTATAGGTTTAAGAATTCAGGTTCGGGTTCGAGTTTAGGTTTAGGTTTAGGTTTAGGTTAAGGTTATGGGTTTAGGTTTAGGGATTTGAGAATAGGTTATAGGTTATAGGATTAGGTTTAGGTTTAGGTTTAGGTTTAGGTTTTAGGCTTAAGTTTAGGGATTTGAGAATAGGTTCAGGTTTAGGTTTAGTTTATAGGTTATAGGTTTAGGTTTAGGTTAAGGTTATAGGTTTAGGTTTAAATGTAGGTTATAGGTGGGTTATAGGTTATAGGTTATAGGTTTAGGTTTAGCTTATAAGTTACAGGTTTAGGTTTAGGTATAAGTTTAGGTTATAGTTTATAGGTTATAGGTTTAGGTTATAGGTTTAGTTTTAGGGATTTGAGAATAGGTATAGGTTTAGGTTTAGGTTATAGGTTATAGGTATAGTTTTTAGGTTTAGCTTTAGGTTAAGGTTATAGGTTATGTTTAGGTGTAGGTTATAGGTAGGTTATAGGTTATAGGTTATAGGTTTAGGTTTAGGTTTAGGTTTTAGGTTTAGATTGAGGTTATAGGTTATAGGTTTAGGAATTTGGCTTCGGGTTCAGGTTCGGGTTTAAGTTTAGGTTAAGGTTAAGGTTAAGGTTATAGGTTATAGGTTTAGGAATTTGGCATCGGGTTTGGATTCGGGTTTAAGTTTAGGTTAAGGTTAAGATTAAGGTTATAGGTTTAGGTTTAGGGATTTGAGAATAGGTTATGTGTTATAGGTTATAGGATTAGGTTTAGGTTTGGGTTTAGGTTATAGATTATAGGTTTAGGTTTAGGGATTTGAGAATATGTTTAGGTTTAGGTTTAGGTTATAGGTTATAGGTTTGTTTATTGGTTATAGGTTTAGATTGAGGTTAAAGGTTATAGGTTTAGAAATTCGGGTTTGGGTTCGGGTTCGGGCTCAGTCCTGTAGTGATGTTTATTTATCATCCAACCTGTTCACAAGATCATACAGACAGTGATGAAGGGAAAGAATAAATATCAGCAGTTCCCACACTCCAGGGACCCCCGTTCAACATCCGGATAGCTCTGACGCACATCCGGATACGCTTCATCAATTTCAAGATAATACATAAACACGGGCCTGTCCAAATGGCCAGACTACTCATATTGTTGTCTATAGGAAATGGATAGATTCATCATGGTCATAACAGCAGTTTCCACCTTCCAAGGACTCCCGCTCAACATCCGAATATCTCCGACATAAATACAAAAATAAACTAATTAGAAACTTACAATAAAAAAAGGTATCAGGTCTTTGGTCTAGAGGTTATCCACAATAAAAGGTATCATTTACCATGAACTAAAATCATGTATTATCCATTCCTTGATTGGACTCACTACAAGGGTAATCTTTCAGTGATGGCCCATTGCTTTGATAATCACTACAGGGGTAAGAAAATTACAAAAAGTAAGACTCATGAGATGACATATGTACAAATAGTGGCAAGACTAGTTGGTAATGATAGGAGGCTAAGACATCAAATTATTTATGAAGAATAGGAAAAAACAAAGATAAAATAAATAGTTAAAAACTTTACCATTTCAATATTGAACCTTGTAATGGCAACATTTTTAACTTTACCATTTCAATATTGAACCTTGTAATGGCAACATTGATCTACAGGGCTAAAAATACATAAGCTTGCATATAAAAATCTCAAGTTAGTTGGGCCTTTGAGGTCCACAAATGATAGTAGAAGAAGCCAGAAACTTTTGAAATTAACCATCAAGCATTTTAAAAATGCTTCTCAGAAAATGAATGAAAAGTACACAACTCACCTTGATGCCCATTCTCCCTCCTCCTTTACCAGAGCTTGGGACCGACAATGTAAGGGGGAACATTCCAGAATTGAATACATTTCCATGGATTAATATTTTCTTTTCAGAAAATAATAGGTTACAAAATATTAAAAGAAGGAAATAAATAACACGTGAGATGATGCCCAAGCCCAAGCCAACATGAGATGACGTGGCATAAAATAGTTGAAAGTGAGAGTAGGTTCAACGTAGAATGGAAATGCAATAGAGAATCCAAATATACACTACTTGAAACCCAAGGGCATGAGAAGGAGGGGTCTTTGTTGCAAGAATAGAATTTCCCATAGATATATGTTTTTCAATATTCATAGGCATTTATTTAGTTGCTTTTAGTTCTCACACAATGCAAGAAATGTACATTTTCACTGATTATGCACATTGGGATTCTCTGAAATAAAAATCAGACACCTATATATGCACATTGCATTCTCTAGAATAAAAATCATTCTTCTCAATGAAAACTTATACTAGAGGATTTAAATAACATCAAATAAGTAAAAGAGAGAGAGAAAGAGAGAGGAAGAGTCGGCGCCATTTAAGAGGATTAGGTTACGGCTTTATATATATATATGTATATATATATATATATATATATATATATATATATATATATATATGTATATATATATATATGTATATATATATATATATATATGTATATATGTATATATATATATATGTATATATGTATATATATATATATATATATATATATATATATGTATATATATATATATGGACTTGCTGGTGGCCGTTAAAACTAGCCGCCGGCGATGGGTAGCCCCATCGGTCGGTTAAGGCTAGTTTTTTTGTAGAGTCATTCATTGATTCAGTTGATGTTTGGTCAAAAAAATTAAGAGGGAGAGATGAAAGCAAGTGATATCTACCAAGGATGGTAGTTTTAGCTGCTTGATTAATACTTATAAGTTTTGAAATATTTAATATTACTTTAAAATCATCTTTAACTTAAGAATTAAATTTTGAGTCAAGCGTACTAGCTGGATTTTGAGTTTTTCATTTTTGAATTATGGTTCATCAGCTAAGATAAGTCTAAGTAGGCTTATATGGATAAATAATTATGATATACGGGCTATTATTTGCCAAATACCTTGAACATGCATACAACATGTTTATAAATTAATACTAACACATATAGAAACAGATGTGGGAAGAAACATCCCATTTTATAATATTTGTCATGGCCTGAGTAGCTCACCAATCATGACTTATTTAAACTCTCCAAGCCTCTAATACTTGTTAGTTGAGTGAGTCAGGCCAGGTTCCTTAACTAGACAGACTAAGGTTGCAACACAATAGATCAATTAGGTAAAACAAAAACAGCAAGTTCCATCAAGCATAAGCAAATAGGAAACAAAAATGAGATCACCCTTTATTGTGACTTTCTAAACTTTTTCTTTTTCTGGGTATAAATTCCTGTTGTTTTATTTTATCACTAGAAGGATCCTTTTCATCCTAGAATTTGTTTATGTTCTAATGTATCTTTTAGCATTTAGGCTAGTAATTTTAGCTCTCTATGGAAACATTATTTGAACTCTGTTGTTCTTTATCACGAAGATTTTATATTTCTTCTACAACTCTTTTTTAGCTTTCTTTCTGTATCTTTGAAACAAGGAATTAACAATCAAGATGAGTTCTGTTTGTCCATTTGCTAAAGCAACAAAGACTAGTGCTCTCTATCCTATGAAGTCTGAGGAGTACAGTGATACACATTAGGCAGGGAACACTAACAATGATAAGGAGGACAAGAACTCCCTGGCCATATCTCCAAAGTGCCCATTTGGATACGATTCTCATGACAAGGTTAAAAAGTTGTAAGAAGTGCAAATGAAATGAAACCTCATCCTTTAAATAATCACGCTCTTCCAAAGGAAGATCATGTGTACAGAGTATTCTCTTCATATCACAAATTATAAAAGTAGGCATGGTAACTCAAATCATAACACAGAGACATGATACTTTGCATGTATGAAGATAGGGGAAGCTAAAATCTCTTCCGCAGGCTCCTGCAAGATATCTTCACATTAATGGGCATCATAATTTATTTTTTTTCTCATGCACAAATACTAGTTCGCTTCATCAAAAAACATGTTACTGACAAATGGACAAATGACATTTAATAAAAGAATCCCAAGAGGAAGGCATACCGTCAGCATCAGATGCCACGTATTAATATCATGAACTCCCTCTGATACCACTAGTAAAACAAGACTAATGGATACCAGGAAAACACCAAAGCTAGAGTGGTTCCTTGCACCACCACAAAAAGGATAGCGCCAGATCAAATGTGCTCAAACAATCTTAGAAATTGTCATTGTGTGAGTAACATGCGAATCTTTAAAAACAAAATTGTAATGCCATTATTTTTTCTTTACAACTACCCGAATACCCATCAATTCATTAGCCTGCTCAGCTGATAGGGGTTCACCATTTAATACAGAAACTGAAGATGAGCCATCAAGTCTAATCATCTTAGAAAGAATACAAGGGATGAATAAAGGCTGCATGTCATGAAGAATTTTATTATTATATGAAAATGAAAAACATTAGCAAAATAACATCCTGGAAAGTAAGGACTAGATGAGCAGAAGCAAAACACTTCTAGAGCCATGGAATTAAAATAAAATGCAATGGTGTAAACTTTTGATGAGAGGTTCTAAGGTAGAAAGAAAAATATTATTCAAGCAAGTTAAAAGACTTCAAAATACACAAGGAAGAGTCTAAGTCTAAATTTTATCAATCTAAAGTGGGGGAAATGCAATAACAAAAAGGTTAGTAAGAGGAACCTGGGTATCAAGAAGAATCAGCCTTTCAGCAGAAATCCCAAGTTCAATTCTCATTGCACAATGCCTAACCAATGCTCGTGTTTCTTCCAACTGCATTGTAAAAGGTGGGAGCATTCCTGCAGGCCAGAATAGCTCAAACTTATCTTTAATCTAACCTAAGAACTCAAATCTCTAATCACTAGTTTAAAATATCATCAGCATAACCCTAATCATCAATTAGTCCAAAACAAAGGAACTGCATTTGAGTAGAAAACAGAGAAGTTTTTGAGCTCTCATTGAATCCATAAAGCTTGTTTAGTATCATCGATTCGCCAACACTGGTCGAACCAATGATGTTGATGACCGTGAAATCAGTATTTTCAGTCAAGAACTACAAAATTGAAATGGAAGAGAGAAAAATAGGAGATTTAGGGGTTTTTTTTTAGGGTTTTTGGGGGTTCTAGGGTTTGGCGGAAGGAAGCTTAGAGGGAGGATCCGATCGGTGTGGAAATCCCAAAAATCAGAGAGGAGATTGAGAGATCCAATGAGTGGGAGATAGGACCAAAGAACTGTCGATTCGTCTTCGCCGCCGCCACTTTGAGCGAGTTTAGAGATATGGCCACGGAGAGAGAGAGAGAGAGAGAGAGAGAGAGAGAGAGAGAGAGGATTGGGGAAGAGAGAGAGTGAGAGGATTAGGGAACAGAGAGATAGGGAGGAAGACGAGAGAAAGGGTTAGGGAACGGAGTGAGAGAGAGAGAGAGAGAGAGAGAGAGAGAGAGAGAGAGAGAAATAGGGAGAGTTTTGGGTGCGGCTACGTTTTAAGCGCGCGCCCATATTTGGCGTTGGGACCCATAGACAGTCGTGTAAGGGACTTCGTGGGGCCCACCATAATGTATTTGCTTTATCCATTCCGTACATTAATTTTAGTAAATAATCTCAAAAATAAAATAGATAGAATGCCCAAGTAGACGACACCATAGGATGCACATGTGATTTAATCTCCATGTTTCCTACTGTGTGGCCCACTTTAGCCTTCAGTCTAACTGATTTTTGGTTTTATGCCCTATAATAATATTTCCAAATAGATGGACGACTTAGATATAACACACACACACACACACACACACACACACACACACACATATTTACGCCCTGTAAAGCCCCTTACACCACAATTAATTATTAATAGTGTAGCACCTTTTTAGCTATAGATTAAAACTGTAGTAACTATGGCTATGGTTGAAATCCATAGCAAAAAACCAACGTGGTCTGTATCCTTTATCCCTTTTTTTGGTAGTGATTAGTAACTCTTCTATTTGTTTCTTGAGTTCAACCAACTCAACTGGCACCATTCGGAAAGTGAGCAGCGCTATCGGGGAGGTTCCTGGCATTAGGTCAATACCGAAGTCCACCTCTCTTCTAAGGGGGCAATCCTGGTATCTCCTGAAATGCCTCGGGGAATTCTTTGAGTACCGGAATTTAATCCATAGAGGTCTCTTCTAAACCCATTATTCATGTTATGGGTTCCTTTTTCCTCCTCCCGTATATTGTCATGGGAGCGTGCCCGAGTAAGGTGAAAGTGATTCTTTTGAACTTAATTTCTATAATCATCCTAGTTTCATTAAGCCAATCCATTTCGAGGATGATGTCAAATCCCCTCACGTTCATTTGTACTATGTTCGGCGAAAGCTTGACATTTGCTATAGTGATGGGGCAGTTTTCACAGTATTTGGCTAGTTCTATAATCTTACCTAGGGGTGAAGCCATGGTGACCGGTCCTTTCATGTATTTTGATTTTAGTCCCAGATGTTCTACTATGGAGGTGGAGATGAAAGATAAAGTGGCCCCACAATCAAATAAGAGTATAACTAGTACGTTTCTGATAAAAGTTATACCTTTTATTAGACTGGGGTCAGGGTTTGAGTCTTCTCGCAACATCATGGCGTACAGGCGCTCTTGTGTTTTCTAGGACACGATTGGGGCATTTTGTGGTACCGGGGGCGGAATGGAATGGGGCGGCCTTCATCTCTCATCCTCTTGAAGAAACTTTTCATGTCGTGGCCTGACTTCTTGCAATAGTTGCAGTTTGGGAGGTTGTCCCCTTGTATCCTTAGATCTTGCCCGAGGTTCTGTTGTAAGATGGTTCTGAAAGTGCACCGGATAGTACCCTGGTTTGTCAATTATCATGTGTGTTGAGTCAGTCAATCTGCAGAGCATCATAGGAAGAACAATTCAACTGTCTACTTCAATCAGATGTGTGGAAGCTCGCCATAGATAGATCATAGCCTCACATCCCATGTCCCAAAACATAAAAAAAATAACTTAGAACATATGAGGGTTTTTGGGTAAGTGAACTTTTTCAAACATAAAAAAATTTCTAAGTTTGCTTACCCTGTCGATTGTATCGATAGACATTTTGATATGATTGACCTACTCTGTCGAGTCCTCGACACTTGATCGATACTATCGATAAGAGGACTAAAAGTGTCCAGCAACTGCATACTTATCTGGACGGATTTATCGATATATCGATACATCTATCGATATCATCAATATTCAAATATCGAGCCCATTGAAAGTGGCTGGATAATATCAACAGGAAGATTTTTGGCGGCCCTGTTTCTCTTAAGAAAATTACTATGTGCTTCGATATATCGATGTCCTTTCCGATTCAATCTGAATTCAAATATCGATCGTATCGGAAGGCCATCGATCATATCGATAGTGGGCACGCTTTTCTTCCAGAAAATATTTCAGGATGTTTTTAACTTTGATCGGGGGGCCACTTGAGGAAATCGATATTCTTATGTCGATGCTATCTAGACTAGACACAAACTGTCCAGCGTGCTTATAGGTAAATCTATACGATTTATCGATCCCATTGACATAACCTCCGATATCATCGATATTCAAATTCTGATGACATCGGTTTTTCCCTGATCATATCATAAAAACCTAAAATATTTCAAGACTTGTCTCTCTCATGCTTCAAATGTTGATAGATTGATCCCAGTATCGATGAAATCGGAGTTCGAAATCCGATGACATTGACACCAGTATCGATCCCATTGACCAACTGGCAAAAGGTTTCAAAAGCGTATAACATTTGAGTTTGTGTTATCAAGCGGACAGTCGATCCCATCAAGAGTATACGCTCGATGATATTGAACTCTATCATAAATATGACAGGTTTATATCCATTGGAACCTTTTTCCTATATAAAGAGAGACTTGTCTATATTGCTGGTAGAGAAAGAAGAGAGTGCTTTTGTGTGTTTTACCTTTAGATCATATACCCAAAGCCCTTTCTCTCACGGGAGTTCATCTTCCAATCCACTCTCATTCATTGACATTCAATAGAGTGGATTGGGAAATAAACTTTCGCATTCAAGGATCCTCTAGCAACTATCTTAATAGCATATCATTAAGCTGGGATACCTTGAATGAATAGATGACGGGAATCACTTTATCTTCCTTATAGGAAAATTCTAATAGAGTAGATTTCTGTCCTAACCTTGACCCAACCCGAAGTCAAGTACTGGTATATCTTTTGTGTTGCGGATCAAGGGAGCTGAAGACCCTTCAACAATAAGGAGGAGATCTTCGTCATTGCATTAAATGGGACTCATCAACTTATCTGTAAGTATCTAGAGTCCAAAGGACACTCGGGATCATTCCTTTCTAGGATTCGGTCTTGAGTGTTGCTCACCCTTTGAAGTCCTTATAGGAGGCCTTCGGCGGGAGTTTACGTAGTGGGTGTGTTGTGTGGACCGTTGCTCTGTGGATAGATAAACATCTGGTTAGGAGTGAACCAGTAAAACTCCAAGGTTTGAGGTGAATCGAGTTGAAACCTCCGTGTAAAGGTTGAAGGTGAACCTGATTTAAAACCTTACGTTTAAGGTGAACCCTGGGAAACCTCCTTAGTGAAATCCAATACAATCAAGGGTTGAGTGCGGCAGCCAGGAGTAGAGTAGAAAAGTAGTCGAACCACTATAAAAATGACTGTGTTTATAATTACTTTGTTTGTGTGATTTGCTTTACTATTTCAATATCTGAATATCTGATATCACACCTCACACACATACACAGTCATATCCAGCATGAACTAATTTTTATATTGCTATCTTTTGAATAGTTTGTGATTGGATCCTCTACTAGGTTTGGAAGCCAGTAAAGTTACATTTGAGTAATCCTGTTAATTGTATATCTGACATGATTAGTGCAATAGAATTTTTAAATACACTGAAAACTTTAAAAAGTCCTATTCACCCTCCTCTAGGACATATTGGCATATTCCTACTTCAACTCAAGCGGTCTTCACCCCTACTTCAATTGGTATCAGAGTGGGTCTCTCTGTAAGGGCTTCACCGCCTAGAGAGTGATCTTGACTGAAGTTTAGGAATATGGCCAAAGGAGAGGGCTCATCAGTCACTAAACCTCTAGTATTTGATGGTTCCAATTATGCATACTGGAAGGCTAGAATGCATTACTTCCTGAGATCTTTGGATCATGATATTTAGGATGTATTTGAAAAGGGATATCTGTTATCATCTGAATAGATTATTCTTGAAGATAAAACTACCATCACTAAACCCAAACCCAAAGAAAAGTGGACGGCGTTCGACAAAGAACAACGAACTGTTGAAGCAAAAGCAATGAATGTCATCTACTGTGTAATGTCTCAGGATGTATTCAATCAAATAAGTATGTGTAAGACATCTAAGAAAGCATGGGATTTACTAGAAATAACTCATTAAGGCACAAACACTGTAAAGAGGTCTAAACTATAACTTCTGACTTCACAGTTCAAAAATCTCAGGATGGAAGAGCATGAGACATTTATGGAGTTTTTCACCAAGTTAAATATAATTTGTAACTCTATGGGTGGATTGGGAGAAAAAATTTTGGTACCAAAAATATGTAGAAAAATCTTAAGATCCCTACCGGAATGGTTTAATCCCAAAGTAACAACAATTGAGGAGTGTAGAAATATTGATGAGATGAAAGTAGAACTAGTAGGTTCCCTACAAACTTTTAAACTACACTTCACACAATCCTAAAAATCTAAAAACACTATCCTAAAAACTTCTAAGAAATCAAAACATGAGGACAATGAAAGTGAAAAAGAAGATGAAGATGAGGAAATGACCTTGCTGGCTCAGAGATTCAGAAGATTCTTTCAAAAAAATCACGGCCATCCCTCTAAAGGTAGAAAGGTGGATGACAAACCTTCTGCAGGCAAATTTAGAAAAAGGACCAAAGAACTATAATGCTACGCTTGTCGGGAGTATAGACACCTATCTACTGAATGCCCAAATAGGAAAACTAAGGGCAAGGAAATGGCTGCCACGTGGGATGATACGGAAGAGTCAAATTCAGAATCAAGTGACTCAGGAAGCGATGGAGATCGAAAATCTTTGAAAATACTTATGGTCTCCACTGCTTCGATCATTCTAACTGAATCTGAGGAAGAACAGCAAGCTACTGATTTTTTTTCATCTGATAATGAGGAAACTGAAGAGGAAGAAGAAGTTGAAAAGGATAAACTGTAAGATGCTTATAATCAACTGTATATTCATAGCAGCCATATCCTTAAAAAACTCAGTATGTCTAAAAACACGAAGGAATTGTTACAGAAAAACTTGGACAGAACCTTGGAAATTAACACACAATTGGTCAATGATTTGCAACAATATCACTCAGAAAATGACAAGTTAGAAAAAGAAAACCTATCCCTAAAAATAGAATTATCAAAACTTGTGAACCAAGATGAATTGTTAAGAGATGATAATGCAAAACTCAAGAATGAGAATCATTCACTCAACATTGACTTAGAAAAATCCAGGAGAGTTGCTGAAATCAACTACAAATTTTCTCGGAGTGGTGAAAAATTAGAAAATTATTAGGGATGGGAAGACTAGGAAGAGACAAGAGTGGCCTAGGGTATAAGAAAAATAGAAAGAGAACTGGAAATAAAGCTCCAACAAAACTGGCTGCTTCAGGTAGCAATATAGGAATTTCTTCAGTTTGTCATTTATGTGGTGATGTGGGTCATTATAAGTTTGAATGTTTTACACCTAGACGGACCTCATATAACTCTAATCGAAATCACATTGAAAAATTCAAACCAATCAGTGAAATAGAATGTTAAAAGTCCATCTAGGAGAAACACCCATCCATCACCACTTAAAGAAAAGGATAGAATGAAGAAATCTGTCTCACAATGGGTAGTAAAAGATAAATGGAACTGTCTAATGACTAACCTTCATATACCCTGAAATATCAAGTAGAAAAAGGAACATGTCTAGATTATGCATCTAGATCTGGATACTTGCTGAAATGATGCAATTTTATTGAGCTTTCAATGTTACATCTGAAGTTGCACACTTTGAACTTTTTTATATATAAACATTATCATGTTTATAATTTTTGAGCTGCACAGAACTTGTACAACATTTTGTGATGTATATTGATCAAATCAAGATATGATTATCTGTGTGTCAAAATGGTGAATATCGACTTTATCGACCAAGGATCGATACAATCGATGGCTCTTCAGAATGTGAAAAGCCGTTTGAGCGAGAATGACATCGGAGATAGACTCGATAGAATCGATCGGCAACTTCTCGATATTATCGAAATAATGACCGATATGATCGACTGATGGCGTCAGATAAAAGCCAAAGAAGCGAAAAAGAGGGTTTATTTTTTAATTTTTTTCAGTCGTTCTCTCTGCCCGATCCTCTCGGCCAAATCACTAGGAGCCACGTCAGACTACTCAAAACCTTCCGTGAATCGGTAATATTCTTCTAAAACGTCAAAGGTCCCTTTCTTTTTGGGTATTTTTGATTTGTTAGGTGTTGTCATTTTTCCCAAATACTTCAAAAGTTTATTGGTCGACATGGGAAAAGACGAAGGAGTAGCATCCGGTTCGGGGGAGTCTTCAAGAACTACCTGATAAAAAGTTCTCACCTCAAAAGAAAGGGCGAGGGCCCCAGACCGTGGGACCCCCACTCGGCAAAGATCATGACAGACCTCACGTGGTGGGTCCCAGACTAAATTTTTGGTTCCTCCTCAACCTACACCACCTCCTCAACCGGCACCACCTCCTCTGACTATCCAACGCCCAGCGAAATACACCGGTAGAAAGCTAATTCATGAGAAAAAAGTTCACAGGGGCTATTTCGCACCTTACAATCTAGAACTCCTATTTACTGCAATTGGTTGGTTGCCCATCCTAGATTTCAGAGGGCATTATCAACTCAAACAAACACGCAACTTCCTTGCAGCGTGTCACTCTCCGATATCTGACCCTCCATTCATGGTCTCTCTGAATGATGATGATGCGTTTATCACTCCTGCCACAATGGCTCACATTCTCAACCTACATATGGCTCCAGAAGGCTTCCCCAATTTGGATCTCGATCTTCCTGATGTCTCATCCATGATAACCAAGTACCTATGCCATAATAGAGATATTCCCTGACATCAAGGGAATGCCTTAAAATCCAGGTACATGGAACCCTGCTTTCGGGTTATGCATGGGATCTTCACTACAAATCTATATCTAAGGAGTACAAATCGATCTGATCTCACGAGTCTTATGGTCATGATAGTATACTCTGTTATGAATGGGACAAAGGTTTTCCTTCCAACACTCCTTGTCAATCAGTTAGTAAATGTTATACATATATCCAAAGATTTTCATTTGTCGTATCCCTGGATCATAAGCAGAATATGTCAAGGCATTGGTTTTCCATCTACCACTAATCATGTACTTCCACTTTAAGTCTTTAATATCAAGAACATTCACAAAATGGACCTGGTCTACCATAAGTACAAAGAAGGAGGCATTCAAGGAGGAGCTGAAGGTGTTGGTGACCCTCTCATGGAGGAAACTGAGATGGAAGGAGATGAATCCTCTAGACCTGATCCAGCCCCATTTACGTCAATACCTGGACATGTCAAACGAAACAAGCTGGATAGGATCGGAGCGATTCAGTGAGACATTCACTCAGTGTAAGAATGACTTACAGTCTTGGAGCGGGTTTTCCACAAGGTACAACAGTCTGTGCAACAGTTGGTCAACCTGATGACTTGTCACCAGGATGACACAGCTCCATCTTACTCTGCTCCCTAGCACTGATTTCTGAATGTTTTCACACACACTCACTCTTCTTAACTCAGCGTATGAAAAATAGTATCTTTTTGAATGTTCTACACTTCCTCGAGTGCATGTGACAGCTCTCTGTCTTACATAAGCTAAAAATCTTTTTTGTATATGCCCACGGATGGGCTGAAATACTAGTTGTAATATTTGGGTGCCCTCAAATGGGTTTTATTTTATTTTTGGATATTAGTTAAACTACTACTGTCTATGGCAGTATAGACATTTTGCTACATATGGTTGAATCTAACTCTCATTTTTACTGCCTCTCCTTCCCTTGGTTAAATGGAGTTTCTGCTATAGAATGCATGTGATTTTCATGATTATCTTACCTGACCTATTTGATATGCATTCATATTCTCTCAAGATGATGTATGGTTTAAAATGATCTCATCTTTATACATCTCTACCTATAGTTCTCTCATATGCTTCTTTAACTTCAGTCAATATCTATTGCTTTATCTTTGTCAATGACTGACAAAAAGGGGGAGAAAAGTGAAAACTCCCCATGAAAAATTAGATCTTTGCTCTTATATGTTACAGGTGTTAGGGGGATCAGTTGCACTAAGAAAGGGGGAGTTTTTCAGAAAGGGGGAGCAAATACTAGTTGTGTACATGGCTGTATTAGAATTTGTAAAATTGTGTAAAAGCATGTACACATAATTTAGGATGTGTCTATCTAGAAATTATCCTAGGGTGTTTTGGTATTTTGTCACGTAATTGATAAAGAGGGAGATTGAAAGTGCACCTGCTAGTGCCCTAGTTTATCAATTACCATGTGTGTTGAGTCAGTCGATTTGCAGAGCTTCACAGAAGAACAATTCAAGTGCCTGCCTCAACCGGATGTGTGGAAGCTCGCTATAGGTAAATAATAGCCTTACATCCCATGTCTCAAAACACCAGGTGATTACAACCCTTAAAAATAACTTAGAACATATGAGGGTTTTTGGGTAAGTGAACTTTTCAAACATCAGAAAATTTCTAAGTTTGCTTACCATGTCGATTGTATCGATAGACATTTCGATATGATCGACCTGCTCTGTCGATGTCCTCGACACTTGATCGATACTATCGATAAGAGGACTAAAAGTGTCTAGCAACCACATACTCATATGGACGGATTTATCGATATATCGATATATCTATCGATATCATCGATATTCAAATATTTAGCCCATCGGAAGTGGCTCGATAATATCGACAGACAGATTTCTGGCGCCCTTGTTTCTCTTAAGAAAATTACTATGTTCTTCGATATATCGATGTCCTTTTCGATTCAATCTGAATTCAAATATCGATCATATCGGAAGGCCATCGATCATATCGATAGTGGGTGCGCTTTTCTTTCAGTAAATATTTCAGGATGTTTTTAACTTTGAACGGGGGCCACTCGAGGAAATCGATATTCTTATGTCGATGCTATCGAGGCTTAATCGATTGGATCGAAACTAGACATAAACTGTCCAGCGTTCTTATAGGTAAATCTATACGATTTATCAATCCCATCGACACAACCTTCGATATCATCGATATTCAAATTTCGATGACATCGGTTGTTCCCCGATCATATCCTAAAAACCTAAAAAATTTCAAGACTTGTATCTCTCATGCTTCAAATGTCGATAGATCGATCCCAGTACGATGGAATCGGAGTTCGAAATCCGATGACATCGACACCAGTATCGATCCCATTGACCAGCTAGCAAAAGGTTTCAAAAGTGTATAACATTTAAGTTTGTGTTATCGAGCGGACAGTCGATCTCATCGAGAGTATACGCTCGATGATATCGACCCTACTTGATGATATCGAACTCTATCATAAATATGACAGTTTTATATCCGTTAGAACCTTTTGCCTGTATAAGGAGAGACTTGTCTACATTGCTGGTAGAGAAAGAAGAGAGTACTTTTGTGTGTTTTACCTTTAGATCATATACCCAAAGCCCTTTCTCTCACGAGAGTTCATCTTCCAATCCACTCTCATTCATTGACATTCAATAGAGTGGATTAGAAAATGAACTTCCGCATTCAAAGATCTTCCAGCAACTATCTTAATAGCATATCATTAAGCTAAGATACCTTGAATGAATAAATGATAGGAATCACTCTATCTTCCTTATAGGAAAATTCTAAGAGAGTGGATTTTCATCCTAACCTTGACCCAACCAGAAGCCAAGTACTGGTATATCTTTTGTATTACGAATCAAGGGAGCCAAAAACTCTTCAACAATAAGGAGGAGATCTTCGTCATTGTGCTAAATGGGACTCATCAACTTATCTATAAGTATCTAGAGTTTAGAGGACACTCGAGATCATTCCTTTCTAGGATTCAATCTTGAGTGTTACTCACCCTTTGAAGTCCTCATAGGAGGCCTCCGGCGGGAGCGTACATAGTGGGTGCATTGTGTGGACCCTTGCTCTGTGGAGAGATAAACATCTGTTTAGGAGTGAACCAGTAAAACTCCAGGGTTAGAGGTGAACCAAGTAAAAACCTTCGTGTAAAGGTTGAAGGTGAACCTGATTTAAAACCTTAGGTTTGAGGTGAACCCTAGGAAACCTCCTTAGTGAAATCCAGTGCACTTAAGGGTTGAGTGCGGCGGCCGGGAATGAAGTAGACAAGTAGTCGAACCACTATAAAAATGATTGTGTTTACGTTTGCTTTGTTTGTGTGATTTGCTTTACTATTTCAATATCTGAATATCTGATATCATACCTCACACACATACACAGTTATATCTAGCATGAACTAATTTTTATATTGCTATCTTCTGAATAGATTATGATTGGATCCTATACTAGGCTTGGAAGCCAGTAGAGTTACATTTGAGTAATCCTATTAATTATATATCTGATAGGAATATTGTAATAGGATTTTTAAATACACTGTAAAACTTTAAAAAGTCCTATTCACCCCCCTCTAGGACATATTGGCATATTCTTACTTCAACTCAAGCAGTCTTTATCACTATTTCAGCTTCGAGGCCTTTTGTTCGGTATTTGTAGCAAACTAAAGCTTGTCCTGAGCCTTTTCCCTACCTCGAGATATTATATTCAAGCCCGCGCTCTCCGATCATTGTCGTTTTCAGCACGGGTGGCCTTATCTACTATGATGGCGTATGTTGGTAAGTCTAGGCAGCATATCTTTAAGTGGATTGAAGGGCTTATGCCATCCTTAAACCATTTAATTCTGAAGTCTTCATCCTCAGTTAATTTCAACGCGTATCATGATAGTTCGGTGAACTTGGCCTAATACTGTGTTATGGTCATTTCGCCTTAGGTGAGTTTTAGGAATTCTAACATCTTTTCATGTAACGCCCCGAAAATCGAGGGTTGAGTAGAAGCTCAACTCCCGAGTTTCAATGCATCACTTATGCAACATAGATAATGATGTTTAAATGTTGTCCATATTAGTGTATTAAACATGAGTTGGATTATACTAAAACAACATATTCTACTCTAGAGACAATTAGATTTCACAAGTGGAAGACTGTGATAAATATATAAAGCACATAAGCAATTGTAAACCCCAGTATATGACCATATCACCAGGATGAATATATACATGTTTGTTTCAAAATATACAAAATTACCAAATGTAATGTCCAACTAGTTTATATCCCTGTAATCCCGTCAACGTAACTCTAGGTCTACATAGACCAGTCAGAGACTTGCATGTAGGAGAACTCCTCGTCATCATAAAAGTCAAGGTCCATATCGTAAGCCTCGTCATCACCTGTAACTATAACAGAGTCTGATTGGTGTTTTAAAATACTATCCCAGAGTAGGAGTGAGTGATCAACTCAGTAGATTTGTAAGGAAAAGGTTAACATGTTATCAATTCAATCAAGCAGTAATGATAAAGCAGTACAAAAATCATGTCCTAAGTACTCTTGTTAATGTAGGAATGATATGCTAGAATGATGCATGCCCTCGCTTGCACTCCCTCAGTGACATCATCTCACGATCGCGCATGCACAACTCCGGACACGTACACTTCCTCGCCAAAGCACATGCAAAATGGTGCATGGTCGTATTAGTTAAGTTCTTAATTACGCCTATTCATACAGCAGATTCGAAAAGCTAAAGTACCTCCCTTTATATCACTTATCCAAATGATGATCCATCTAGGGTCGTCAAGCCTAGTTAATCACATACGATAGGTAAGTTATAGGGCAACATCACCCCTTAATTTAATAACAATGGATAACCAAATTCAGGTCATTATGGAGAGGCTCGTCACCTCAGCGTAGGTCTAATTTATACTCAAGGTCACTATAGAAAGGTTCATCACCTTAGCGTAGGCCTAGTTTATACTCAAGGTCACTACGAAAAAGCTCATCACCTTAGCATAGGTCGACAGCTCGAATATAGTGTTTCATACCACTATATTGGGCTCAAGAGTTTAGGTTCCTCACTGGTCACTATAGGGAGGCTCATCACCCTAGCGTGGGCCGATAGCTCGACCATGGTTTCTCATACCACCATGCCCGACTCATAAGTCTTAGCGAATCGTGGTACCAAGGTAAAATGGGCTTTTCACTGGTAAGTGGTACCTTAGATTCAAGCAGTAGCGTCCATACATGATGAACATACATTAGGCTAATCGGGTTACTTGACAAGCTCAACTAGTATGAGCGCACATTGAATTAACTGACATGGAGTGCATACGCACTCCTCGTAGCCTAACCACTGTCGATAATCACCGTACGACTCAGATTCATCGAACATATCCGTTGTGGAGAAACTAGTTCGGCCACTGATCGTAAACTGTTACCGATTGCCTAGACTACGTATTAGTCCCAATCATACTCAAACACAATAGACATTCATATGTGATAGTCAAAACAACATGTGACAACCAATTCAAATATAAATCTCATTTAAGCATTTTAACAAACACATAGTGCACATGTTATCATATAGGCATTTCATCCATGAAGCATGTAGTAACGAAATAGGTAACATGAAGGAAACGATAACTATAGATACAGTAATTGAGAATTCTATCTTAACCGCTTATTAAATACATTTCAACAAGCAACTTCTAATTCAGACATCTTATCAAACACTTAGACTACACATATCAACATACATGTAATAAATTAGTTATATCATATATTATAACAAATCCTTTCACAAAGGAGTTGTCACACATACAACAATCTTATATTCTCAATCAATAATCATGGTAAGCACAAATCATAATTCCATATTCATTCAAACATTTCAACAAACACATGGAATACATTATATTCAAAATAGTTCATATATATGTTTAATATACAGAAAACATCACATCTAAGCACATATGACAGCAATTAAGTCAGTCAGAAATCATTAACTGACATTGAAAGCCTTGAAAACCATAATCTAAATGTTTATAGTCTGCACCTTGCATTGGTACGCTCGTTACGAACATGGTTCGTACATCACGTCCTTGTCTACAGCACAACAAATGCTTAAACATTGAAATAAGTTAACTATTTTACCGATTCATCTATTTGGACTTCTAAAACAAATTAGGGTTAAGATCTCTTACCCAAAAATGGATTTGGTTTTGACGATGTAGTGACATGGGAGAAATGATTTGGCACGTAGTATGGTGAGAGTGAATCTCAACAACAAACCATAGATCTCTCACACTTCCCGTCACTCTTTTATCCTCTTTTCTCTCTTCTCTCACATAGGGTTAGGAAAATTCATATGGAATGAGATAGGGGTGGGTTAAGGGTCTTATATAGGCCCAAAAGTGATGTCAATGGCCCCATGGCCATGGTATACTTAGGTTATAGCCAAAAAGCATTTGTTTCGGGCCAACGGAGCTCATCTGGAAGTCCATTACCTGCATACGGTCTAGAGAAAGTCCTCTACAATGGATCTATATTAGGTTAAGATTTCGGTCCGATCGGATTTGTGGATCGATCGTGGAGGAACAATTTCAGTTCAACGGCCATCGTCACTCTATCAGGGCCATAAGTACACTGTCGTGTGTAGAGAAATTTTCCTGATCCAAGGGTGTAGTTGGGTCAGATTCTGACGCTCTAAAACCTTAGATTTGGTTTACAAGAAAATGGCCCAAATCACTTAAGTTTGAGTTCATTTTCTAAAGATATTCGTGTTTCTTACACACTTTACTTAGGGCTTTAGTTGTGCATTTTTAGATACTATTTGGACTTGATTTCTGCAATGGTTGTCAAGCCCAATAAGGTGGTCATAACCATATAGTTTCGTGGTATTCGGACTTTCAACGGGCGGTCCTGGTCCGATACGGAGTTTCAATGTGCTCCTGAGAGCAACTGGGTTTTAAGATTGATCCTAGGTTTCTAGGTAATGTAGAGTTAGCGATTCTAATGGTTTTGGGTCTTGCAGTTCGGATAGAAAGTGGTTCGAGCTAATTCTCTGATTTATTTAGTTTAGTACTTAATTTATTTTTACTTAATTTCTACATAATTTGATCCTTAGAGATTTCTGCCTGAGGTGGTACTCGGGTCTTTATATAGATTTTTTCGATACATTACAATCTATCCCCCTTAAAGAAAAATTTTGTCCTCAAAATTAGTACCTTTTCGTACTCCTCAAGAATATGAGGGTAGTTCTTATGGACCTCGGCTTCTGTTTTCCAAGTAGCTTCTTCCTCGGTATGATGTGTCCACAATACCTTCACAAGCGAAATCACTTTACTGCGTAGCACCTACTCCTTCCTGTCTAGGATACGCGTCAGTCGCAGTACGTAAGTAGCATCTTCACTCAACTGTACTTTCTCTCATTTGATAATGTGGGAAGGATCAGGAATATATTTCTTCAGCATCGATACATGAAATGCATTGTGCATGCTTGCGAGTGGTGTGGGCAAAGCGAGGCGGTACACTACTACACCCACTCGGTCTAGAATCTAGAACAAACCAATAAATCATGGTGTGAGTTTTCCCTTCTTGCCAAACTGAAGGACTCCCTTCATGGGGGAAACCTTAAGAAACACATGGTCCCCAATCTCAAACTCTAGCGGTCGTCGTCTTGTATCGACGTAACTCTTCTATCGGCTCTGTGCTGTAAGAAATCAACGCCTGATAATGTCAACTTTCTTTGAGGTCGCCTACACTAACTCTTGATCAATCAAACTCTTCTCGCCAACTTCTACCCAACATTGCGGTGCTCGACATGGGCGCCCATACAGTGCTTTGTAGGGAGCCATGCCAATGCTCGCTTTAAAGCTATTATTATAAGCGAACTTTACATAAGGAAGATAATCATCCCAACTATCTTTGAAATCGAGCACACATGCCCACAACATATCCTCTAACACCTGGTTGACCCCTTCCATCTGCCCATCCATCAGTGGGTGGAACGCGGTACTGAACTTCAGTTTCACCCCCATTACTTCCTGGATACGAGTCCAGAAGATAGACATAAATCGCGTGTCTCGATCGGACATGATCTCCATATGCACTCCATGCAGACGTACTACCTCCTTGATGTACAACCCAACCAAATCGTCTGTTGAGTTTGAGACTCTAATCGGGAGGAAATGAGCCGATTTCGTCAATCGTTCCACAATCACCCAAATGGAGTCTAGTCCCTTTCTCGTCTTCAGTAACCCTGAGATGAAATCCATAGAAATAAAATCTCATTTCCATTCTTCTATGGGCATGGGATGAAGTAGTCCAGGAGGTCGGCGATGCCCTACCTTGACCTACTGGCACGTGAGACAATGGGACACATAATCTGCTATGTGGGCCTTCATGTTGTCCCACCAGTACGAATGCTTCATGTCTCGGTACATCTTCATACTACTAGGATGCATTGTCATCTTCGAATTGTGAGTATCTTCGAGAACTTCCCTTCTAAAGTCATGAAGATTTGAGACGCATAAGCGGCCATGATAACATAAACCCCCATCCGCACCAACTCTCCATTCTAAGTCTTGATCGTCACTAGCTCGCTTTCTTAACTCTGTCAACCCTTCATCTTCCTTCGAAGCCACAATAATTTGGTCATCGATAAGTGGCCGCAAGCGGATGTGTGCGACGCTCTCGAATGGATCCTCTACCGTAAGTTTCTACTTAAAGTCTCACACGAATTCCACCATGTTCCATTCTTCTATCATCAGCGGAGCTGCAAATGCTATCATCTTCTTGCGGCTCAATGTGTCTGTCACAAGGTTGGCCTTACAAGGATGGTAGGAAACCTCAAACTTGAAGTCTTTCAAGGTTTCCATCCATCGCCACTACCTCATATTCAAGTCTCTGTGTGTGAATATGTATCTGAGGCTCTTATGGTTATAAAAGAGCTCAAACTCCTCTCCATAGAGTTAATGTCTCTAGAGCTTTAATGCAAAGATGACGACTGCCAACTCCAGGTCGTGCGTAGGGTAGTTCTCTTCATGTTTCCTCAACTGTTGCGATGCATAGTCAATCACTCTGTCCTTCTACATAATAACACAACCCAAACCAACACGAGAGGCATCGATGTAAATGGTATATCTAACCCCCTACTCTGGCAATACTAGCACGGGTGCAGACATAAACTTGTCTTTCAGTTCTTAAAAGGTTGCTTCTGCCTTCTCATTCTAGGAAAACTTGAGATCCTTCCAAGTAAGCTAAGACAACAGTTAGGCTATCTTAGAAAAGTTCCTAATGAATCGACGATAGTAACCTGGTAGGCCAAGGAAACTCCTCACTTCAATAATCGAACCGGGCTGTTCCCAGTCCTGAACTATAGTCACCTTAGCAAGGTCAACAGCTATTCCTTCCTTAGACATCACATGTGTCACGCCCCAAACTCAGAAACCGGGCTCACAAAATTTTCGATCACCGAATCTGGCACCGAAAGCCTCCGTAGAAGCCCATTCTCGGCTCCCAGCTCCCATTCGTCAGGTTCTGATCCTGGGATGCTACGAGGAGGATTTTCAAGATTAGTTTGAATTGTGATAAGCATAACCAAAGGCATAACCCATAAACAATAACCAAAAACTCCATTACATTTCCACTATGATCAAAAACTTTACAAGTACAATGAGCATAAAGGGAAATACAATGATGATTAACAAAATCTCCAAAGTGATCTGCAAAGCGCTCCTGCCTCAGTGCTGCTACACCCCAACATCACCTGCACGTAACGGTCGTGCATAAGCTTATAGAAAGCTTATAGGGTGGTGAAAGTGTGTGTGCAAGGTAGTAATATGATCATGTAATATCAGAGTAATGTAGAATATGCAGATGGATCCATAAATATCATGAGTCATTCCAAGGCTATGCGATGCAAGATGCAAGTCAAGCATACAATCCTCATCTAAGTCCACATGTCAATACAGCTCAACTCTGGGATATCACCGGGGTCTAGTACACTCTAAACCAGATCGTCGCCCCATCGCGCACAACAAGGTAAGTGGAAGAGACCTCACTATCCGTCTGTCAATATCGGGCTCGACTCGTCGATAGCGGACCAATTCCTCGAGCTGGTCAGACTTAGCCTAGCTTCGCCCCCTACTCTCAGGCGGGTAAGACCGCACCTCCTTCCAACAGACCATGACAAAGTGGAGAGAGCAACCATCTGGTAATCGACACTCAATGCTCATCTACCCACTCGGTCTAGACGTTGGAGCAACCTCTTGGTACCATAAGGGTTTAGGGACTTTCACCCAGGGATATCTATAGCACCCCATGTAGAACAGAATTTTCGGTATCCAATCCTGCCAACCACCATACGCCTGTGGAGGCTATGGTCTTGATGTCACATGTCACGTAAATACGAGATGCATGAGTCATATTATACGATCATGCAACAATCTCATGCGCACCATGCGCTCATGTGGGACACACCGTCTCATAAGGAGTGTCGTAAATGTCTCGGCCTGACGGCTTATGCGATGATCAAACATTCCTCATATCAAGTATACATATGATGCGTATGGGCATGAGTAATGGAATTATACTAAGCATGTTACAAAGTAATGAATTATCCTTACAACGCAGATGGGCCTAGACAGCCTACACACAACAATTACGGCCTATCAATGGCCCTAGGGAGAGTCATAATGCGAACATTTAACCAACACTATACTTACAATGTGGACGTCAACCACCATTGCTCCCAAGCCATAACCCGTAGTAAACATCATTACACAAACCATGTTGGGTTCACATATTGTAATGGACCTTAGGTACATCCTATTGGGCCTTCATTACATCAAATGGGATACATTAGTGGGCCTTATGTTCATCAAATGGGCCGCATTATTGGGCTTCACCAATGGCCTTAGGTACATTGCAATGGGTCATAACCCATGGGCCTCAGAGTACATCACTATGGGTCTTATGTGGGGCCCACCACGATGTTTACATGCCATCCAACCCGTTGACGAGGTCATACAGACCTGAGTGGAAGGAAATCACAAATTTCATCTTGATCCAAAACTTCTGTGGCCCACAGAAGAGTTTCAATGGCAGAGGTTCAATCCCACTTTTTTCTGCAGCGTGGGCCACTTGAACGTTGGATGAAGCTGAAACTTGGAGGGAGCCCACTTCTAGGAGTGGCCCACCTCTTGAAAGGTGTGGATGCAAAATATACATTATGGTGGGGCCCACATGTGGGGCCGTGGGCCCCTGGCGCCCGCCCGCTTCAAGCACGCTGCAGCATGCTGCTGCAGTTGTCAGGGGCAGCAGGCGCTACCCCTTATATGTGTATTTTAAATTATTTTTTTTAAAAAAATACTGATCGTGTGGTTTTTCACAGGTAGGGCCCACCATTAGAAAATCCAACCCGTCCATTACGTTCTGTGGCTCAAAACAAGCCCAATGAGTCCAATATGGGACATTTTTCAACGTATAGAAAAATTCTGGGGGACTTTAGATGGTGGAGATCACATTTACTAAGTTATGGCCCACCAGATGCTCCGATCAATCTCATTTTCTGGCTCAACGCCTAACATGATTTTGTGAAAGGAATGGACGACATGGATTGAATACGCACATCGAGGTGAGGCCTATGTGAGTGGGCCACCCCTAAAGCTAAAAAAAAAAAGCTTATATTTGTGTTTTTATCCAACTCATGTCGAGCGTCCGTGGACGCTGGACGTTGTAAAATAAATACATTGGAGGTGGGCCCTGCTTATGGTGGGCCACCTCATGGAGGATAGGGTGGGTACAATACATTTAAGGTGGGCCCCACTTGAGGATAACTTGGATAAAGTAAATACTTCATGGTGGGGTCCATTCAAGTGGGCCACACAACTACATTATCATCACATGAGAAAAGAAAGAAAAGGGATGGAGAGATAGAAAAAGGGGTGGGACACGCGTGTGATGGAGGGCTCCGTCACTATGAGCCCTCCCTTGAAGAAATCATACAATCAAATGGGTCCCTTTACACATGGGACCACCTAAATCGAAAATCAACGGTGGGGATCCCTTCCTCACCAATATGGACAGTCTAGATGACCTTCCTAATGCAATGAAATAAACATCATGATGGGGTCCATGGAGAATGGCCCCATCACGGAATGATCATGATAATCAAAGTGGACCATCAGCCACATCTTAGGGTCCCTAGTGAGATCCAAACCATTGATCTGTTGGCCTCACTTGGCCTATCTTAAAAATATGAAAAACTACTATCATCAAGCACCCATTGTTTGATCTTCTTGCTCCTATGAGTTCCTTAACACCTTAGCTTTGATTCTAATGGATGAGATGAGGTTTGGATGGTTAAGATGGGAGATGAAGGGGTAGGAAAGGTGGGCCACACTTGGAGCTTTGAAAGAGAGGTAGAAGCTTGGACGTTGGATGCTTCTCTTGCTTGGAAATGTTTTTTTTTTTAAAAATGAGAAAGAGATAGAGTTGTAAAGGGAGAGAGAGAGAATGATGGGTGATGGAGTGATAGATGTGGTGGTGATGGGTGTGTAAGACACCTTTTTGACTTTTGTGGCCATTTGTGTAAGAAAGGCATGGGCTTTATAAGAAACTTTTGACTTTTGTAGCTTGCTTGGGAAAGGGTGAAAAGTGATGTGTACTTGACATGTGCTTGACATGTGATGTGATGGGATTGGTTGATTGATGGGATTGATATGATAACTCGTAGAGATTCTCTTGGGTTTCGTAAGGTGCGGAGTTTTTCTCGCACCGAACGTTGGCCTATATCTCCTGACCAGGGTATCGCCTCGGCACACGAGTCGCAGCATCGGAACCGCAGCGACGGCACGGTCACTATGGTAAAGATCTTGGGTTGAGTCGACTCGGGTTGACAGCGTACGAATCAGGGTCGCGCGTAAATATCGATTAAGGGTTGAAGGTTGCCAGAATTCGACCGGTAAGACCGCGGAAGTCTATGAAATGGTACGGTCTAGGATACGGGGCTTACAGCTCTCCCCTCCTAATAAAAATTTCATCCTCAAAATTTACACAATCATCGCAACTAGGCATAACTCACGAGGAATAAGAGACATAACATCACTATATAAAACCAGAGATAGCATACAAAATACATCACATGATCAACCATCAAAGAGATGAGAATAACGCTCTCGAATCTCGGCCTCACGCTCCCAAGAAGCCTCTTCTATAGAATGGTGACCCCACTGAACCTTCACCAAAGGAATGACCTTGGTCCTGAGGACCTGCTCCTTCCGATCAAGGATACGAACTGGCTGCTCGATGTAAGAAGCGTCCTCACGAACATCCAGCGGCTACCAATCAATAACAGGGACTATGTTTGACCCACACTTTCTCAACATAGAGACATGAAAAATATTGTGGACGTCAGACAACTGAGATGGCAACGCAAGCCGATAGGACACGGCACGAACGTGCCCAGTGATCTCAAAAGGTCCTATGAATCTCGGGACAAGCTTGCCCTTCGTTCCAAATCAAACTACGCCCTTCAAGGGCGAGACCTTGAGATACACATGGTCCCCTACATCAAACTCTAAGGGACAACGCCGACGATCAGTAAAACTCTTCTTTCGGCTCTGAGTTGCGCGCATATTCTGCCTGATGATGTCAATAGCCTCTGACGTCTCCTGCACAAGCTTGGGACCTAGGAGATGACGCTCTCTAACCTCGGTGATCTGCATGGTCTGTCATATAGTGTCTCAAAAGGAGTCATACCGATGGTCGCCTGATAGCTGTTATTGTACGTAAACTCAGCCAATCGCAGATGCTCATCCCAGCTACCCCTGAAATTAATCGCACAAGCCCGAAGCATATTCTCAAGGATCTATTTGACCCTCTCGGTCTGGCCATCGGTCAGTGGATGATACGCGGTGCTGAGCTGTAAATCAGTCCCTATCGCTCGCTGGAAGCTCCCCCAAAACTAAGACGTGAACCTCGAATCTCGGTCAGAAATGATGGAGACTGGAATGTCATGCAGTCACACAATCTCCTCGATAAATAACCTCGCAAGCTGGTCCATAGACCAAGTCGTACGCATCGCAAGGAAATGTGCCGACTTTGTCAGACGATCCACAACAACCCAAATGACGTCATGACCGCACTGAGTCCTCGACAAACCCATAATGAAATCATTTGACACGTGCTCCCACTTCCACATTGGGACGCTCAATGGCTGCAATAGACCAGGAGGTCTCTGACGATCGGCCTTGACACGCTGGCACGTGTCACACTCGGCCACAAAACTAGCGATCTGGCGCTTCATCCCCACCCAAAAATACTATCACCTCATGTCACGGTACATCTTCGTCGAGCCAGGGTGGATAGAAAATCGCGATCGATGTGCCTCGGTCATAAGATCTCTACGTAACTCTGAAATATCCGGGACACATAATCTGCCTCTGAAGTGAAGTCCACCGTCTGCACCAATCTGCCAATCTACCTGACTCTCAGATGTAGCATCAGCCATATAACTCTGTAACGATTCATCAGCCTGCTGAGCCTCGATCACCCTTACAATAAGAGAGGGTTGAATCGACAGGCTCAATAACTGCACGCCGAACTCAAAATCATACTCTGCTACATCCTCAAACATCCGTCACTCATGAATCATCATATACGCCACTAGGCCTCGTGGCTGACGGCTGAGAGCATCTGCCACCACGTTCGCCTTTCCCGGGTGGTACTGGAGATCGAAATCATAGTCTTTCAGGAGTTCCATCCAGCGTCTCTGCCTCATATTTAATTCAGACTGCGAGAAGAGGTACTTCAAGCTCTTGTGGTCAGAGAAGAGCTCGAACCTGATCCCATAAAGATAGTGCCTCCACATCTTCAGTGCGAAGACAACTATGGCCAGCTCTATATCATGCGTAGGATAGTTCAGCTCATGGACCTTGAGCTGACAAGACACGAAGGCCACTGGTCTCCCGTGCTGCATCAGGACAACACCCAAACCAATATGCGAGGCATCAGTGAATACAATAAATCCATCACTCCTAGAGGGAAGAGTGAGGACAGGATTAGACGTCAGACTGTCCTTTAACTCCATAAATGCTCGCTCACAGGCGTCACTCCAAATAAACTCTACGCCCTTCCAAGTCAACCTGGTCAGCGGGGCTGCAATACGAGAGAAGCCCTTAATGAAACGTCGGTAATAGCCCGCCAAACCAAGAAAACTACGGATCTCTATCGCAATCGTGGGCTGGCCCCACTGACCCACTGCCTCGACCATCAAGGGGTCCACTGCGACGCCATCCCTCGTCACCACGTGACCGAGGAACTTCACCTCCTCCTATCAGAACTCGCACTTCTCCAGATTCGCATACAGCTGGTATGCGCGGAGGGTCTGCAAAGTAATTTCCAAGTGCTGCTCGTGCTCCTCACGGGTACTTGAATAGATCAGAATGTCGTTGATGAAGACTATAACAAACTGATCGAGATATGGGCGCAAGACCTCGTTCATCAGCTGCATGAAAACTCCAGGTGCATTGGTCAGTCCGAAGGACATAACCTGAAACTCAAAATGACCGTAATGCTTCCTGAATGCCGTCTTCGGAATGTCCTCATCTCGAACCAGAATCTGATGATAACCGGAATGCAGGTCGATCTTTGAAAAGAACTGTGCATCCTTCAGCTAAGCAAACAAATCATCAATCCTTGGGAGTGGGTACTTGTTCTTGATCGTAACTTTGTTGAGCTCGTGATAGTCAATGTAGAGCCTCAACGAGTCATCCTTCTTCTTCACGAAGAGTACTGGCGCTCCCCACGGTGAACTGCTCGGATGGATAAAACCTAACTCGCGCAACTCGTCTAACTGCTTCTCCAGTTTCCGTAACTCCAATGATGTCATACGATACGGGGCCTTCGAAATAGGCGCGGTACCGAACACGAGATCAATCTGAAACTCGGTGAGTCGACGAGGCGGTAATCCCGGAATCCCCTGGAACACATTGGGAAATTTACAAACTACGGGCAAATGGTCGATACAAGCGGCAACAGGCTCCTCGATGGCACACGACATGAAACAAGACAACCGCTCTCCTCTGAGCTCTGCAACGAACTGAAACTGCAGCACGCCGGGTATACAAAACGTGACTGTCCTCACGGTGCAGTCCAATATGGCATAGTACTCGGCGAGCCAATCCATGCCCAAGATGATATCAAACTCAGACATCAAAAATGTAAACAGATCGGCAGGTAAAAAGGTATCCCCAACTAGAACGGATAAGACGATCAAAAACACTGCAGTCCTCCCCAAGGGAGTTGATACTGATAGGCTCTCATAAGCAGACTCCAACGGTAAGCCAGTCGATTAGCAGAAACTCTCAGCCACAAAAGAATGTGATGCACCGGAATCAAATAACACACGTGCAATGCATGCAGAGACTGGAAGTATACCCTCAACGACTCCTCCAGATGACAACGGATCTTGCTGAGCCGCATAGAACCTATCCTGAGCCAGCTGGGGAGGTTCCTGTCCCCTCCGCGCGTGCTGCTACTGCTGATGGGGTCGCTGAGGCGGTTGAAACTGTTGTCTCTGCTGTTGCGGCCTCGAAGGCTGGTGCTGATGCTGCTACTGAGGTGGCCTCGGTGGTGGGGGTTGTTGTCGCTGCTGCCGTAAGGGTCTCAACTACAGCTGTGGTGGAGGATGTTGTGGAGCCCTCTGCTGCTATGGACCTCTCTGCTGCTGTTGGGGGCTGAAACACTCCCACGAACGGTGTCCCGTCACACCGCACCTAAAACAAGTACCGATGAACTACCTCGGAGGTGGTGTTGGAGGTGTTGCTGGTGCTCGGAAGGCTGGGAGACCTGTACGCCTCTGTTGCTGTGGTCGACGCTACTGAGAGTCACTAGAAGGAGCTTGCCTGTAAGACCCGTATCCTAAAAGTGTGGAGACACTATCTTTACGGGGTGAGATTCGAGCTCTTTTCCGATCACAAGAGCTTGAAGTATTTATTTTCTCAGTCCGAGCTGAACATGAGGCAGAGGCGTTGGATGGAACTCCTGAAGGACTACGATTTTGATCTTCAGTACCACCCGGGCAAGGCGAACATGGTGGCGGATGCCCTCAGTCGTCAGCCGCGAGGCCTGGTGGCGCATATGATGATTCAGGAGTGGAGGATGCTCGAGGATATAGCAGAGTATGACTTTGAGTTTGGTCTGCAGTCATCTATCATTTAGCTGTCGAGCTTATCGATTCAACCCTCTCTTGTCGCAAGGGTGATCGAGGCTCAACAGACGGACGAGTCGTTACGGGATTACCGAGCGGAGGTAGCATCTGAGAGTCAGACGGATTGGCAGATTGGTTCTGACGGTGGACTTCGCTTCAGAGGACGATTGTGTGTCCCGGATATTCCTGATTTACGCCGAGAGCTTATGATCGAGGCACATCGATCGGGTTTCTCTATCCACCCTGGCTCGACGAAGATGTATCGCGATATGAGACGCCAGTATTTTTGGTCAGGGATGAAACGCCAGATAGCCAGTTTTGTAGCCGAGTGTGACACCTGACAGCGTGTCAAGGCCGACCACCAGAGACCCCCTGGTCTATTGCAGCCGCTGAGCGTCCTGATGTGGAAGTGGGAGCATATATCTATCGATTTTGTCTTGGGTTTGCCGAGGACTCAGCGCGGTCATGACGCCATCTGGGTTGTTGTGGACCGTCTGACGAAGTCGTCACATTTTCTTGCGATTCGTGAGACTTGGCATACAGATCGGCTCGCCAGGATGTTCATTGATGAGATCGTGAGATTGCATGGTGTTCCTGTCTCGATTGTTTCAGACCGAGATCCGAGGTTCACGTCTCAGTTTTGGAGGAGCTTCTAGAGAGCGATGGGCACTGATTTGCAGCTCAGCACCGCGTATCATCCGCAGACCGATGGACAGACCGAGAGGGTCAACCAGATCCTTGAGGATATGCTTCGGGCTTGCGCGATTGATTTCGCGGGTAGTTGGGACGAGCACCTGCGATTGGCTGAGTTCGCGTACAACAACAGCTATCAGGCAACCATTGGCATGGTTCCTTTTGAGGCATTATATGGCAGACCGTGCAGATCTCCGAGTTGTTGGACCGAGGTTGGAGAGCGGCGTCTCCTAGGTCCCGAGCTTGTGCTGCAGACGTCAGAGGCTATCGACATCATCAGACAGAGGATGCGCACATCTCAGAGCCGGCAGAAGAGCTTTGCTGATCGTCGGCGTCGTCCCTTAGAGTTTGTCGTCGGGGACTATGTGTATCTCAAGGTCTCACTCATGAAGGGTGTAGTTCGTTTTGGGACGAAGGGCAAGCTTGCCCCGAGATTCATAGGACCTTTCGAGATCACTGGGCGCATTGGCGCTGTGGCCTACCGGCTTGCCTTGCCATCGCAGTTGTCTGGCGTCCACAACGTCTTCCATGTCTCTATGTTGAGGAAGTGTGGGTCAGACGTCGTTCCTGTTATCGATTGGCAGCCGTTGGAGGTTCGTGAGGACGCTTCTTATATTGAGCAGCCAGTTCGTATCCTCGATCGAAAGGAGCAGGTCCTCAGAACCAAGGTCATTCCCTTGGTGAAAGTACAGTGGGGCCACCATAGTGTGGATGAGGCGTCTTGGGAGTGCGAGGCAGAGATCCGCGAGCGTTATCCCCATCTTTTCGATGATTGATTGTATGATGTATTATGATGCTTGATTATATATGATGTATGTTCCCTATTTCCTTTTTGAGTTATGATTAGTTGCGATGGTAACGTAAATTTCGAGGACGAAATTTTTATTAGGTGGGGAGAGCTGTAAGACCCGTATCCTAATTCGCACTGTTCCGTTGATTCCCGCGACCCTTCTCGTCAAATTCCGGCAATCCGTGACTTATGGTTGACGTTGCGCACGACCGTAAGTCGTATCCTATTCATTTGAGCCGGCTTAATCCGAGACTTGTATCATTGCGACCGCACCGTCGTCGCGGTTCCAACGCCGCAACTCACGCACCGATCCGATACCCAGACGATGAGATACGGACCCACGTTCAGTTCGAACAAAAACACCGCGCGTTGCAAATCCCAAGGAATCTCTACAAGTGTCCCATCAATCACATCAATCAATCCCATCAATCACCTCTCATGTCAAGTACAAGCACCCATACTTCCTTTCTCCACAAGTCAAGCAACCACCCAAGTCAACTAACACATCACTTCACCCATCACTCACCTCACCCATCACTCACCTCACATCACTCCATCTCTCATTAATCACACCTCTCTCTCTCATTTTTCAACACTCCAACTCCAAGCAAGAGAGAGCTCACATCCAAGCTCTCTTCCATGAGGAAGAAGTGATTTTAGTGGCCCACTTCCCATCTCCAAATCCCATCATCTTAGCCATCCAATTCTCATCTCCACCATCAAAGTGAAGCTCTAGGTGACCGGCTATCCAACGGACCAAGGAGATCAAGAGGTGGGTGCTTCTATAGGGTAGATTTATGTGTTTTTATGGTGGACCAAGTGAGGCCCACCGATCAATGGTGTGGATCTCACTTGGGACCTTTATTTGTGGCCGATGGACCACTTGGATCATCATGATCGTTCCATGATGGGGCCATTCTCCATGGACCCCATCATGATGTTTATTTCATTTCAAAAAGGTCATCTAGACCGTCCATAACGGTGGAGAATGGATCTCCACCGTTGATTTACATTTTTGATGGTCCTTCGTTCAAAGGGGCCCGTTGTTGTATGATTTCATGTAAGGGAGGGCCCATAATGACGGGGACCCTCCATCACAAGCCGTGTCCCACTCTCCATGTCTCTCTCTCTATTTTATTTTTATTTTATTTTATTTTATTTTATTTATTACAAAAGGATGGGGTGGCCCACTTGAATAGATCCCATCCTGATGTATTTATTTTACCCAAGTGGGGCCCACCTTTCACGCCATTCCCATGCCGCCCATCATGTGGTGGCCCACTTCATCAGGGCCTACCATTTGAGAAAAAAAATATATAATAAATAAAATTATATAACCGTCCAGCGTCCCAGACGCTGGACGTTGTGAAGGAAAAAAAAAAAAAAAAAGAAGAATGAAAGAAAAGATTTTGGGTGGCCTCCTTGCATAGGCCCCACCCTGATGTTTATATCCGATCCGAGCCGTCCATCCTCTTACCCACGGCATTGTAGCCGTTGGGTAGAAGTTTGGAGCTGATCCAATCACCTGGTGGGCCATAGCGTCAAAGGTCGCACCTTTACCATTCAAACATCACTTTCTTAGTTTATTTCACTTCCATGCATCAAAAAAATTCAAACTCTGGACTCATTTGGACGGCCTCGGGCCACTGATCGTAATGGCCGGAGCAGATTTCATTTTAGTGGGCCCCACAGGCGAAAAACTGCGGAAAAACCGCTTTCTTCCCAAATCTTTTTTTTAAAAAAAAAAACAAGCAGCAGAGGCGCTGCTGCCTCTGCCCATGTCAGACGCCCCAGCGGCGGGCGGTCAGCGGACGCCAAAAAAAAAAAGGGGGGGTCCCACGGCTGTTGGTGTGGGCCCCACCTTAATGTTTACTTATCATCCGATCTGCCCATAAGGTGGCCCACCCTCTGAGGTGGGCCCTCTCCAAAAATGAGGCACATCCAAAGCTCAGGCGGCCCACACCACAAGAAACAGTGGTGATTAAATTCCACCATTGAAACCTTTTTGGGGTCCACACAAGTTTTGGATCAAGCTGAAATCTATTTTTCCTATTCATTAGGTCTGCATGACCTTATCAATGTGTTGGATGGAAAATAAATATTATGGTGGGCCCCACATGGGACCCACAGTGATGTGGTGCTTGCAATCCACCGTCCGTACGGACGGTGGAGCCCACTGTATATATGTGTGGGTGTGTGTGTGCGTGTGTATGCATGTGTGAGTGCATATGTGTGTGTGCGTGTGTGTATGCGTGTGTGTGTGCATGTGCAGATATATATAACAACATATATATATATGTACATATAATATTATATCACATATATTGTTTATAAATTATATATTAAACACAATATGATTGTGATGGTGGGCCTTCATGTGACCCCCGCCATGATGCATATGTTGCATCTAAACCGTCCATTTATTGGTTGTTGTAAAATTATTTCATGGCTTGTGCCAAAATGAACTAGATCTATGGTTCAAATGGGCCACCATGGTATGTGTATAGGGCCGTGTTGACCCATTATTGGCCATTCATTTAGGCCCACCTTGGTGCACATCTAAGACCATGGGATTAATCCCATTTGGCATGTGTAATGTCCATGGGATTAAGCCCATTTGGCATATCTAGAGCCCATGGGTTTCGGCCCATTTGATATATACAATGCCCATGAGATCCGGCCCACTTATTCTATATAAGGCCACGGGATCTAAGCCCATTTGGTACATATAACGCCATGGGATCAGGCCCATTTGAAGTGCATGGGGCGCAAATGGAATGGTCCATTGGACATATTTAAAACTCATGTGTGTAGTCCCACTTTGATGTATTTCATGGCCCATGAGTCATAGACCATTGCAATGTACATAAGGCTCCTTGGCGAGGCCCATTAACGTAGCCATTTGAAGAATGTAAGGCCCACGCAATTCGACTCATTTGATATATCCAAGGCCCAGGGATCGAGGCCCAATGGATGTCCTTAGGGTCCATTGCAATGTACGTCTATCATGGATCGTGAAATGATATTTATGGTAAGTCGTGCCTAGAAAACAATGTTGGTTTGACGTCCACATTGTATGTACAATGTTGGTTAAATGTCCGCATTGTAACTTTCTTTAGGGCCCATTGACAGGTCCATAACCGTTGCTATTCATTGCCTCATAACATGCTTAGAATAATTCCATGACTCATGCCCATACGCATCATATGTATGCTTGATATGAGTAATGACTGATCATAGCATACGCCATTGGGCAGACCATCTATGGGGCTCGTTATGTGACTGAGCACCCCACATGATCACGCAGTACGCGCTGGATTGCTGCATGTTTTGACAGCGTAATTCATGTATCTCGCATACGTATGACTTGATCACTGCACGCCCTAGCGACATCAGGGCCGTGGCTCCACAGGTACATCGTGGATGGCCGTATTGGATACCGGAAATGCATATTCTAGCACTGTGGACACTTAGGATGTCCTTGGGTGAGAGTCCCAGAACCTTTTTGGTACCAGGAGATGCTCCAACGTCTAGACCGAGTGGATACACGAGCGCCCGAGTGCCGAATACCAGTAGGCCGCGTCTCCCACTGTGTCGTGGTCGGTTGGAAGGGGGTGTGGCCTTATCCGCCTGAGTGAGAGGGCTATAAGCTAGGCTGAGTTTGACTAGCTCGCAAATGAGTCCGCTATCGACGAGCCGGGTAGGTATTGGCATACTACTGGTCAGGCGGATAGTGAGGTCTTATCCGCTTGCTTGACTGTGCAGCTAGGGAGGTGGCAGTCTCTGCATGTGTATTGGACCCCGGTGATATCCAGAGAGGAACTGTACTGATATACGCATTTGAGGAGTACCGACTTGCTTGGATTGCATTTCGCATATGACATTTGGCTATGTAAGCCTTGCATTGCATCGGTGTGGCCGATGGCATTCATATCTCGCATCATGCCTTGCATTATACAGCCTTGGTAAATTCATGGACTTACCGCATACTTCCGCATTGTTCCGATACTGTACACTTGGCGTTTGCCTTACGCATACACTTACACCACCCTCTAAGCTTTTGTAAGCTTATGCACGATAGTTGCGTGCAGGTAGCGTTGGACGACAGCAGCGCTGAGACAGGAGTGCACATCAGGACCTTTTGGAGCTTTTTGATCACCTTGTATTTCCCTTTCTGCATTGTACTTAAAATTGTTGTTATAGTGGATATGTGGTGATGTTGTTTTGTGACTTGGTTATGTCTGTGGTTATGCTCCTTTACAAAAAAAATTCATTCTGAAAATCCTCCTTGTAGGATCCCAGGATCGGAATCTGGCATTAGATTATCAGAAGTCGAGAATGACGCACTACGGAGGCTGTCGACACCGGATTCGGCAATCGGGATTCATGTGAATCCGATTTTCGGGTTTGGGGCGTGACATTGCCTCTTCCGGTCTCTCCTCTAACCACGATCAGACTGAGAACCGGCCCACTCATCCTCAAAAATCTAGACCTTCCGCACCACTTCCTCAAAAGTCAGGAGCTCATCCCCAATAACAAGGCCACGAGACCGTAACGTAATCCGTCCTCAAAGCGGCAGGCTCTCTGCTCCTCGTCATCAACTAGATATGGTGTAAATCTGGACAGCGCTACAAAGCGAGCCGCTTACTGGGCCACTGTCATATCGCCCTGCACCAGGGCCTCGAACTCCAACGCTCGTTGTCGTCGGATGTGATCAGGGAAGTATTATCGATCAAATCGATCCATAAAATCCTCCCATGTCCATACAAAGTCGGTGCCTGCTGCTCGGGAAACTGATGCCCACCAGTGCTCAGCCTCACCGTGGAGAAGAAACACGGCTAATCGGACTCGCCGCTCAGTCGTACATCCCATCGTCTTGAATATCTTCTCCACATTAGCGCGCCATCTCTCTGCTACCGTCGGGTCTGGCTCACATGGAAACGCGGGGGATCGAGCCGTCGAAACTCACGAAGGAGGGCGCTCGCGCGCTCTTACTCTTCCTGGGCCGGTGAAACGACTGGGTGCCTGCCCTACCCCTGGAGTGCAGCCGTCACAGCCTGTAACATCTACTGCAACTGAGAGGCACTCACAGATACGGTCGGGTCTGCACCGGTCTCTGCTGTAAGAGCTGCATCCATAGGCTGGGCAGTAAGAATCTCTGGTGGTGAAATGGGCATCATAGGTGGTGGAGCGGAATCCTCAGGTGGTGGTGCGGGAGTCGATCGGGTCACTCTCCCTCACGCCATGTCCTACAGGAAAGAGCGAAGGTGCCTATCAATTTCAAAACTCTCAAAGGCAGGCACATTAAGGGTCTATAATGGGAGATCGCTAAGGTATCCGAACTTTGGGACTAGTTATTCATAGCAGACATGTAATGTTATTTTTAGTTATTCCCAAGTTATGCTCTGATACCAACTTCTTTCAAGCCCCAAACTCAAAAATCGGGCTCACAAAATTCCTGATCACCGAATCTGGTGCCGACAGCCTCCGTAGAACTCCATTCTTGGCTCCCAGCTCCCATTCGCCAGGTTCCGATCCTGGGATGCTACGAGGAGAATTTTCAATATCAGTTTGAATTGTGATAAGAATAACCAAGGGCATAACCCACAAACAACAACCAAAAACTCCATTACATTTCCACTATGATCAAAAACTTTACAAGTACAATGAGCATAAAGGGAAATACAATGATGATTAACAAAATCTCCAAAGTGATCTTCAAAGCGTTCCTGCCTCAGCGCTGCTGCGCCCCAACGTCACCTGCATGCAACGGTCGTGCATAAGCTTATAAAAAGTTTAGAGGGTGGTGAAAGTGTGTGCGCAAGGTAGTAATATGATCATGCAATATTAGAGTAATGCGGAATATGCAGATGGAGCAATAAATATCATGAGCCATTCCAAGGCTATGCGATGCAAGATGCAAGTCAAGCATACAATCCTCATATCAAGCATACATATGATGCGTATGGGCATGAGTAATGGAATTATACTAAGCATGTTACAAAGTAATGAATTATCCTTATAATGCAGATGGGCCTAGACAGCCTATACACAACAATTACGGCCTATCAATGGCCCTAGGGAGAGTCATAATGCGAACATTTAACCAACACTATACTTGCAATGTGGACGTCAAACCACCATTGCTCCCAAGCCATAACCCGTAGTAAACATCATTACACAAACCATGTTGGGTTCACATATTGTAATGGACCTTAGGTACATCCTATTGGGCCTTCATTACATCAAATGAGATACATTAGTGGGCCTTAAGTTCATCAAATGGGCCACATTACTGGGCTTCACCAATGGCCTTAGGTACATTGTAATGGGTCATAACCCATGGGCCTCAGAGTACATCATAATGGGTCTAATCACATGGGCCTTATGTGTCTTAAATGGGCCTAATCCCATGGACTTTATACATATCAAATGGGCCTAATCCTATAGGCCTTATATAAATCAAATGGGCCTAAACCCATAGGCCTTATATATCAAATGGGCCTAAATCCATAGGCCTTATATAAATCAAATGGGCCTAAACCCATAGGCCTTATATATCAAATGGGTCTAAATCCATAGGCCTTATATATCAAATGGGCCTTAAATCCATAGGCCTTATATATCAAATGGGCCTAAACCCATAGGCCTTATATGTCAAATGGGCCACACCCAAACATAGGTGGCCCACTTGATCATAGATCGGTCTCATTCTTCAACTCGTGCCTTAAAATGATTTCTCCAAGTGAATGGCCGGTCTGGATGCATCACATGCATCATGGAGGGTCCCACTGTCGCTGGACACTGCAGACAAAACACATGCATCACAGAGGACTCCACCGTCCGCTGATCAGACGGTGTAAATAAAACAAATATATCATGGTGGGTACCACCGTCCGCCTGGACGGTGGATGTAAAACACATACATCACTGTGGGTCCCATGTGGCGCCCACCACGATGTTTATATGCCATCCAACCCGTTGACGAGGTCATATAGACCTGAGTGGAAGGAAATCACAAATTTCATCTTGATCCAAAACTTCTGTGGCCCACAGAAGAGTTTCAATGGCAGAGGTTCAATCCCACTGTTTTCTGCAGCGTGGGCCACCTAAACGTTGGATGGAGCTGAAACTTGGAGGGGGCCCACTTCTGGGAGTGGCCCACCTCTTGAAAGGTGTGGATGCAAAATATACATTATGGTGGGGCCCACATGTGGGGCCGTGGGCCCCTGGCGTCCACCCGCTTCAAGCACGCTGCAGTGTGCTGCTGCAGTTGTCAGGGGCAGCAGGCGCTACCCCTTATATGTGTATTTTATTTTTTAAAAAAAAAAATATTAATCCTGTGGTTTTTCACAGGTAGGGCCCACCATTAGAAAATCCAACCTGTCCATTACGTTATGTGGCTCAAAACAAGCCCAATGAGTCCAATATGGGACATTTTTCAGCGTATAGAAAAATTCTGGGGGACTTTAGATGGTGGAGATCACATTTACTAAGTTATGGCCCACCAGATGCTCCAATCAATCTCATTTTCTGGCTCAATGCCTAAAATGAGTTTGTTAAAGGAATGGACGACATGGATTGAATACACACATCGAGGTGAGGCGTATGTGAGTGGGCCACCCCTAAAGCTATAAAAAAAAAGCTTATATTAGGAATGTTTTTTTAAAAAAAAATGAGAAAGAGAGAGAGTTGTAAAGGGAGAGAGAGAATGATGGGAGATGGAGTGATAGATGTGGTGGTGATGGGTGTGTAAGACACCTTTTTGACTTTTGTGGCCATTTGTGTAAGAAAGGCATGGGCTTTATAAGAAACTTTTGACTCTTCTGGCTTGCTTGAGAAAGGGTAAAAAGTGATGTGTACTTAACATGTGCTTGACATGTGATGTGATGGGATTGATTGATTGATGGGATTGATGTGACAACTCGTAGAGATTCTCTTGGATTTCGTAACGTACGCCGTTTTCCTCACACCGAACGTTGGCCTATATCTCCTGACTAGGGTATCGCCTCAGCGCACTAGTCGTGGGATCGGAATCGCAGCAACGGCGTTGTCGCTATGGTAAAGATCTTGGGTTGAGTCGACTCGGGTTGACGGCGTACGAATATGGGTCGCGCATAAATATCGTTTAAGGGTCGAAGGTCGCGAAAATTTGACCGGTAATACCACGGAAGTCTATGAAACGGTACGGTCTAGGATACGGGGCTTACAACATGTCTCAAGAACTTGACTTCTTCTTTCTAGAAGTCGCACTTCTTATACTGGGCAAACAATTGGATCTTCTTAAGCACATCAAAGACTTTTCACAGGTGCTCCTCATGATCTTTCTAACTTTTAGAGTATATCAGGATGTCATCTATGAATATGATAACGAATCGGTACAGATACGGCTAGAACACCCAGTTCATAAGGTTTATAAACATGGCAGGTGTGTTTGTGATTCCAAATGACATCACAAGGAACTCGTAGTGCCCAAAGCTAGTTCTGAACGCTGTCTTCTGCACGTATTCATCCCTGACATGCAACTGGTGATACCCTGACTGTAAGTCAATCTTTGAAAAATATTATGCCCCTTTCAACTGATCGAACAGATCATCTATCATGGGCAAAGGATACTTGTTCTTCACTGTCACTTGGTTTAACTTGCAATAATCAATACACAACGCAATGATCCATCCTTCTTCTTCATGAACAACACGGGTGCTCTCCAAGGAGATATACTTGGTTGTATGTCCAACAAATCATCGATCTGTCTCCTCACTTCCTCCATCTCACACGGAGGCATGCGATATGTCGGTAGAGATATAGGTGTCGCACCTGGCGCTAGGTTAACGGTAAAATTGATCTCGCACCAAGGAGGTAATCCAGGTATCTTTTTGAACACGTCCTTGAATCCTAAACTACTGGCATGTTCTCCAGTGTCAAACCATCAACATTCTTTAGCGAGGTAGATAACAACTAATACGGTAGTACCAACTGACCTGAATTAGGAAAGTAAAGGTCGTGCGCTCAGGTTCATGAGCTATCACCACTCTAGTATCGCAGTCGATCTCTGCCTTCATCTTGCTGAGCTAATCCATACCAAGAATGACATCATAATGACATAATGGGGCAACCATCAGGTCAACGAGCACTATTCTGCTCCCTAAGTCTATCGAGCAACCTCTACAAGTCATGGTGGAGTCTGAGAAGATACCTATGGTGGTAAGGAGTCTCACCCCAACCATAGGAGTAGTTTTCAACACTAGTCACTTGATTTTTACGCATGATATGATCAAAATAGTGGACCCAGTGTCCACCAATAAGAAGACTAGTGTACCTTAGATATGTGTTATGACTTCGAAAGTCAATGCTGCTGCGGTTGTTGTCTCGGATGCCTCAGCTGCCAGTGACTGCACCCGAGCCTGTTGAGGATGATTCGGCTGCAGTACCATATGTCACTGAAGTAGCCTACTACGAGGTATATTAGGCCTATAGAAAGGTTATGCTGGTGGTACTGAACGTAGAGGTAGAGCCGAGATAGCTTAAGGAAGCTGGCGATTGATCTTCTGAGACGACGAGAAGCTGTTATCCCTCATCTTAGAGAAGCAATAAGTATCTGTATGGCCAGACCTCTTGAAGTAGGTGCACCACAGGTCTGATCGCCTCAGCTGGGTAGATGAAGTCGTAAGCTGAGAAGGCGGATCTGCTCGTGGCCTCTTGCCGAGGAACAGTCTGATCGATAAATCTGGTCGAGGCCTCGAACCCATGAGTACACGTGTATGGGATAGCCTGTCTTCATCTTTCTCAGCTCGCAGGGACATGCTCACTAGCTCAGTATAGTTGTTAATGCTAGCATAACACATCTTCGAGCAGATCTCAAGCCGTAGACCCCTTAGAAAATCACCGCATCTTCATCGACTCATTTGCTAGTATCAAAGGAGCATATCTGGCCAACTCTGTAAACTTGTTTAAATATTCGGTCACAGTCATTCCTCCCTAATGGATGCGAAGGAATTCACCCTCCTTGTTACGGTATGTGAGGGGGAAGTACTTCCCATGGAAGCGGGTCTCAAGATCTTCCCATGTTCACACATACCCAGCAGTGACTATCCATAGGATGATGTCCCACCATAAACTGGCTTCCTTTTCAAACATATATGTGACTAACTCAACCTGCTCTACTTCAGTGCAGTGCAGCGGTTTCAGCATCTTAGAGATACGGTCAAGCCAATATTTAGCTTCCTCGGGTCTGTGAGTACCCACAAAAGTGGAAGGTTGAAAACACTGGAATTGCCCGAATAAGCCGCTGGCATTCATGTTTCCAGTAGGGTGTACATGTGGTGCAGGCAGAACCATACTCAGGTTCTGGGCAAGAGCCCCAGCGATGGTAGTCCAAATCTACTGCTGCTGTTACATGAGGAGCATCATTTTCTCTTACCTATAAGGAGGAGAAGTCACCTGAGGCATGTGTGAAGTCGAGGTAGAAGCATAGTTCTGCTCGGGAACCAGTGGTGCAAAAGGTATTGGCCCATTAGTGGGGCCAATGGCTGGCTGTGAATCCGGCATCGTGTCACTATCAGGGCCCAAGCTGGGGTCCATATGGCTATCACTAAGGGGAGGTGCCTCGTCACTCGATTTGCCAAGTGTAAGATGTGTCGTACTCCCTGTGCTCTTAGGTGGCATTCCCTATATACAACATAGGGTGCAACATGTGTGAGATTTATCATAAGAACAGACGCTCATCCAAACATCATTCACATTCCAAATCAAAAGAAGCTTCATGCATTTCATTTACCAAAATTGTCATAATACATAAGATATAGTCTTACATGGATCATGACAGAAGATGCATGTGAGTTAATTTAAACAAGCTTTAAACACTAAAACATACTAACAACCAACAAAGCCTACAAAGGCTAATGCAAAAGAAGACTAACCACAAGGTAAACTAAAAGATGACTACACATATGACTAGTCGTCCGAATTTGGTGATGGAGGAGGAGCACCCTTATCCTGCATACAGCAGGAGAGAGCCTTCAAGGTGCGAGACACCTTCTTAAATTTTTGTTTCATGTAGGCCCTATTCTCTTTAAGTTCGGCCCAAGTCTCTCTGACCTCTTATCACAGGGTGACTTGGCCCTCCTCAATCTGAGCCAAGCGAGCTTCTAAAGTAGCCCGAGCATGATGGCGCTTATGTGTAGCAAGAGGAGAGCCCCCATCAGCGTTTTAGGCCTCCTCTTCTTTCTCTTCCTGCTCTTCCTCTTCCTCACTTCCTCTCTCAATTTCATTTTCGTCATCTTCTTCATCACTCTCTTCCTCTTTACTTCCCGTCTCATCCCCACTCTCATCGAGTCAGGCTTGACGTTGTCAAGGGCCATTCCCATGTTGTTGAGCGTTGTGTCATTGATGAAATGGATCAGCGCAAGATTATTTGCACCAAGTCTATAGCCAAATTTATGAGTAAGCTTGCATGTAAGTCTGTCGAATGGGATTGAAATGTCTGTCCTAGGAGAGCATGCGGTCTGAACTATCTATAGTAGTACGTAAGTAGGTAGGCACAACTTGTCTCCTTGTCAGCTCTGTATAGGAAGTCTACCATCAAACGCGTGCATTCGGTGTGATTACTCCACCCAGGATACACATTTTGGGTGAATATGTGGTGGAGTAGGTAGAAGTCATGAGTCATCTTGGTCGCTGGGAGGCAATTTCCTCGATTCCATTGGATCAGTCGGCCACAAAGAAATCGCGTAAGGTGATCTCTTTCATGCATACTCCTGAGATTCTTCTCGCTAGCATGAACCTCTCCACGCGGAATCCCCGTGATTCGGGCTATCAAATTTACATTGACAATGGCTTCCTGGCTTCCCACGGGGATAGAGAATTGTAGAGGCTCTGGCAGTGGATCTCGTGGGCGTAAAAGGCTCGGAAAATAGTCTCATTCGCATGTGACTTGGCCTCAAATATGGGACCCTATCCGGTGTCCAACAGGAGGTCCATCGCTGGATAAAGCCCAATTAGTTTTCCATCCACGTGTGCTTCAAAGATAACTCTACAGCATTTAAACCTACCATTTCCCATGTGCGCCAGTAGATTTCTTTCGAGAGGAACTTGGGGATCGAGATCCCGCTTCATCCTTACCTCTCGTGCGACGCTTGTACTTGCTTCGGATTCTGATTTCTTCCTTGGACGGGTTGGGCTGCTAGGCCCAACTTCATCTATGGAAGCCCTCTTCTTTCCCATGAGGGAAAGAAGTGTGGAGAGAGAGAAGATCGTAACCACTAGCTCAAAAAGAGCCATGAAAGTCGAAAAAGCTTGGGAATAGGGTGGATTGTGAGGCTTGTGTGTTATGAGACACAAAGGTGTAGGCTTTGTGCTCAAATAGGTAGGAAATAGGGACAATGAGGAGTTGTATGAGGTGGGTTTGAGGAATATGATAAAGGGTGGGTAGGTAATGAAGGAGATGAAGAAAATATGTGAATAGAGGGGGGACTTGAGAGAGAAAAATCAGATTTTTGAGAGCTTAACTTGGAAATGGAAGAATGAAGCAAAAGGGACCTATAGAGTGGTCCCACACGTGTTTCGTGGGCCCCACATGAGTGTACAACGTCGGTCCACCACGGCCCGTTGTGGCTTGCCCCGCCCGCTAGACCCGGACCGTGAGGCCTCGCGGTAGGGGCGATGCTATCACGGTCCACTGGACCTTTAGGCGAGGGCTCGCCCTAGGGGTGATGGCATCCCCCTCCCGGGGTGCCAAAAATGCTCGGGGTCTACTTTGGTTCCCCCCCGATTTGTACTATTTAGGCCCCCCGAGTCCGTTTGAGACGTTTTTGGAGTTCATCTCATGCATATTCACGTGTTTCGGTCATTTAAGTGTGGAATATGCTAAATTATCGTCTAAACCCATTGTTTAACGGTCTAGAGAGGAATTGGGATCATCTCACATGATCATAGATGCATACGGGTCCCGTTTCAACGGTCAATTTTGCCCATCGGAAAAACTTAGAATCCTACATTCGTTTATACATTTTAACGCTCTCTCCTAAGTCAAAGTACGTCAGTGCGCATCATGTTACCATAACTCAGGTCCATTTTAATCCAAATCATGCTCTGATACCAATTTGTAACGCCCTAAAAATCGAGGCTTGAGCAGAAGCTCAACTCCCGAGTTTCAACGCATCACTTATGCAACATAGATAATGATGTTTAAATGTTGTCCATATTAGTGCATTAAACATGAGTGAGATTATACCAAAACACCATATCATACTCCAGAGACAATTAGATTTCATAAGCGAAAGACTGTGATAAATATATAAATCACATAAGCAGCTGTAAACCCCCAGATTATGACCATGTCACCAGGCTGAATATATACATCTTTGTTCCAAAATATACAAAATGACCAAATGTAATGTCCAACTAGTTTGTATTCCTGTAATCTCGTCGACGCAACTCTAGGTCTACATAGACCTGCCAGAAAGTTGCATGTAGGAGAACTCCTCGTTGCCATAAAAGTTAGGCTTCATCTCGTAAGCCTCGCCATCACCTGTAACTATAACAAAGTCTGATTGGTGTTTTAAAACACCGTCCTAGAGTGAGAGTGAGTGATCAACTCAGTAGAGCTATAAGGCAAAGGTTAACATGTTATCAATTCAATCAAGAAGCAATGATAAAGCAGTACAACAATCATGTCCTAAGTACTCTTGTTAATGCAAAAATGATATGCTAGAATGATGCATGCCCTCACCTGCACTCCCTCACCAACATCATCTTATGATCGCGCATGCACCACTTCGAACACGTGTGCTTCCTCACCTAAGCACATGCAATGCGGTGCATGGTCATATAAGCCAAGTTCTTGATTAGGCTTATTCATACAGCAGATTCGGAAAGCTAAGGTACCTCCCTTTATATCACTGACTCAAATGATGATCCATCCAGGGTCGTCAATCCTAGTTAATTACATACGATAGGTAAGTTATAGGGCAACATCACCCCTTGATTTAATAGTAATAGATATCCAAATTCAGGTCGTTACGAAGAGGCTCATCACCTCAGCGTAGGCCTAATTTATACTCGAGGTCACTACGGAAAGGCTCTTCACCTTAGTGTAGGCCGATAGCTCGAATATAATGTCCCATACCACCGTATTCGGCTCACGAGTTTAAGTTGCTCACTAGTCACTACGGAGAGACTCGTCACCCTAGCTAAGCCAACATCTCGACCATGGTGTCCCATACTGCCATGCCCTGCTCATGAGTCTTAGTGAATCGTGGTACCAAGGTTAAACGCACTTTTCATTGGTAAGTGATACCTTAGATTCAAGCAATAACATCCATACATGGTGAACATGTATTAAGTCAATCGGGTTACTTTACGAGCTCGACTGGTACAAGCGTATATTGAATTAACCGACATGTAATACATACGCACTCCTCGTGGCCTAACCACTGTCGATAATCACCGTACAACTCGGATTCATCAAACGTATCCGTCGTGGTGAAACTAGTTCGGCCACTTATCGTAAATTATTACCGATTGCCTGGATTACGTATTAGTCCCAATCATACTCAATCACAATAGGGATTCATATGTGAGATTCAAAACAACATGTGACAACCAATTCAAATATAAATCTCATTTAAGCATTTTAACAAACATAATGCACATGTTATCATATATAGGCATTTCATACATGAAGCGCGTAGTAGCGAGATAGGTTACATGAAGGAAACGGTAACTATAGATACGGTAATTGAGAATTTTATCTCAACACCCTTATTAAATACATTTCAGCAAGCAACTTCTAATTCAGACATCTTATCAAACACCTAGACTACATATATCAACATATATGTAATAAATTAGTTATAACATATATTATAAAAATCCTTTCACAAAGGAATTGTCACACATACAACAATCATGTATTCTCAATCAATAATCATGGAAAGCACAAATCATAATTTCATATTCATTCAAACATTTCAACAAACACATGGAATGCATTATATTCAACATAGTTCATATATTGTGTAATACACGGAAAACATCGCATTTAAGCACATGTGACAGCAATCAAGTCAGTTATAAATCATTAATTGACATTAAAAGCCTTGAAAATCATAACCTAAATATTTATAGTCCACACCTTGCATCGGTACACTCATTACGAACACGGTTAGTACACCACGTCCTTGTCTACGGCACAACAGATACCTAAACATTGAAAAAGTTAGCTATTTTACCAATTTATCTATTTAGACTTCTAAAACAGATTAGGATTAAGATTTCTTATCCAAAAATGGATTTGGATTCGACGATGTAGTGATACAAGAGAGATGATTCGGCACTTGGAGTGGTGGGAGTGAATCCTAGCAACAAACTACAGATATCTCACTCTTCCCATCACTCTTTTCTCCATTTTTCTCTCTTCTCTCACATAGGGTTAGAAAAATTTATATGGAATGAGAGAGGGTGGGTTAAGGGTCATATATAGGCCCAGAAGTGATGTCAATGGCCTTAGGGCTATGGTATACTTAGGTTATACCCAAAAAGCACCTGTTTCGGGCCAATGAAACTCATATGGAGGTCCATTACTTGCATACGATCCGAAGAAAGTCCCCTGACAATGGATCTATGTCAGGTTAAGATTTCGATCTGATCAAATTTATGGATCGACCGTGGAGGACCAGTTTCAGTTCAACGGTGTGTTGTTGGGTCAGATTCTAATAGTCTGAAACCTTAGATTTGGCCTGCATGTAAACGGCCCAAATCACTTAAGTTTAATTTATTTTTTAAAGATATTCGTGTTTCTCACACACTTTACTCAGGGCTTTAGTTGTGTGTTTCTGGATACTATTTGGACTTGATTACATCGATGGTTGTCAAGCCCAGTAAGGTCGTCATAACCATATAGTTTTGCGATAGTCGGACTTTCGACACGCAGTCCAGGTCCAATACGAAGTTTCAATGTGCTTTCGAGAGCAACTGGGTTTGGAGATTGATCCTAGGTTTTTAGATAATATAGATTTAGCGATTCTAATGGTTTTGGGTCTTGCAGTTCGGATAGAAAGTGGTTCAAGCTAATTCTCAAATTTATTTAGTTTAGTACTTAATTAATTTTTGAGTAATTTCTACATAATTTGATCCTTAGCCATTTTTACTTGAGGTGGTACTTCGGTCTTTGTATGGATTTTTTCGGGACGTTACATTTCATCTCTGTAGGACTTTGAAAAGTATTTTTCAAAAAACTTCTCCTGAAATTCCTCCCAGGCCTAGGTGTGATTCTCAGATATAGTTCTCTCCGTTGCCTCCCACCAGTTAATGGCCTCTCCTTCAAATTTAAATGTGGCTAAGGAGACCTTGAGGTATTCTGGGCATGCTATGGTCTTTAATGTCCTCTTAATTTGCTTTACCCAATGTTCGGCTGCCACTGGGTTGGGGGTGCCGAAGAACTCGAGGGGTCGTAGTTTTAGAATTTTTTCCAGCATGAAAGATTTATCGTGGTGTTCTACTCTAAGTGGTGCCGACGGGGTGGAGTGAATAGATGTTACCAATGGTGTCGTGTCTCTTGGAAGGGTATTGTGATCCTGTTGCTATAGGTTTTCCATGGTTTGCTGGGTCTTTTGCATGAATGCATTTATCCATCCTAGAATGGAATAGAATGATGTCCAGGCTTTAGTATCAGGGGGTGCCGGTCTTGAGGGTGGCTTTGCGAGTGCGGTCTCTAAATCAGTTTTTGACCGGGATGGCGTCAATTATCTCATAATTTTTTCTTGAGGTACGCCATTCTCGGCCGTGCATTTTGGTGGTACGGAGTTTGCTCTAGTAACCCTCCCATTGGGAGCCATATCTCTTACAGGGAGAGTTGTCAAATTAGAGCTTGCTTATTGACCTGCCTCTGAGAGAGGCTCAACCTTGACCACGATCGATAGTTCGGCCTGGTCTATATGACCTCAGCTAATCCGACTTGAAGGTTAGCCTTGGCCATCTATTGAGATCTCTTCGAAAGCTGACCATAAGGAGATCTCCTTCGAATTCAAATATGAAAAGGATTAGCCCCCCTCTTTGTCGAGGCCCTCGCTGAGGATAGTACCTTGAGCTTCGACAGGATTCCTATCATACATAATTTGCATCGAGAGACTATAAATAAATATATCCCACCAACATACCTGAAGCTTCACTGCACCAAGTTGGCATGCCCTGAATTTGGCATCGGAGGATCCTACGGTAGCCCGGTTCTCCGTTGTTGCTTCTTTTGCAGGTCCATTAGGAACTAAAGGAGTACAACGGAATTTCAGCGTCAACAGTCATAGAAACAACACGGTGGACGTTAGAAAAGTTTGTACGTAGGACATCATTATCACCGCTTATTCCTGTGCTGTGGTCGTCTCCCACAAAAAAATTATCCAAAAAATTATATGGAAAAATGAACGGACGGCGTTGACAAATCCATATATCACGAGCTTTCCAGGAATATCAGCTTACTCCGAGCTAGGGAGAGCGGAGGTGGTATCTAACCCGCGTTGAATTTTTGTTCTCATTCAGTAATAAAGCAGCGCAGATCTTACCGACACGTGCCCGTAACGCGATCGTCGTTATCTGATTAGTGTGAAATGACACGTCACTGTTCTCATCCTTTCAGTGACGTGGTACACGCATTGAGGCGATGATAAACAATATCGGTTCATTGCTTCTTTATCAGGAGCTATTCCACTGCCTCTCGACGAACAGCGTCTCCATGACGCAAGTTCAAGTATATACAAATGGCATTGGTGAATTTTAATCACGACTTTAGAAAAATGGGAATCCATACTTATCGTTGATACCCACAAAAAATTGGTTTCTTTCATTTTCTCCAATTATCAACCATTTAGTTTCTTCCCTCGCTTACGGTTTTTACCCAATTTGACCATTTTTAAAAGATCCAACCAGTGTTATTTTTGGAATATAGTAAAGATACTGATTTCCTTGTCGAATGAACAGTCCGATCAAGTCTCTGTTTTCCACGCACGCAGTAATGGCTGGAACACATCATGCTCCCCCGTACCAAGGAAGTCGCCACTCAACCACTTTTACAAAATAATTAGCACCGTAGATGAGTCCGTACTATGCTTTTTTGCGAGAAAATGACCACTGTAGACAAAACCTTTTGTCCAGCGGTTCTGATGATGAATACAAACTTAAGTTACCAACTTAGATTAGTATGTGCGGCCAGCGACTTTGAGGTCGAAACTACCCCTCCTTTTCATCGTGGAGACGAGCGCTGACGCTCCTCCAACTGAGAGTTGCTCGAACGGCTTAAAAGAGATCAAAGTTATACCGCCCCACAGCTATGTATTTATTATATCCACGACGTTCTTCCATATTTTGAGATCATTTAGGAGCATTATACAAAAGAAAAATATATATCATATCCAAAGATCAACTGGATCACACCACAAAGAGTAGGGAAATTGATTTTCACCGTTAAAAATTTTGTATGGCCTACCATAACATTTATTTTTCATCCAATCTATTCATAAAGTCACAAAGGCCTGGATGAAGAGGAAAAACAAATTTCATAAGGATCCAAAACTTCTATAACTCCTAAAAGGGTTTCAAGGGTAGATGTTCAATTCTCCACTGTCTTTTACGGTGTGATCCACTTGATAGCTAGATCTATCTTATTTTTCATCTCAAGCCTTAATATGAGCTCGTCAAATAGATGGACGGTTTGGATATAACACAGACCTCATGATGGGACCCACTAAAATCAACGAAGATTACATTAGGGGAAAAAAAAAAAAAAAACCAACGTGTTAGGGTCGGGTCAGAGCTGAGCCTATGGCTACGGATTATAACTATAGCATAAGTTTAATGTTATCCGCTTTTTTCTCTTTTTATTTTTATTTTTTACATGGAGAACTTTATTCTACCTACATTTTTCTCTAATGCATCATTATATAAATGTGTGTGTGTGTATTCTCTTCTTTTTTTAAAAAAGTTTCTTTCTTTATTCATTTAACAAGAACATCTTCTAAATTAAAAGTAGTTACATGACATACCACATATGATTTTAGTGTAGGAGAAGCTACTTTAACCAACCAACCTAATTATTTTCCAAAATTCCATCAGGTCGGTGGTTGAAAATACATTTTATTCACTTCGCGGTCAAACTAGAAATTGAGCAGGCCAAACACGAAATTGAGTGGACAAATTGAAAATTGAGTGGGGGCAAGGTAGGAATTGAGCGAGGAAACTTATAAATTGAGCGAGGCAAGGTAAGAGTTCAACGAGGGAAGCTATAAATTGAGCGAGGCAACCTAAAAATTAAGCGAGGTAACCTAGAAATTGAGTGAGCGAACCTACGATTTCATCTAGGCAACCTAGGAATTGAGCGAGAGAAATTAGAAATTGAGCAAAGGAAGCTAAAATTTGAGACAAGGAACCTAGAAATTCAGCGAGACAACTTAGGATTTGAGCGAGGGGAGCTACAAATTGTGCGAGGGAACCTAGAAATTGAGCGAGGCAACCTAGGATTTGAGCGAGGCAACATAGGAATTGAGCGAGAAAACCTAGGAAATGAGCGAGGCAACGTAGAAATTCAGCGAGAAATCCTATGACTTGATCGAGGGAATGTCACGCCCCAAACTCGGAAACCGGGCTCACAAAATTCCCGATCGCCGAATCCGGCGCCGACAGCCTCCGTAGAACCCCATTCTCGGCTCCTAGCTCCCATTCGCCAGGTTCCGATCCTGGGATGCTACAAGGAGGATTTTTAACATCAGTTTGATACGTAATAAGCATAACCAAAGGCATAACCCACAAACAACAACCAAGCACTCCATTACATTTCCACTATGATCAAAAATTTTACAAGTACAATGAGCATAAAGGGAAATACAATGGCAAATAACAAAAACTCCAAAATGATCAGCAACGTGCTCCTGCCTCATCGCTGCTGCAGTCCAACGTCACCTGCACGCAACGGTCGTGCATAAGCTTACAGAAAGCTTAGAGGGTGGTGAAAGTGTGTGCGTAAGGTAGTAATATGAATGCAATGTCAGAGTAATACGGAATATGCAGATGGAACTATAATATCATGAGCCGTACCAAGGCTTATGTGATGCAAGACATGAATGGTATTGGCCACCCCAAGGCCATGCAATGTGCAATGCAACTCAAGCATACAGATCCTCATCAATGTCCACATATCAGTACAGCTCAGAGTATGGAATATCACCGGGGTCTAGTACACTCTAAACCAGATTGCCGCCACATCGCGCACAATAAGGTAAGTGGAAAAGACCTCACTATCCGTCTGCCAATATCGGGCGCGACTCGTCGATAGCGGACCCATTCCTCGAGCTGGTCAGACTCAGCCTAGCATTGCCCCCTACACTCGGGCGGGTAAGGCCGTACCCCCTTCCAACCGACCACGACACAGTGGAGAGCGTAACCGTCTGGTAATCGGCACTCAACGCTCATCTGCCCACTCGGTCTAGACGTTGGAGCAACCTCTTGGTACCATAAGGGTTTAGGGACTTTCACCCAGGGATATCTATAGTACCCCATGTAGAACAAGATTTTCGGTATCCAATCCTGCCAACCACGATGCGTCTGTGGAGGCTACGGCCCTGATGTCGCTAGGGCGTACAACAACCATATCACACAAATGCGGAATGCATGAATCACGCTATCCAGTCATGCAACCAATCCTGCGCATACCGTGCGCTCATGTAGGGCAACACCGCCTAACCGGGAGCCCATAAACAACATGCCCGAAGGCATATGCCATGATCAGTCAATCCTCATATCAAGCATGCATATGATGCGTATGATCATGGGTCATGAAACTATACTAAACATGTTATAATAAAATGCATTATCTTACAATGCAGATGAGCCTGAACGGCCTAAATACGATAAACATGGTCCAGTAATGGGCCCTAAGGAGAGTCGTAATGTGGACATCCAACCAACATTACACTCGCAATGTGGACGTCAAACCAGCATTGCTTCCCAGGCACAATCTTCTTAAAACACCGCTACATAATCGGTATTGGGTTTACACATTGCAATGGACCTTATGTTCCTCCCACTGGGCCTTACATATATATCAAATGGGCCATAGCTTATGGGCTCTTATTCATCAGATGGGCCACAGAAATGGACCAAACCAATGGGCCTTAAGTGCATTGCAATGGGTTAAACCCGTGGGCCTTGGATTGCACCAATTGGACCTAGTCATATGAGTCCAATATGTATCACATGGGCCACACCAATTGGGTCTGATGTGCATTGCAATGGGTTAAACCCGTGGGTCTTGGATTACATCAAAGGAGCTTAGTCTCATGGGTCTTATATATGACCAATGGGCCACACCAATTGAGTCCCACATGTGGGTCAAGTGGGCCTCAACCCATAGGCCTATCATGAACAAATGGGCCTAAACCCCTAGGCCTTACATATATCAAATAGGCCTAGCCCATGAGTCTCAAGCAAGTCCAATGGGCCTAATCCCATGGGTCTCCCCTTTTACTTTTAATTATATATATATATATTTTTATCAATGGGTTTAATCCCACGGGCCTTTCAGTATACCAATTGGGTCCACTTCCATGGGCTTTAAGAATGCAACATTGGGTCCAATTTTATGGCCTTGGATCACATCAAAAGGGCCTATTCTTAGGCCTTGAATGAATCCAATGGGCCTAGCCCATAAGCATTCCACAAACCAAATGGGCCCAGCCCATAGGCCTTCCATGAACCAAATGGACTTAGCCCATAGGCCTTTGCTAAATAAAAGGGATGGATGGCCTGGATGCTTCACATGCGTCAAGGGTGGGGTCCACATGAGGGCCTGTCATAGCGTATATGATACGTTATATAATATACATAACTACATAATATATATATATATATATATATATATACACATGTTGCACACGCACACGCTGCACATATGCTACACATGCACGCACGCTGCACACACACTATACTCACATGCAACACACGCACACACGCAGCGATTGGGCCCCACCGTCACGCTGACGGTGGGTATAAAACCCATGCCTCACTGTGGGTCCCATGTGGGGCCCACTAAAAATGTTTATTGTGCCATCCAGACCGTTCATATGGTCACACGGTAACGGGAGAAAGGGAAAAACAAGTTTCAGCTTGATCAAAAACTTCTGTGGGCCCCTAAGTAAGTTTCAATGGTAGAAGTCCAATTTACTCTTTCTTTTGGTGTGGGCCACACAAGTGATAGATGGAGCTGATTTTTGGAGGGGGCCCACCTCAGGAGGAAACCCACCTTATGAACAGATTGGATGACAAAACGAACATTACAGTGGGGCCCACGAGTAGGGCCGTGGGTGGCCAGCGGCCGCCCGCCCGCCCGCTGCGTGCAGCCCTCCTGCTGCTGACGCAAGCCAGAGGCTATGCCTCTTTCAAATTTTGGGAAAAACCCATTTTCCTGGGGTTTTTCACGTGTGGGGCCCACTAAAATGAAATCCGTCCCAGCCATTACGTTCAGTGGCTCGACGCCGTCCAAAAGAGTCCAGAGTTCGAATTTTTTTGACGCTAGAAAATGAATAAAATGAGAAAATGGATCCTTGAATGGTCAAGGTGTATTATTTGATGCTATGGCCCACCAGGTCTTCCAATCAATCCCAAACTTCTACCCAACGGTTAAAACTCTATAAGTAAGAGGGTAGACGGCTTGGATCGAGAATAAACATCAAGGTGGAGCCTAAATGAGTGAGCCACCAAAAGTCTCACTTTCCCTTTTTTTTTTTTTTTAAACATGGACGTCCAGCGTCCCAGACGCTGGACAGTAGCTTTTTTTTTTTTTTTTTTTGCACATGGTGGTGGGCCCTGATGAAGTGGGCCACCACATGATGGGCAGCATGGGAATGACGTGTAAGGTGGGCCCCACTTGGATAAAATAAATACATTAAGATGGGATCTATTCAAGTGGGTCACACCCTCCTATTGCAATAAAATACAATAAAATAAAATAAAATAAAAGAGGGAGAGAGAGAGAGACATGGAGAGTGGGACACGGCTTGTGATGGAGGGACCCCGTCATTATGGGCCCTCCCTTGTAATGAAACATACAATAAATGGGTCCTTTTGATCATGGGACCATCAAATTATAACTCAACGGTGGAGATCCATTCTCCACTGTTATGGACGGTCTAGATGACCTTTTTGCAATGAAATAACCATCATGATGGGGTCCATGGAGAATGGCCCCATCATGGAACGATCATGATGATCCAAGTGGTCCATCGGCCACATTTAAGGGTCCCAAGTGAGATCCACACCATGGATCGGTGGGCCTCACTTGGTCTACCATAAAATTAAGAAAATCTACCCTATAGAAGCACCCACCGTCCGATCTTCTCGCTCCTAGGGGTTCCTTGGCACCTTATCTTCAACTTTGATGGCTAAGATGAAGAATGGAGGGTTGAGATGGGGGATTTTGGGGTAGGAAGGTGGGCCACTTGAAGTTTAGAGGGGCTTGGAAAATTCCATATGTATGGAACCCTTGCAATTTTTTTTGTTGCTTGGAAGTTTTGGAATGAGAAAGAGAGAAAGAGAGAGAGTGATGGATGGATGGGTGAGTGATGGTTGTGTAAGAAAAGTATGGGTTAGGAAGACTTTTGTGGCTTTTTGTGTAAGAAAGGTATGGGTTGAGAAGACTTTGTTGGCTTTTGTGTAAGAGAGGTATGGGTTTGGGAGACTTTTGTGGTTGCTTGGGAAAATGGGTGAGAGTGATGTGTACTTGACATGTGATGGGTTGATGGGTGATTGATTGATGGGATTGATGTGATTGATGTGACACATCGTTGAGATTCCCTTGGTTTTCGCAACGCGCGGCGTTTTCTCGCACCGAACGTTGGCCCATAACTCTTGATCAGGGTATCGCCTCGGCGCGCGAGTCGCGGTATCGGAACCGCAACGACGGCCCGGTCGCTATGGTATAGGTCTCGAGTTGAGTCGACTCGGGTTGTCGGCATATGAATCCAGGTCGCGCGTCGATATCGGTTAAGGGTCGAAAGTTGCCGGAATTCGACCGGTACGACCGCGGAAGTGTACGGAAAGGTACGGACCAAGATACGGGTCTTACAGCTCTCCCCTCCTTATAAAAATTTCGTCCTCGAAATTTACACAAGCGTCGCAACTAAGCATAACTCGCGAGGAATAAGAAACATAACGTCATCATATAAAATCAGGGACAACGTACAAAATACAATACATGATCATCAACCATCAAAGAGATGAGGATATCGCTCTCGAATCTCAGCCTCACGCTCCCAAGAAGCCTCCTCAACAGAATGGTGACCCCACTGCACCTTCACCAACGGAATGACCTTGGTTCTGAGGACCTGCTCCTTCCGATCAAGGATACGGACTGGCTGCTCAATGTAAGAAGCGTCCTCACGAACCTCCAACGGCTGCCAATCAATGACGGGAACTATGTCTGACCCACACTTCCTCAACATGGAGACGTGGAAAACGTTGTGGACGCCAGACAACTGTGATGGCAAGGCAAGCCGATAGGCCACGGCGCTAACGCGCCCAGTGATCTCGAAAGGTCCTATAAATCTCGGGGCAAGCTTGCCCTTCGCTCCAAATCGAACTACGCCCTTCATAGGCGAGACCTTGAGATACACATGGTCCCCTACATCAAACTCCAAGGGACGACGCCGACGATCAGCAGAACTCTTCTGTCGGCTCTGAGCTGTGCGCATCCTCTGCCTGATGATGTCAATAGCCTCTGAAGTCTCCTGCACAAGCTCGGGACCTAGGAGACGGCGCTCTCCAACCTCGGTCCAACAACTCGGTGATCTACATGGTCTGCCATATAGTGCCTCGAAAGGAGCCATGCCGATGGTCGCCTGATAGCTGTTATTGTACGCAAACCCAGCCAATCGCAGATGCTCATCCCAGCTACCCCCGAAGTCAATCGCGCAGGCCCGAAGCATATCCTCAAGTATCTGATTGACCCTCTCGGTCTGGCCATCGGTCTGCGGATGGTACGCGGTGCTGAGCTGTAAATCAGTCCCTATCGCTCGCTGGAAGCTCCCCCAAAACTGAGACGTGAACCTCGAATCTCGGTCAGAAATGATGGAGACTGGAATGTCATGCAGTCACACAATCTCCTCGATAAATAACCTCGCAAGCTGGTCCATAGACCAAGTCGTACGCATCGCAAGGAAATGTGCCGACTTTGTCAGACGATCCACAACAACCCAAATGACGTCATGACCGCACTGAGTCCTCGACAAACCCATAATGAAATCATTTGACACGTGCTCCCACTTCCACATTGGGACGCTCAATGGCTGCAATAGACCAGGAGGTCTCTGACGATCGGCCTTGACACGCTGGCACGTGTCACACTCGGCCACAAAACTGGCGATCTGGCGCTTCATCCCCGCCCAAAAATACTGTCGCCTCATGTCACGATACATCTTCGTCGAGCCCGGGTGGATAGAAAACCGCGATCGATGTGCCTCGGTCATAAGATCTCTGCGTAACTCTGGAATATCCGGGACACATAATCGGCCTCTGAAGCGAAGTCCACCGTCTGTACCAATCTGCCAATCTGCCTGACCCTCAGATGCCGCCTCAGCCATATAACTCTGCAACGACTGATCAGCCTGCTGAGCCTCGATCACCCTAGCGACAAGAGAGGGTTGAATCGACAGGCTCGATAACTGTACTATGGAAGACTGCAGGCCGAACTCAAAGTCATACGCAGCAATATCCTCAAGCATCCGCCACTCCTGAATCATCATGTGCGCCACTAGGCCTCGTGGCTGACGGCTGAGGGCATCTGCCACCACGTTCGCCTTACCCGGGTGGTACTGAAGGTCGAAATCATAGTCCTTCAGGAGCTCCATCCAGCGCCTCTGTCTCATATTCAACTCAGACCGTGAGAAGAGGTACTTCAAGCTCTTGTGATCAGAGAAGAGCTCGAACCTAATCCCGTAAAGGTAGTGCCTCCACACCTTCAGTGCGAAGACAACTGCAGCCAGCTCCAGATCATGTGTAGGGTAGTTCAGCTCATGGACCTTGAGCTGACGAGACGCGAAGGCCACTGGTCTCCCGTGCTGCATCAGGACAGCACCTAAACCGATGTGCGAGGCATCAGTGAATACAATGAAGCCGTCACTCCCAGAGGGAAGAGTGAGGACAGGAGCGGACGTCAGACGGTCCTTCAACTCCGTAAATGCTCGCTCGCAGGCGTCACTCCAAATAAACTCTATGCCCTTCCGAGTCAACCTGGTCAGCGGGGCTGCAATACGAGAGAAACCCTCAATGAAACGCCGGTAGTAGCCCGCCAAACCAAGGAAACTACGGATCTCTGTCGCAGTAGTGGGCTGGCCCCACTGACGCACTGCCTCGACCTTCGAGGGGTCCACTGCGACGCCCTCCCTCGTCACCACGTGACCGAGGAACTTCACCTCCTCCTGCCAGAACTCGCACTTCTCCAGCTTTGCATACAGCTGGTGTGCGCGGAGGGTCTGCAAGGTAGTCTCCAAGTGCTGCTCATGCTCCTCACGAGTCCTCGAGTAGATCAGAATGTCGTCGATGAAGACTACAACAAACTGATCTAGATATGGGCGAAAAATCTCGTTCATCAGCTGCATGAAGACCGCAGGTGCATTGGTCAGTCCGAAGGACATGACCTGAAACTCAAAATGACCGTAACGCGTCCTGAATGCCGTCTTCGGAATGTCTTCATCTCGGACCCGAATCTGATGATAACCGGAACGCAGGTCAATCTTCGAAAAGAACTGTGCACCCTGCAGCTGGTCGAACAAATCATCAATCCTAGGGAGCGGGTGCTTGTTCTTGATCATGACTTTGTTGAGCTCGCGATAGTCAACGCAGAGCCTCAACGAGCCATCCTTTTTCTTCACGAAGAGTACCGACGCTCCCCACGGCGAACTGCTCGGACGGATAAAGCCCAGCTCAAGTAACTCGTCCAACTGCTTCTGCAGTTCCCGTAACTCCAACGGTGCCATACGATACGGGGCCTTTGAAATAGGCGCGGTACCAGGCACGAGATCGATCTGGAACTCGGTGAGTCGACGAGGCGGTAATCCCGGAATCTCCTGAAACATATCGGGAAAATCGCAAACTATCAGCAAATGGTCTATGCAAACGGCGACATGCTCCTCTATGGCACACGACATCAAACAAGACAACTGCTCTCCTCTGGCCTCTGCAACGAACTGGAACTGTGGCACGCCGGGTATACAAAACGTGACGGTCCTCGCGGCGCAGTCCAAAATGGCATAATACTCAGCGAGCCAATCCATGCCCAAGATGACGTCGAACTCGGACATCGGCAAAACAAACAAATCAGCAGGAAGGAAGGTATCCCCAACTAGAACGGGGCATGACGAGCAAGATCGTCCTAACGCTGCAGTCCTCCCCAAGGGAGTCGATACTGATAGGCTCACATCAGCAGACTCCAACGGTAAGCCAGCCGATCGACAGAAGCTCTCGGCCACAAAAGAATGTGATGCACCAGAATCAAACAATACACGTGCAATGCATGCAGAAACTGGCAGTATACCCTCAACGACTCCCCCAGATGACTGCAGATCCTGCTGAGCCGCATAAAACCTAGCCTGAGCTGGCTGGGGAGGTGCCTGTCCCCTCTGAACGTTCTGCTGCCGCTGCTGGGGTCGCTGAGGTGGTCGGAATTGCTGCCTCTACTGCTGCGGCCTCTGAGGCTGATGCTGATGCTGCTGCTGAGGTGGCCTCGGTGGTAGAGGCTGCTGTCGTTGCTGCTGTCGCTGCTGCTGTGGGGGTCTCTACTGCTGCGGTGGAGGTCTCTGCTGCTGTGGACCTCTCTGCTGCTGCTGGGGACTGGGACACTCCCATGAACGGTGTCCCGTCGCACCGCACCTGAAGCAAGTGCCGGTGAACTGTCTCTGAGGTGGTGGTGGAGGTGCTGATGGTGTACGGAAAGCTGGGCGACCAGTGCGCCTCTGCTGCTGTGGTCGACCCTGCTGGGAATGATTGGAAGGAGCCTGCCTCTTCCGGTCTCCCCTCTAACTACGATCAGACTGAGAACCGGCCCACTCAGTCTCATATATCTGAGCCTTCCGCACTACTGCCTGGAAGGTAGGAAGCTCATGCCCAATGACACGACCTCGAAGGCCGTAACGTAAGCCGTGCTCGAAACGGCGGGCCTTCCGCCCCTCGTCATCAACCATGTACGGCGCAAATCTCGATAGTGCCATGAAACGGGCCGCGTATTGTGCCACGGTCATATCTCCCTGCACCAGAGTCTCGAACTCTAAGGCTCGCTGACGACGGATGTGGTCAGGGAAGTACTGCTCCTCAAATCGGTCCACAAAGTCCTCCCGTGTCCAGACATAATCAGGTCCAGCGACACGGGCGACAGAGGTCCACCAATGCTCGGCCTCACCGTGGAAGAGAAATACTGCTAACCGGACGCGCTGCTCGGTCGTGCACAACATGATATCGAATATCTTCTCCACATCGGAGCGCCATCTCTCGGCTGCAGTCGGATCCAGCTCGCCCTGGAAACGAGGGGGATCATGCCGTCTAAACTCACGAAGTACGGCGCTCGCGTGCTCCTGCTCCGCCTGAGCTGGTGAAACAGCTGGGCGTCTACCCTGTCCCTGTAGTGCAGCTGTCACAGCCTGCAACATCTGCTGTAACTGAGAGGCACTCACAGTCACAGTCGGCTCCTCATCGGTCTCAGGTGGAGGAATGTCATCCTCATGGGAAGAAGCAGGAATCTCTGAGGGTGGAATGGGAGACGCAGGTGGTAGAGCTGGAGTCTCCGATGGTGAGGTAGAATCCTCAAGTGGTGGTGCGGGAGTCGATCGAGTAACAGGCGCCATACCCTACAGGAAAGAGCAAAAGCGCCTATCATCTTCCAGAACCCTCGAATGTACGCATGTTAATGGTCTGATTCGGAAGGTCGTGAAGCTATCCGAACTTCAGAACTTAGCCATTCTTCACTCATAGCAAACATGTAATGTTGTTCTCGGTTATTCCCAAGTTATGCTCAGATACCAACTTCTGTCACGCCCCAAACTCGGAAACCGGGCTCACAAAATTCCCGATCGCCGAATCCGGCGCCGACAGCCTCCGTAAAACCCCATTCTCGGCTCCTAGCTCCCATTCGCCAGGTTCCGATCCTGGGATGCTACGAGGAGGATTTTTAACATCAGTTTGATACGTAATAAGCATAACCAAAGACATAACCCACAAACAACAACCAAGCACTCCATTACATTTCCACTATGATCAAAAATTTTACAAGTACAATGAGCATAAAGGGAAATACAATGGCAAATAACAAAAACTCCAAAATGATCAGCAACGTGCTCCTGCCTCAGCGCTGCTGCAGTCCAACGTCACCTGCACGCAACGGTCGTGCATAAGCTTACAGAAAGCTTAGAGGGTGGTGAAAGTGTGTGCGTAAGGTAGTAATATGAATGCAATGTCAGAGTAATACGGAATATGCAGATGGAACTATAATATCATGAGCCGTACCAAGGCTTATGTGATGCAAGACATGAATGGTATTGGCCACCCCAAGGCCATGCAATGTGCAATGCAACTCAAGCATACAGATCCTCATCAATGTCCACATATCAGTACAGCTCAGAGTATAGAATATCACCGGGGTCTAGTACACTCTAAACCAGATTGCCGCCACATCGCGCACAATAAGGTAAGTGGAAAAGACCTCACTATCCGTCTGCCAATATCGGGCGCGACTCGTCGATAGCGGACCCATTCCTCGAGCTGGTCAGACTCAGCCTAGTATTGCCCCCTACACTCGGGCGGGTAAGGCCGTACCCCCTTCCAACCGACCACGACACAGTGGAGAGCGTAACCGTCTGGTAATCGGCACTCAACGCTCATCTGCCCACTCGGTCTAGACGTTGGAGCAACCTCTTGGTACCATAAGGGTTTAGGGACTTTCACCCAGGGATATCTATAGTACCCCATGTAGAACAAGATTTCCGGTATCCAATCCTGCCAACCACGATGCGTCTGTGGAGGCTACGGCCCTGATGTCGCTAGGGCGTACAACAACCATATCACACAAATGCGGAATGCATGAATCACGCTATCCAGTCATGCAACCAATCCTGCGCATACCGTGCGCTCATGTAGGGCAACACCGCCTAACCGGGAGCCCATAAACAACCTGCCCGAAGGCATATGCCATGATCAGTCAATCCTCATATCAAGCATGCATATGATGCGTATGATCATGGGTCATGAAACTATACTAAACATGTTATAATAAAATGCATTATCTTACAATGCAGATGAGCCTGAACGGCCTAAATACGATAAACATGGTCCAGTAATGGGCCCTAAGGAGAGTCGTAATGTGGACATCCAACCAACATTACACTCGCAATGTGGACGTCAAACCAGCATTGCTTCCCAGGCACAATCTTCTTAAAACACCGCTACATAATCGGTATTGGGTTTACACATTGCAATGGACCTTATGTTCCTCCCACTGGGCCTTACATATATATCAAATGGGCCATAGCTTATGGGCTCTTATTCATCAGATGGGCCACAGAAATGGACCAAACCAATGGGCCTTAAGTGCATTGCAATGGGTTAAACCCGTGGGCCTTGGATTGCACCAATTGGACCTAGTCATATGAGTCCAATATGTATCACATGGGCCACACCAATTGGGTCTGATGTGCATTGCAATGGGTTAAACCCGTGGGTCTTGGATTACATCAAAGGAGCTTAGTCTCATGGGTCTTATATATGACCAATGGGCCACACCAATTGAGTCCCACATGTGGGTCAAGTGGGCCTCAACCCATAGGCCTATCATGAACAAATGGGCCTAAACCCCTAGGCCTTACATATATCAAATAGGCCTAGCCCATGAGTCTCAAGCAAGTCCAATGGGCCTAATCCCATGGGTCTCCCCTTTTACTTTTAATTTTATATATATATATTTTTATCAATGGGTTTAATCCCACGGGCCTTTCAGTATACCAATTGGGTCCACTTCCATGGGCTTTAAGAATGCAACATTGGGTCCAATTTTATGGCCTTGGATCACATCAAAAGGGCCTATTCTTAGGCCTTGAATGAATCCAATGGGCCTAGCCCATAAGCATTCCACAAACCAAATGGGCCCAGCCCATAGGCCTTCCATGAACCAAATGGACTTAGCCCATAGGCCTTTGCTAAATAAAAGGGATGGATGGCCTGGATGCTTCACATGCGTCAAGGGTGGGGTCCACATGAGGGCCTGTCATAGCGTATATGATACGTTATATAATATACATAACTACATAATATATATATATATATATATATATATACACATGTTGCACACGCACACGCTGCACATATGCTACACATGCACGCACGCTGCACACACACTATACTCACATGCAACACACGCACACACGCAGCGATTGGGCCCCACCGTCACGCTGACGGTGGGTATAAAACCCATGCCTCACTGTGGGTCCCATGTGGGGCCCACTAAAAATGTTTATTGTGCCATCCAGACCGTTCATATGGTCACACGGTAACGGGAGAAAGGGAAAAACAAGTTTCAGCTTGATCAAAAACTTCTGTGGGCCCCTAAGTAAGTTTCAATGGTAGAAGTCCAATTTACTCTTTCTTTTGGTGTGGGCCACACAAGTGATAGATGGAGCTGATTTTTGGAGGGGGCCCACCTCAGGAGGAAACCCACCTTATGAACAGATTGGATGACAAAACGAACATTACAGTGGGGCCCACGAGTAGGGCCGTGGGTGGCCAGCGGCCGCCCGCCCGCCCGCTGCGTGCAGCCCTCCTGCTGCTGACGCAAGCCAGAGGCTATGCCTCTTTCAAATTTTGGGAAAAACCCATTTTCCTGGGGTTTTTCACGTGTGGGGCCCACTAAAATGAAATCCGTCCCAGCCATTACGTTCAGTGGCTCGACGCCGTCCAAAAGAGTCCAGAGTTCGAATTTTTTTGACGCTAGAAAATGAATAAAATGAGAAAATGGATCCTTGAATGGTCAAGGTGTATTATTTGATGCTATGGCCCACCAGGTCTTCCAATCAATCCCAAACTTCTACCCAACGGTTAAAACTCTATAAGTAAGAGGGTAGACGGCTTGGATCGAGAATAAACATCAAGGTGGAGCCTAAATGAGTGAGCCACCAAAAGTCTCACTTTCCCTTTTTTTTTTTTTTTAAACATGGACGTCCAGCGTCCCAGACGCTGGACAGTAGCTTTTTTTTTTTTTTTTTTTGCACATGGTGGTGGGCCCTGATGAAGTGGGCCACCACATGATGGGCAGCATGGGAATGACGTGTAAGGTGGGCCCCACTTGGATAAAATAAATACATTAAGATGGGATCTATTCAAGTGGGTCACACCCTCCTATTGCAATAAAATACAATAAAATAAAATAAAATAAAAGAGGGAGAGAGAGAGAGACATGGAGAGTGGGACACGGCTTGTGATGGAGGGACCCCGTCATTATGGGCCCTCCCTTGTAATGAAACATACAATAAATGGGTCCTTTTGATCATGGGACCATCAAATTATAACTCAACGGTGGAGATCCATTCTCCACTGTTATGGACGGTCTAGATGACCTTTTTGCAATGAAATAACCATCATGATGGGGTCCATGGAGAATGGCCCCATCATGGAACGATCATGATGATCCAAGTGGTCCATCGGCCACATTTAAGGGTCCCAAGTGAGATCCACACCATGGATCGGTGGGCCTCACTTGGTCTACCATAAAATTAAGAAAATCTACCCTATAGAAGCACCCACCGTCCGATCTTCTCGCTCCTAGGGGTTCCTTGGCACCTTATCTTCAACTTTGATGGCTAAGATGAAGAATGGAGGGTTGAGATGGGGGATTTTGGGGTAGGAAGGTGGGCCACTTGAAGTTTAGAGGGGCTTGGAAAATTCCATATGTATGGAACCCTTGCAATTTTTTTTGTTGCTTGGAAGTTTTGGAATGAGAAAGAGAGAAAGAGAGAGAGTGATGGATGGATGGGTGAGTGATGGTTGTGTAAGAAAAGTATGGGTTAGGAAGACTTTTGTGGCTTTTTGTGTAAGAAAGGTATGGGTTGAGAAGACTTTGTTGGCTTTTGTGTAAGAGAGGTATGGGTTTGGGAGACTTTTGTGGTTGCTTGGGAAAATGGGTGAGAGTGATGTGTACTTGACATGTGATGGGTTGATGGGTGATTGATTGATGGGATTGATGTGATTGATGTGACACATCGTTGAGATTCCCTTGGTTTTCGCAACGCGCGGCGTTTTCTCGCACCGAACGTTGGCCCATAACTCTTGATCAGGGTATCGCCTCGGCGCGCGAGTCGCGGTATCGGAACCGCAACGACGGCGCGGTCGCTATGGTATAGGTCTCGAGTTGAGTCGACTCGGGTTGTCGGCACATGAATCCAGGTCGCGCGTCGATATCGGTTAAGGGTCGAAAGTTGCCGGAATTCGACCGGTACGACCGCGGAAGTGTACGGAAAGGTACGGACCAAGATACGGGTCTTACAGCTCTCCCCTCCTTATAAAAATTTCGTCCTCGAAATTTACACAAGCGTCGCAACTAAGCATAACTCGCGAGGAATAAGAAACATAACGTCATCATATAAAATCAGGGACAACGTACAAAATACAATACATGATCATCAACCATCAAAGAGATGAGGATATCGCTCTCGAATCTCAGCCTCACGCTCCCAAGAAGCCTCCTCAACAGAATGGTGACCCCACTGCACCTTCACCAACGGAATGACCTTGGTTCTGAGGACCTGCTCCTTCCGATCAAGGATACGGACTGGCTGCTCAATGTAAGAAGCGTCCTCACGAACCTCCAACGGCTGCCAATCAATGACGGGAACTATGTCTGACCCACACTTCCTCAACATGGAGACGTGGAAAACGTTGTGGACGCCAGACAACTGTGATGGCAAGGCAAGCCGATAGGCCACGGCGCTAACGCGCCCAGTGATCTCGAAAGGTCCTATAAATCTCGGGGCAAGCTTGCCCTTCGCTCCAAATCGAACTACGCCCTTCATAGGCGAGACCTTGAGATACACATGGTCCCCTACATCAAACTCCAAGGGACGACGCCGACGATCAGCAGAACTCTTCTGTCGGCTCTGAGCTGTGCGCATCCTCTGCCTGATGATGTCAATAGCCTCTGAAGTCTCCTGCACAAGCTCGGGACCTAGGAGACGGCGCTCTCCAACCTCGGTCCAACAACTCGGTGATCTACATGGTCTGCCATATAGTGCCTCGAAAGGAGCCATGCCGATGGTCGCCTGATAGCTGTTATTGTACGCAAACCCAGCCAATCGCAGATGCTCATCCCAGCTACCCCCGAAGTCAATCGCGCAGGCCCGAAGCATATCCTCAAGTATCTGATTGACCCTCTCGGTCTGGCCATCGGTCTGCGGATGGTACGCGGTGCTGAGCTGTAAATCAGTCCCTATCGCTCGCTGGAAGCTCCCCCAAAACTGAGACGTGAACCTCGAATCTCGGTCAGAAATGATGGAGACTGGAATGTCATGCAGTCACACAATCTCCTCGATAAATAACCTCGCAAGCTGGTCCATAGACCAAGTCGTACGCATCGCAAGGAAATGTGCCGACTTTGTCAGACGATCCACAACAACCCAAATGACGTCATGACCGCACTGAGTCCTCGACAAACCCATAATGAAATCATTTGACACGTGCTCCCACTTCCACATTGGGACGCTCAATGGCTGCAATAGACCAGGAGGTCTCTGACGATCGGCCTTGACACGCTGGCACGTGTCACACTCGGCCACAAAACTGGCGATCTGGCGCTTCATCCCCGCCCAAAAATACTGTCGCCTCATGTCACGATACATCTTCGTCGAGCCCGGGTGGATAGAAAACCGCGATCGATGTGCCTCGGTCATAAGATCTCTGCGTAACTCTGGAATATCCGGGACACATAATCGGCCTCTGAAGCGAAGTCCACCGTCTGTACCAATCTGCCAATCTGCCTGACCCTCAGATGCCGCCTCAGCCATATAACTCTGCAACGACTGATCAGCCTGCTGAGCCTCGATCACCCTAGCGACAAGAGAGGGTTGAATCGACAGGCTCGATAACTGTACTATGGAAGACTGCAGGCCGAACTCAAAGTCATACGCAGCAATATCCTCAAGCATCCGCCACTCCTGAATCATCATGTGCGCCACTAGGCCTCGTGGCTGACGGCTGAGGGCATCTGCCACCACGTTCGCCTTACCCGGGTGGTACTGAAGGTCGAAATCATAGTCCTTCAGGAGCTCCATCCAGCGCCTCTGTCTCATATTCAACTCAGACCGTGAGAAGAGGTACTTCAAGCTCTTGTGATCAGAGAAGAGCTCGAACCTAATCCCGTAAAGGTAGTGCCTCCACACCTTCAGTGCGAAGACAACTGCAGCCAGCTCCAGATCATGTGTAGGGTAGTTCAGCTCATGGACCTTGAGCTGACGAGACGCGAAGGCCACTGGTCTCCCGTGCTGCATCAGGACAGCACCTAAACCGATGTGCGAGGCATCAGTGAATACAATGAAGCCGTCACTCCCAGAGGGAAGAGTGAGGACAGGAGCGGACGTCAGACGGTCCTTCAACTCCGTAAATGCTCGCTCGCAGGCGTCACTCCAAATAAACTCTATGCCCTTCCGAGTCAACCTGGTCAGCGGGGCTGCAATACGAGAGAAACCCTCAATGAAACGCCGGTAGTAGCCCGCCAAACCAAGGAAACTACGGATCTCTGTCGCAGTAGTGGGCTGGCCCCACTGACGCACTGCCTCGACCTTCGAGGGGTCCACTGCGACGCCCTCCCTCGTCACCACGTGACCGAGGAACTTCACCTCCTCCTGCCAGAACTCGCACTTCTCCAGCTTTGCATACAGCTGGTGTGCGCGGAGGGTCTGCAAGGTAGTCTCCAAGTGCTGCTCATGCTCCTCACGAGTCCTCGAGTAGATCAGAATGTCGTCGATGAAGACTACAACAAACTGATCTAGATATGGGCGAAAAATCTCGTTCATCAGCTGCATGAAGACCGCAGGTGCATTGGTCAGTCCGAAGGACATGACCTGAAACTCAAAATGACCGTAACGCGTCCTGAATGCCGTCTTCGGAATGTCTTCATCTCGGACCCGAATCTGATGATAACCGGAACGCAGGTCAATCTTCGAAAAGAACTGTGCACCCTGCAGCTGGTCGAACAAATCATCAATCCTAGGGAGCGGGTGCTTGTTCTTGATCATGACTTTGTTGAGCTCGCGATAGTCAACGCAGAGCCTCAACGAGCCATCCTTTTTCTTCACGAAGAGTACCGACGCTCCCCACGGCGAACTGCTCGGACGGATAAAGCCCAGCTCAAGTAACTCGTCCAACTGCTTCTGCAGTTCCCGTAACTCCAACGGTGCCATACGATACGGGGCCTTTGAAATAGGCGCGGTACCAGGCACGAGATCGATCTGGAACTCGGTGAGTCGACGAGGCGGTAATCCCGGAATCTCCTGAAACATATCGGGAAAATCGCAAACTATCAGCAAATGGTCTATGCAAACGGCGACATGCTCCTCTATGGCACACGACATCAAACAAGACAACTGCTCTCCTCTGGCCTCTGCAACGAACTGGAACTGTGGCACGCCGGGTATACAAAACGTGACGGTCCTCGCGGCGCAGTCCAAAATGGCATAATACTCAGCGAGCCAATCCATGCCCAAGATGACGTCGAACTCGGACATCGGCAAAACAAACAAATCAGCAGGAAGGAAGGTATCCCCAACTAGAACGGGGCATGACGAGCAAGATCGTCCTAACGCTGCAGTCCTCCCCAAGGGAGTCGATACTGATAGGCTCACATCAGCAGACTCCAACGGTAAGCCAGCCGATCGACAGAAGCTCTCGGCCACAAAAGAATGTGATGCACCAGAATCAAACAATACACGTGCAATGCATGCAGAAACTGGCAGTATACCCTCAACGACTCCCCCAGATGACTGCAGATCCTGCTGAGCCGCATAAAACCTAGCCTGAGCTGGCTGGGGAGGTGCCTGTCCCCTCTGAACGTTCTGCTGCCGCTGCTGGGGTCGCTGAGGTGGTCGGAATTGCTGCCTCTACTGCTGCGGCCTCTGAGGCTGATGCTGATGCTGCTGCTGAGGTGGCCTCGGTGGTAGAGGCTGCTGTCGTTGCTGCTGTCGCTGCTGCTGTGGGGGTCTCTACTGCTGCGGTGGAGGTCTCTGCTGCTGTGGACCTCTCTGCTGCTGCTGGGGACTGGGACACTCCCATGAACGGTGTCCCGTCGCACCGCACCTGAAGCAAGTGCCGGTGAACTGTCTCTGAGGTGGTGGTGGAGGTGCTGATGGTGTACGGAAAGCTGGGCGACCAGTGCGCCTCTGCTGCTGTGGTCGACCCTGCTGGGAATGATTGGAAGGAGCCTGCCTCTTCCGGTCTCCCCTCTAACTACGATCAGACTGAGAACCGGCCCACTCAGTCTCATATATCTGAGCCTTCCGCACTACTGCCTGGAAGGTAGGAAGCTCATGCCCAATGACACGACCTCGAAGGCCGTAATGTAAGCCGTGCTCGAAACGGCGGGCCTTCCGCCCCTCGTCATCAACCATGTACGGCGCAAATCTCGATAGTGCCATGAAACGGGCCGCGTATTGTGCCACGGTCATATCTCCCTGCACCAGAGTCTCGAACTCTAAGGCTCGCTGACGACGGATGTGGTCAGGGAAGTACTGCTCCTCAAATCGGTCCACAAAGTCCTCCCATGTCCAGACATAATCAGGTCCAGCGACACGGGCGACAGAGGTCCACCAATGCTCGGCCTCACCGTGGAAGAGAAATACTGCTAACCGGACGCGCTGCTCGGTCGTGCACAACATGATATCGAATATCTTCTCCACATCGGAGCGCCATCTCTCGGCTGCAGTCGGATCCAGCTCGCCCTGGAAACGAGGGGGATCATGCCGTCTAAACTCACGAAGTACGGCGCTCGCGTGCTCCTGCTCCGCCTGAGCTGGTGAAACAGCTGGGCGTCTACCCTGTCCCTGTAGTGCAGCTGTCACAGCCTGCAACATCTGCTGTAACTGAGAGGCACTCACAGTCACAGTCGGCTCCTCATCGGTCTCAGGTGGAGGAATGTCATCCTCATGGGAAGAAGCAGGAATCTCTAAGGGTGGAATGGGAGACGCAGGTGGTAGAGCTGGAGTCTCCGATGGTGAGGTAGAATCCTCAAGTGGTGGTGCGGGAGTCGATCGAGTAACAGGCGCCATACCCTACAGGAAAGAGCAAAAGCGCCTATCATCTTCCAGAACCCTCGAATGTACGCATGTTAATGGTCTGATTCGGAAGGTCGTGAAGCTATCCGAACTTCAGAACTTAGCCATTCTTCACTCATAGCAAACATGTAATGTTGTTCTCGGTTATTCCCAAGTTATGCTCAGATACCAACTTCTGTCACGCCCCAAACTCGGAAACCGGGCTCACAAAATTCCCGATCGCCGAATCCGGCGCCGACAGCCTCCGTAGAACCCCATTCTCGGCTCCTAGCTCCCATTCGCCAGGTTCCGATCCTGGGATGCTACGAGGAGGATTTTTAACATCAGTTTGATACGTAATAAGCATAACCAAAGACATAACCCACAAACAACAACCAAGCACTCCATTACATTTCCACTATGATCAAAAATTTTACAAGTACAATGAGCATAAAGGGAAATACAATGGCAAATAACAAAAACTCCAAAATGATCAGCAACGTGCTCCTGCCTCAGCGCTGCTGCAGTCCAACGTCACCTGCACGCAACGGTCGTGCATAAGCTTACAGAAAGCTTAGAGGGTGGTGAAAGTGTGTGCGTAAGGTAGTAATATGAATGCAATGTCAGAGTAATACGGAATATGCAGATGGAACTATAATATCATGAGCCGTACCAAGGCTTATGTGATGCAAGACATGAATGGTATTGGCCACCCCAAGGCCATGCAATGTGCAATGCAACTCAAGCATACAGATCCTCATCAATGTCCACATATCAGTACAGCTCAGAGTATAGAATATCACCGGGGTCTAGTACACTCTAAACCAGATTGCCGCCACATCGCGCACAATAAGGTAAGTGGAAAAGACCTCACTATCCGTCTGCCAATATCGGGCGCGACTCGTCGATAGCGGACCCATTCCTCGAGCTGGTCAGACTCAGCCTAGTATTGCCCCCTACACTCGGGCGGGTAAGGCCGTACCCCCTTCCAACCGACCACGACACAGTGGAGAGCGTAACCGTCTGGTAATCGGCACTCAACGCTCATCTGCCCACTCGGTCTAGACGTTGGAGCAACCTCTTGGTACCATAAGGGTTTAGGGACTTTCACCCAGGGATATCTATAGTACCCCATGTAGAACAAGATTTCCGGTATCCAATCCTGCCAACCACGATGCGTCTGTGGAGGCTACGGCCCTGATGTCGCTAGGGCGTACAACAACCATATCACACAAATGCGGAATGCATGAATCACGCTATCCAGTCATGCAACCAATCCTGCGCATACCGTGCGCTCATGTAGGGCAACACCGCCTAACCGGGAGCCCATAAACAACCTGCCCGAAGGCATATGCCATGATCAGTCAATCCTCATATCAAGCATGCATATGATGCGTATGATCATGGGTCATGAAACTATACTAAACATGTTATAATAAAATGCATTATCTTACAATGCAGATGAGCCTGAACGGCCTAAATACGATAAACATGGTCCAGTAATGGGCCCTAAGGAGAGTCGTAATGTGGACATCCAACCAACATTACACTCGCAATGTGGACGTCAAACCAGCATTGCTTCCCAGGCACAATCTTCTTAAAACACCGCTACATAATCGGTATTGGGTTTACACATTGCAATGGACCTTATGTTCCTCCCACTGGGCCTTACATATATATCAAATGGGCCATAGCTTATGGGCTCTTATTCATCAGATGGGCCACAGAAATGGACCAAACCAATGGGCCTTAAGTGCATTGCAATGGGTTAAACCCGTGGGCCTTGGATTGCACCAATTGGACCTAGTCATATGAGTCCAATATGTATCACATGGGCCACACCAATTGGGTCTGATGTGCATTGCAATGGGTTAAACCCGTGGGTCTTGGATTACATCAAAGGAGCTTAGTCTCATGGGTCTTATATATGACCAATGGGCCACACCAATTGAGTCCCACATGTGGGTCAAGTGGGCCTCAACCCATAGGCCTATCATGAACAAATGGGCCTAAACCCCTAGGCCTTACATATATCAAATAGGCCTAGCCCATGAGTCTCAAGCAAGTCCAATGGGCCTAATCCCATGGGTCTCCCCTTTTACTTTTAATTTTATATATATATATTTTTATCAATGGGTTTAATCCCACGGGCCTTTCAGTATACCAATTGGGTCCACTTCCATGGGCTTTAAGAATGCAACATTGGGTCCAATTTTATGGCCTTGGATCACATCAAAAGGGCCTATTCTTAGGCCTTGAATGAATCCAATGGGCCTAGCCCATAAGCATTCCACAAACCACATGGGCCCAGCCCATAGGCCTTCCATGAACCAAATGGACTTAGCCCATAGGCCTTTGCTAAATAAAAGGGATGGATGGCCTGGATGCTTCACATGCGTCAAGGGTGGGGTCCACATGAGGGCCTGTCATAGCGTATATGATACGTTATATAATATACATAACTACATAATATATATATATATATATATATATATATATATATATATATATATATATATATATATATATATATATATATATACACATGTTGCACACGCACACGCTGCACATATGCTACACATGCACGCACGCTGCACACACACTATACTCACATGCAACACACGCACACACGCAGCGATTGGGCCTCACCGTCACGCTGACGGTGGGTATAAAACCCATGCCTCACTGTGGGTCCCATGTGGGGCCCACTAAAAATGTTTATTGTGCCATCCAGACCGTTCATATGGTCACACGGTAACGGGAGAAAGGGAAAAACAAGTTTCAGCTTGATCAAAAACTTCTGTGGGCCCCTAAGTAAGTTTCAATGGTAGAGGTCCAATTTACTCTTTCTTTTGGTGTGGGCCACACAAGTGATAGATGGAGCTGATTTTTGGAGGGGGCCCACCTCAGGAGGAAACCCACCTTATGAACAGATTGGATGACAAAACGAACATTACAGTGGGGCCCACGAGTAGGGCCGTGGGTGGCCAGCGGCCGCCCGCCCGCCCGCTGCGTGCAGCCCTCCTGCTGCTGACGCAAGCCAGAGGCTATGCCTCTTTCAAATTTTGGGAAAAACCCATTTTCTTGGGGTTTTTCACGTGTGGGGCCCACTAAAATGAAATCCGTCCCAGCCATTACGTTCAGTGGCTCGACGCCGTCCAAAAGAGTCCAGAGTTCGAATTTTTTTGACGCTAGAAAATGAATAAAATGAGAAAATGGATCCTTGAATGGTCAAGGTGTATTATTTGATGCTATGGCCCACCAGGTCTTCCAATCAATCCCAAACTTCTACCCAACGGTTAAAACTCTATAAGTAAGAGGGTAGACGGCTTGGATCGAGAATAAACATCAAGGTGGAGCCTAAATGAGTGAGCCACCAAAAGTCTCACTTTCCCTTTTTTTTTTTTTTTTAAACATGGACGTCCAGCGTCCCAGACGCTGGACAGTAGCTTTTTTTTTTTTTTTTTTGCACATGGTGGTGGGCCCTGATGAAGTGGGCCACCACATGATGGGCAGCATGGGAATGACGTGTAAGGTGGGCCCCACTTGGATAAAATAAATACATTAAGATGGGATCTATTCAAGTGGGTCACACCCTCCTATTGCAATAAAATACAATAAAATAAAATAAAATAAAAGAGGGAGAGAGAGAGAGACATGGAGAGTGGGACACGGCTTGTGATGGAGGGACCCCGTCATTATGGGCCCTCCCTTGTAATGAAACATACAATAAATGGGTCCTTTTGATCATGGGACCATCAAATTATAACTCAACGGTGGAGATCCATTCTCCACTGTTATGGACGGTCTAGATGACCTTTTTGCAATGAAATAACCATCATGATGGGGTCCATGGAGAATGGCCCCATCATGGAACGATCATGATGATCCAAGTGGTCCATCGGCCACATTTAAGGGTCCCAAGTGAGATCCACACCATGGATCGGTGGGCCTCACTTGGTCTACCATAAAATTAAGAAAATCTACCCTATAGAAGCACCCACCGTCCGATCTTCTCGCTCCTAGGGGTTCCTTGGCACCTTATCTTCAACTTTGATGGCTAAGATGAAGAATGGAGGGTTGAGATGGGGGATTTTGGGGTAGGAAGGTGGGCCACTTGAAGTTTAGAGGGGCTTGGAAAATTCCATATGTATGGAACCCTTGCAATTTTTTTTGTTGCTTGGAAGTTTTGGAATGAGAAAGAGAGAAAGAGAGAGAGTGATGGATGGATGGGTGAGTGATGGTTGTGTAAGAAAAGTATGGGTTAGGAAGACTTTTGTGGCTTTTTGTGTAAGAAAGGTATGGGTTGAGAAGACTTTGTTGGCTTTTGTGTAAGAGAGGTATGGGTTTGGGAGACTTTTGTGGTTGCTTGGGAAAATGGGTGAGAGTGATGTGTACTTGACATGTGATGGGTTGATGGGTGATTGATTGATGGGATTGATGTGATTGATGTGACACATCGTTGAGATTCCCTTGGTTTTCGCAACGCGCGGCGTTTTCTCGCACCGAACGTTGGCCCATAACTCTTGATCAGGGTATCGCCTCGGCGCGCGAGTCGCGGTATCGGAACCGCAACGACGGCGCGGTCGCTATGGTATAGGTCTCGAGTTGAGTCGACTCGGGTTGTCGGCACATGAATCCAGGTCGCGCGTCGATATCGGTTAAGGGTCAAAAGTTGCCGGAATTCGACCGGTACGACCGCGGAAGTGTACGGAAAGGTACGGACCAAGATACGGGTCTTACAGGGAACCTAGAAATTCAACGAGGTAACTTAGGATTTGAGTGAGGGTAGCTAGAAATTGAGCAAGGAAAGCTAGAAATTGAGCAAAGGAACCTAGAAATTAAGCGAGGAAAGGTAGAAATTTAGCGAGGCAACTTAGGATTTGAGCGAGGGAAGCTATAATTTGAGTAAGGGAACCTAAAAATTCAACGAGGCAACTTTGGATTTGAGCGAGGGAAGCTACAAATTGTGTGAGGGAACCTAGAAATTGAGTAAGGCAACCTAGGATTTGAGCGAGGGAACCTAAGAAATGAGCGAGGTAACGTAGAAATTCAGCGAGGAATCCTAGGAATTCAGCAAGGGAAGCTAGAAATTAATCGAGGGAACCTAGATATTCAGCGAGGCAACCTAGGATTTGAGCGAGGGAAGCTAGAAATTGAGCGAGGGAACCTAGAAATTGAGCGAGGCAAGGTAGAAATTCAGTGAGGAAACCTATGATTTGAGTGAGGCAACCTAGGAATTGAGCGAGGGAAGTTAGAAATTGAGCGAGGGAAGCTAGAATTTGACCAAGGGAACTTAGAAATTCAGCAAGGCAACCTAGGATTTGAGCGAAGGAAGCTACAAATTAATTTTATTTATTTTGATTTTTATTTTTTTACGAGGAGAAATTTTTTCCCCTTACATTTTTCTCTAATATATAATTATGTAAATATGTATATATAAGTATATAAAAATATTTTTCTATCTTTTAATTCATTTCTTTATCTATTTATTTAACAAGCATATCTCCTAAACTAAAATTAATTACTTAACGTACAACTTATGATTTTGGGGTAGGAGAAGGTAATTTAGTCAACCAACATAGGAATCGATACCAAGACCCCAAGTGTTGACACGAGGTATCTCCACTTAGTCTACCAATTGAGCTATGGATCTGAGTGTGCCCACCTTAGTTAACTCAGCACTATAAGAGCGTACTAAGCAAACTATAAATCCAATTTACAATAGGTTTTGGTTGCCGCATTGAATTTCTACCTTGCCTCGCTCAATTTCTAGGTACCCTTGCTCAATTTCTAGCTTCCCTCGCTTAAATACTTGGTTGCCTCACTTAATTTCTACCTTCACTCGCTCAATTCCTAGGATTCATCGCTCAATTTCTAGGTTCCCTTAATCAATTCCTACGTTGTCTCGCTCAAATCGTAGGTTGCCTCGCTCAATTTCTATGTACCCTCACTCAATTTCTAGCTTCCTTCGCTCAAATCCTTGGTTGCCTCACTGAATTTCTAGGTTCCCTCAATTAATTTCTAGCTTCCCTCGCTCAAATCCTAGGTTCCCTCGCTTAATTTCTAGCTTCCCTCGCTCAATTTCTACGTTGCCTCGCTCAATTCCTAGGTTTCCTTACTCAATTTCTAGTTTCTCTCGCTCAATTCCTAAGTTGCCTCGATGAATTCCTAAGTTAGCTCGCTCAATTTCTAAATACCCTCGTTTAATTTGTAGCTTCCCTCGCTTAAATCCTTGGTTTCCTCGCTGAATTTCTAAGTACCCTGGCTCAATTTCTAGCTTCCCAAACTCAAATCTAGAGGTGGGCATCAAGCCGAGTCGAGTTACGGTGGGCCAAGCTCGGCTCGGCTTGTCCATGATGTACTCGAGTTCGAGCTCGAGCTCGAGCTTGGCCTCGAGCTCAACATTAAAGCTTGGCTCGTTTGCCAAAGCTGTCGAGTCGAGTCGAGTTTACCTCGAGTTGAGCTTGAGCTTGTTGGGTGAGAGAATAATGGATTCTGTTCTTGATCTTCCTCCATTGATGAAAAATTCAAAAATCTTAAGAGAATCAAAGCAAAACCTAATGAAAAAACCAAACAAAGCTTCAAATTGGATGAGGAAACCTAGTGGTGGCGGTCTAGGTAGGCGTGCGACTAGCAGTGGGTAGAGAAAGAGAAGAAAACGAAAGGGAAAGGAGGTGCGTGCGGTCGGGTAGAGACTCTAGGAATTTTTTTATTTTTTATTTTTTAAAATTAAAACCTAAAACTTATATTAATATAATATATATATTATATAATATATAATATATAATATATTTATTAATCGAGTCGAGTCAAGCTCGAGTTTGAGCTTCGAGTCGAGTCAAGTTGAAATGCCCCCTGATCGAACTTGGCTTGAACTTAACTCAAGCTTTAAATAATTAGCTTGGCTCGGCTTGAATTGACCATTCAAGCCGAGTCAATCCGAGCTGACTCGAGCTGAGTCGAGCAAGTTTTTCGAGCTAGCTTGACACGTGAACAACCTTACTCAAATCCTTGGTTGCCTCACTGAATTTCTAGGTTCCCTCGCTTAATTTTTAGCTTCCCTCTCTCAAATCATAGGTTTCCTCGGTCAATTTCTAGCTTCCCTCACTCAATTTTTACATTGCCTCGCTCAATTCCTAAGTTCCCTCGCTCAATTCTTATGTTGCCTCACTCAAATCCTAGGTTTCCTTGCTCAATTTCTAGCGTCTCTTGCTCAATTCCTAGGTTGCCTCAATGAATTCCTACCTTGGCACGCTCAATTTCTAGATACCCTCGCTTAATTTATAACTTCCCTCATTCAAATCCTTGGTTGCCTTGCTGAATTTCTAGGTACCCTTGTTCAATTTCTAGCTTCCCTCTCTCAAATCCTTGGTTGCCTCGCCGAATTTCTAAGTTCCCTCACTTAATTTCTAACTTCCCTCGCTCAAATCATAGGTTTCCTCGCTCAATTTCTAGCTTCCCTCACTCAATTTCTATATTGCCTCGCTCAATTCATAGGTTCTCTCGCTCAATTCCTACGTTGCCTCACTCAATTCGTAGGTTTCCTTGTTCAATTTCTTGCCTTGATGAATTCCTACCTTAGCTCGCTCAATTTCTAGATACCCTCGCTTAATTTCTAGCTTCCCTTGCTCAAATCCTTGGTTGCCTCGTTGAATTTCTAGCTTCCCTCGCTTAATTTCTAGCTTCAGTCGCTCAAATCCTAGGTTTCTTCGCTCAATTTCTAGCTTCCCTCGCTCAATTTCTAGATTGCCTTGCTCAATTCCTACTTCCTCTCGCTCAATTCCTACGTTGCCTCGCTCAAATCTTAGGTTTCCTTCTTCAATTTCTAGCTTCTCTCGCTCAATTCCTACGTTGCCTCGCTCAAATCTTAAGTTTCCTTCTTCAATTTCTAGCTTCTCTCGCTCAATTCCTAGGTTGCCTCAATAAATTCCTACCTTGGCTCGTTCAATTCCTATATACCCTTGGGAACCTAGAAATTTAGCAAAGCAACCTAGTATTTGAGCGAGGGAAGCTACAAATTAATTTTATTTTATTTTATTTTTTTATAAGGAGAATTTTTTTCCCCTTACATTTTTCTCTAATATATAATTATGTAAATATGTATATATAAGTATATAAAAATATTTTTCTATCTTTTAATTTGTTTCTTTATCTATTTATTTAACAAGCATATCTCCTAAACTAAAATTAATTACTTAACATACAACGTATGATTTTGGGGTAGGAGAAGCTAATTTAGTCAACAACCTAGTTATTTTCTAAAATTTCATCGGGTCGATGGTTGAAAATCCATTTCATTCACTTCATGATCAAACTAGAAATTGAGTGAGGCAAACATGAAATTGAGCAGGCAAACTGAAAATTGAGCGAGGCAAGGTAAGAATTGAGCGAGGGAACTTAGAAATTGAGTGAGGGAACCTAGAAATTAAGCGAGGCAAGGTAGGAATTCAACGAGGGATGCTAGAAATTGAGCGAGGGAAGCTAGAAATTTAGTGAGGCAACCTATGAATTGAGCCAGGAAACCTAGGAATTGAGCGAAGCAATGTAGGAATTGAGCAAGGGAACCTAGAAATTCAGCAAGGAAACCTATAATTTGAGCGAGGAAACCTACGAATTGAGCGAAGGAAGTTAGAAATTAAGTGAGAGAAGCTAGAATTTGAGCGAGGGAACCTAGAAATTCAGCGAGGCAACCTAAGATTTGAGCGAGGGAAGCTACAAATTGTGCGAGGGAACCTAGAAATTGAGCGAGGCAACTTAGGATTTGAGCGAGGCAACGTAGGATTGAGTGAGGGAACTTAGGAAATGAGCGAGGTAACGTAGAAATTCAGCAAGGAATCCTAGGAATTAAGTGAGGGAAGCTAGAAATTAAGCGAAGGAACCTAAAAATTCAGCGAGGCAACCTAGGATTTGAGCGAGGGAAGCTAGAAATTAAGCGAGGGAACCTAAAAATTGAGTGAGGGAATGTATAAATTCAGCGAGGAAACCTAGGATTTGAGCGAGGCAACCTAGGAATTGAGCGAGGGAGGTTAGAAATTCAGCGAGGGAAGCTAAAATTTGAGTGAGGGAACCTTGAACTTGAGCGAGGCAACCTAGGATTGAGCGAGGGAAGCTACAAATTATGCGAGGGAAACTAGAAATTCAGTGAGGCAATATATAAATTGAATGAAGGAACCTAGGAATTGAGCGATGCAACCTAGCAATTGAGCGAGGCAACGTAGAAATTGAGCGAGGCAACCTACGAATTGAGCGAGGGAAGTTAGAAATTGAGCGAGGGAACCTATGTATTGAGCGAGACAGCCTAGGAATTGAGTGAGGGAAGCTAAAAATTCAACGAGGTAACCTAAAAATTAAGCGAGAAAACCTAGGTCTGAAAAATGTAGATAGAATAAAGCTCTCCATGTAAAAAATAAAAATAAAAAGAGAAAAAAGTAGATAACATTACAGTTATGTTACGGTTATAATTTGTAGCCATTAGCCCAGCTCTGACCCTGTCGACCAGGTCACAACCCGGTCGACTCCAACACGCTGGTTTCTTTCTTCTTTTTTTTCTCTGATGTAATCCCCACCGATTTTTGCAGGTTCCATCATGAGGTCTGTGTTATATCCAAACCATCCATCTATTTGGCGAGCTCGTATTAAGGCTTGAGATGGAAAATAAGACAGATCTAGCTATCAAGTGGACCACACTGTAAAAGGCAGTGGGGAATTGAACGTCTACCATTGAAACCCTTTTAAGGGTTATTGAAGTTTTGGATCATTATGAAATTTTTTTTACCTCTTCATCCAGGCCTTTGTGACCTTATGAATAGATTGGATGGAAAATAAATGTTATGGTGGGCCCTACAAAATTTTTAACGGTGAAAATCAATTTCCCTACTGCTCTTTGTGGTGTGGTCCAGTTGATCTCTGGATATGATATTTTTTTTTGCATAATGCTCCGAAATGATCTCGAAATATGGATGAATGTTGTGGATATAATAAATACATAGCTATGGGGCCATGTAACTTTGATCTCTTTTAAGCCGTTCGTACAACTCTCAGTTGGAGGAGCGTCAGCGCTCGTCTTCATAGTGAAGAGGGGTAGTTTCGTCCTCAAAGTCGCTGTCCGCACGTGCTAGTCTAAGTTGGTAACTTAAGTTTATATTCCTTCATAAAAATCACCGGACAAAAGGCTTTGTCTACAGTGGTCATTTTCTCCTTTTTTTCCTACCCGGAAACCTATTTCACCGAACACAACTTTTAGAGTACGTATTTTCGTTATTTAACGAAAATATCTGAAAATACCACTAACTGTTAGGGTAAGCATTTTTGTTATTTAATAAAAATATTCCTGTTTGTTAGGGTAAACACTTGAAAAAAATAGGAACATTTTCGTCTTTTCAAGTTCATTCGTATGTATAAAGGTCTACTTTAGTGCTTAAGATTTTTTTGGGTCCAATGAAAAAAGGTGAATAGTACATTAGGTCTATACGATGTGAAATCCCCAACTTTTACGGAGACAAGCAATGCCGCATGGAAGCGAATTGGCTGGTGTACCTCACACCAGCTATATAGTTGCTTTATTGACGTCAGCAAGTTCCGTGGGTCTGATCATGAGGTATGTATTATATCCAAACCGTCCATCCATTTGGCGAGCTTGTCTTAAGGCTCGAGACGAAAAATAAGACAGATCTAACTATCAAGTGGACCACACTGCAAAAACCAGTGGCTAATTGAACGTCTACCATTGAAACTCTTTTTAGGGTTACAAAAGTATTGGATCAATATTAAATTTATCTTTTTCACTTCATTAAGGTATTTGTGACCTTATGAACAAATTTGATGTAAAATGAACGTTATGGTGGGCCTTACATATTTTTTAACGATGAAAATCATTATCTCTGCAGCTATTTATGGTGTGGTCCAAATGATCTTCGAATATGATTCATATTTTGGATAATGATCTAAAATGATCTCTAAAAATAGATGAATGGTGTAGATATAATAAATAAATCACTGCGGGGCCATGTAACTTTATCTCCTTTGAACCGTTCATATAACTCGGTGCTCGAGGAGAGTCAGTGCTCGTCTTCGCACAACACATACCTACAGTAGCTATATAGCTGGTGTGAGGTACACCAGCCAATCCGCTTCCAAGCCACATGAGCTTACAGCGTGTATGATCGCGCCAACTTCGCACACCTAGAGGGCGGGAGCGGATTAGGTGAGAACTTGGATCGACTGGTGTGCTTAGGACCTCTGACTGTGGGGCCCACTGTAATCTATGTGACTATATCCATGACGTCCATGCGTATTAAAAGCTCACTTTATTGCTGATTGGATACATGCATGCCAAAATTGAAATCGTGGCTTCAATTCAAACCTAACAACTTTGACCCTGAGCTATAATATAGGTAGACAGATTGTATATAAAGCGTAACATCCCGAAAATCGGGGGTCGAGCATAAACTCCACTCCCGAGTTCTAGAACATCACTTATGCAACATTTTCAATGATGGATGAATGTCGGCCATATTAGTGCATAAAACATGAAGTGGATTAAGCCAAAACAACATATCATACTCTAGAGACAGTTAAATTTTGCAAGCGGAAGACTGTGATAAATATATAAAATGTATAAATGATTGTAAGTCTCCAGAGTGTAAACATGTTACCAGGTTATCTAAATACATGTATACTCCAAAATAGAAAGAAAAGAATATACATGGGTGTGTAAATAAAAGGCAAAATACCAAGTGTATTGGCATCTAATCAGTAACACTGTAACCCCGTCGATCAGAACCTGCATATAGGAGGGATCCTCCTCATCATCATCAAGTCCGGCTCCACTGATCGGCAGTGCCATCATCTGAAACTAAAATAGGGACTGGTTGGTGTGTACAACACCGTTCCACAACGTGGGAATGAGTAACTAACTCAGTGGAATCATAGAGCAAAGATTATCATGTTATCAAATTAATCACGCGATAATGGTAAAGTAAGCAATCAAACATTCCTAAACACTGTGATTAATGTAAGGATGAGATGCAATAATGATGCATGCCGTCACCGACATACTCCCTCATGCGACACCATCTAACGTCCGAGACATACTTTCTTCCCTCAGTGCTCCACATCTTCCAGGCACATGCAGTGCGATATGAATATGATTACCGAGTTACTATTAGTCCTTTTCATACAGCAAGATTGGGAAACTAAGGTACTTCCCTTATATCATTCCCAATAAAGATCCTGTCTAGGATCGTCACTCCTAGTAGTCTCATACGATGATATATTTCTAGGTCACTACAAGGGCTGCTAGGGCTGTTGCACACACTCGTTGCTCCGCTCCCCCATCACCTTATCAATACAGGCCTAGTTGTACTCTTGTTGCTACGGAAGGGTCGTCGCCTCACGTAGACTCAAAGTACGCTCGAGGTTACTACAAAGGGCTGTCAGGGCTGTTGCACGCACTCGTTACACCGCTCCCCCATCACCTTATCAGTGTAGGCTGACAGATCGAATATAGTGTCCCATACCACCATAATTGGCTCATGAGTCTGGGTTGCTCACTGGTCACTACGGGGAAGCTCGTGGCCCCAGCGTAGGCCGACAGCTCAACCACGGTATCCCATACCACTATGCCCGGTTCATGAGTCTTAATGGATTAAGGTACCACTGTTATCAGGGTTATCACTGGTAAATTCAGTACCCTAGGTTCAAGCAGTTATGGCCAATACAAGGTGAACATATAGTGGTCAGTCGGGTTGCTTGACGAGCTCGACTAGTACGAGCGCATCTCAAGTTGAAGACATGAAGTGTATAAACACCTAGGTCAAGATAAGTTTTTAGTCCGGTCGGGTTTTCAGATCGACCGTGGCGGACCAGTTTCAGTTCAGCGGTCACCGAAACTCGATCAAGGTCAAGTGCTATGACATGTAAGGGCCACCTATCCTGATCCGAGGGTGAAATTTGGTCGAATCCTAACTGTCAGAACGCTTAAAAATGTCGCACAAGTGACACGTGCCAGATTTATTAAAAATTGAATTAATTTTTTAAATATTTTCCTTTTCTCACTCTTTTCACTCTGGACTCAGTAAAATAGTCTCGGGATATCGGTTGGGCTTGATTTTCGAAATGATTGTCAAGTCCAACTAGGCAGTCGTAATTGTCTAAGTTCATCACTATCGGACTTTCGACGCACGGTCTAGATCCAATACAAAGTTTCAAAGGGTTCCTAAGAACAAACAGGTTTAAAGTTTGATCCTGGATTTTAGGGTAAGGTAGCGTCAATGATTCTATAGGTTCTGGGTATTACAGATCGTATTTAAAGTAGTTGGTGCTAATTTCACAGGTAATCTAGTTTAGCGCTAGCTAAAACACATTAAATTTCTAAAGAATTTAGTTCTAAATGATTTATTTGGCTTTGGAATTGGGTTTTGAGAGGTTACCAAGGTGTTATGGTTGACCCATTGCCTAAGGACGTCTAACCCCAGGTTGGTAAAAAATATGGGGTGTTACAATCTACCCCCCTTAAAACATAATTTCGTCTCCGAAATTGGCTAAGGGTAATGAGTCCCTAGAAGACTTTAGTATTGACGTTCTAAGGAAAGTTCAAATTCTATTTAATGACCTAACCTTACGTATAACCTAAATTAACTTCTTCGATCCTAAGCCAGTGGGGAAGAGGCCAACCACGCTTCCACTGCGCTACTCTAATCCAACGGTTGTATTAGCTAATCCTAACTAGATTGGGCTCAATACGTTCTACCCCCCTTAAAACTTAGTTCTACTTAAGGTTCAAGAATCTATGTCTTGATCCATATATCGGAACGAGGTGTAACTTAGGACCCATCCTTGACATGAAATGGGAAACAACCTCTCACTACATTGGTTTTCCTTTGTTAATGATGCGTTCTATGACATTGGTACTTATGGAGCCTAATCTCTATTATGATTCTACGGATGGGTCTGCGTTGATGGCAAGATGTCTAATTCTCTACTGCTTATAAGTCCTCGTCATTTTTCAAAGACAAAGTGATAACTTTTGGTTGTAGGTGGTTGGGCCAACACGGAAGAAAAGTTGTATAGTGAGTCTAAGCCAGATACATAGACTTCCTGTCTAGCCAGGACAGAAAATTTGTTGTATCAATTCTTAATCCGAGTCGATGCTGATCTTCTACTTGATAAGAGCATTGGATTTATTAGTAACCACTAAGATTGAGAATTCGATTCAAACCGTGAATACTTTGCTTATATATACAGTTCCTTTACTCCGCATTTCCGAATGCAATAAGCCCTTGGGGAAGGCAATTCAAAGGGGAATTTTGTAAGACCCGTATCCTTACCCGTACCATTCCGTATACCTTCGCGGTCCTTCCGGTCAAATTTTTCCAACCTACGATCTGTTATAGGCGTTAGTGCGTGATCCGGAGTCGTGTCTAGCATTCCAGATTCGGCTCAACTCGAGACTTGTACCCTTACGACCACGCCGTCACCGCGGTTCAGACGCCGTGTCTCGCTCGCCGAGGCAATACCCGTGCCAGGATATGTGGGCCCGCGTTTAGTTTGAGAAAAACACCGCGCATCATAATTCCCAAGAGAATCTCTACCCTAGGTATCACATCAATCCATTAATGAGAGTCAAGTACACAACCTTACCTATCCATTCCTTTTTCACCAACAAGGAATGTCACACATTACTCTTTTCACCCAAAAGTCAACAAAAACCATCACTCATCACACCCATTCCTCTCCTTTCCTATCATCTCTCTCTCTCTCTCTCTCTCTCATTCTCTCTCTCATTTTTCCTCCAAAGAAACCCACGTCCATGTGAGCTCCATAAGAAAAACCTTGAGTGGCCCACTTTGTACCTCTCATCTCTACCATCCAAAGAACATCTTGACCGTTAAAATCATCTCCTTGGTGCTCTAGATCGTGTTGGCGGATGAAGGAAGAAGAAATCAAAGGTGGGTGCTTCTCTTTCTCTCTCTCTCCCTCTTTCATTTTTCCTTAGTGATGATGAGTGGCCCACCTATAACATATGTATTGCATACATGCCGTTCACCTAGTGTTTCCATCTAGTAGTCCATTTGGGTGGGCCTAATTGCAAGAAACATACAAATATCTATTTTTATCCGAGGTTGTTGGGTCCCATACGTGTGGACCCACCCCAATGTTAAGTATACAGTGCCAATGTGGGAAGCCCCTTGAGGAAATATGATTCACACCATCCATCCAACGTCCCTGGATGCTGGATAGGATTTTGTGAAGGGTGAACAGACCCTTGGATGCACTGCAGCGTCTGTACAGAAACAAAGATATTAGCTTGGTTTTAAACTTTTGAGTGGGCCATTTATGTAGGCTCCACCTTGATGTATGAATTTAATCCAAGCCGTCCATCCTTCTCCCCAGATCATTTTAGGCGTTGAGCCAGAATTTGAGATCAATCCGATAATAAAGCGGGCCATACCACAGAAAACTGTGTTTTTCCACCATTTAAGGCTATTAGGACCCACCTTGATGTTTTTAGGTGCCAAACATGCCGGATATTGGACTTGTTTGGTGTGTTTTGAACCTTAGAGTCCATTGGACGGACTGGATTCTCAAGAAATGGGCCCCACCTGTGAAAAACCACAGGAAATCTAAAATTTCAAAAAAAAGAAGAAGAAAAAGGGATACAGCAGCCGCAGGCGCTGCTGCTGTCAGGCAACAGGCGCTGCCTGTGCACTGGCGGGCGGACGAACGGGTGAACCCATGGCCCAGCTGTGGGCCCCACCATGATATATGTTTTGTATATCCACACCGTGCATTGCTGGGTCCATTAGGCCAGTGGGACCCCCACCAAAAATCATCTTGATCCGAAGCTCAGGTGGCCCACATCATAGGAACTAGTGACATTGAACGAATACCATTGAGAACCTTTCTGGATCATAGAAGTTTTGAATCAATATGAAATTTATTTTTCCCCTTCAAACCAAGCACGTGTGACCTTATCAACAGCTTGGATGGCGGATAAACATTATGTGAGCCCCATGTGGGACCCACTTGCATGAAGCAGATTGGCTCGAGTACCGCACCAGCTGTATAGCTAATGTTGGACGTCAGCAAGGTAGGTGGGCCCCCCCAGTAACATGTATATCAGGGCCATCCATCACGTGGGACCCACTTTAATGGCACGTGTGGCCAGCACGTACGTGGGACCCACCTTGAATGTATGTGCCTTGCATCCACCGTCAGTCTAGCATGTCCATAAGATCTGGACGCTGGACTGGATGGTGTATTTTATATTATATATATTATATATATAACATATTATAATTATTATATATATATATATATATATATATATATATATATATATATATATATAATATTTATGTGGGCCACTTCCACGTGGATCCACCATGATTTATGTATTCCATCCACCGTCCATGCCAGGACGGTGGGACCTCCCCCTATGTATCTGTCAGTTCTTGCTGTCCATTGTATGGACGTGGGATCCACCATTATGTAAGTGTTTTATTCATGCCATCCGGTCCACGTGTGTGGGCCCCACACCATTGTGGGATGCTTCCACACCGCCCATCTATTTTTCCAAATCATTTTAGGGCTGGGACCAATGGCCAGCGTGCGGGTCAGCAGACAACAGGCCCACCACTAATGTATGTCTCATCCATGACCATCTATTGTGCATGCTGCTGGAGAACCGTCCAGCAACTGCAGGGCCACCCGACGTGTTCTTTGATCCACCACCGTTCAGTGGAAGGTTTATGGGATCTACCATGATTTATGTATTTTATCTGGGCCATCCTGATTGTATGGGACCCACCTTGACGTACGTGTTTTATATTCAGCGTCCGTCCATCTACCCCAGAACGGCGGGACATCTCCCACTCTGTCGTGTGTGTTGTATACACACCGTCCATTCTTTTTGCTGGTGGGTCACATCTGTGGACCCCACCCTAATGTATCTGTTATATCTGCACCGTTCAGAATGCTGGACGGTGAGATCCACCTTGGTTGAATACGTGAGATCCACACCATCGATCTATCAGGTGGACCACACTGTAGAAAATCGTGGAGATTAAACAGCTACCATTGGAAATCTCTTTTGGGTCACATGAGTTTTAGATCGATATAATATTGGTTTTTCCTCTTAAATTTAGGTCTTGTGACCGTATGAATAGATTGAATAGAAAATAAACGTTATGGTGAGACCTACCTTGATGTATTTACAGCCCATCCATGGGGCCCACCCGGATATATTTGGGGCCCGTGGTGCGGCCCACTTGATGTATAAGGCCCTTTGGTGCGGCCCGTGGATGTAGCCCACTTGATATGTATGAGGCCCATGTGTAGGGCCCATCTATTGTGTGTTTGAAGCCTATAGGTTGTGGTCTATTGTGATGTATTCGAGGCCCAATACGATGTATATGTGGCTCATTTAGTGAGGCCCATGTAACGTATTCGAGGCCGATGTGCAGGGTCCACCTATTGTGTGTTTATAGCCCATAAGCAGGGCCCACCTGTTGTGTATATGAGGCCCGTTGGTGTGACCCATTGATACGGCTCATGGTAGTTGTATGAGGCCCTTGTATGAGGCCCATTGCGATGTACATTAGGCCTTTGTGTGAGGCTATGGGCCCACTTTACGTTTGACTATATGTATGTCACTCCTTAGGAGTAATGTTAGTTAGATGTCCACATTGATGGGCAATGACGGTTAGATGTCCTCCTCTTTGTGACCTTTCATTAGGCCTTGTTAGGCCCATTCTCTTCGTGGGTTAATTCAAATAAGTGAACCCCATTCACCATAGACGGATGACTCTGTGCTATCGGATTTGATATAACCATGGCCGAGTGTCATCTTTATACTAAGGTTGATCGGCTGATCATCCCTGGACCCTGCCTTGTTATCGATGCTGATTATCAATCGATTCCGATTGACCGATTACCGATCGATTGACGTGATCGATTTGCTGATTCCGATTATCGATTGATTCCGATTGACCGATTGTCGATCGATTGACATGATCGATTTGCCGATTCTGATTATCGATCGATTTCGATTGACCGATTATCGATCGTGGCCGATTATCAATTGACGTGACCGATTGCCGACTTTGCGTGTCGTGGCTAATTGACTGATTACCGTTCAAGGCCGATTATCGTGACCGATTACCGATCGTGGCTGATTATTGATTGACGTGGCTGATTGCCGACTCTACTTGTCCTGGCCGATTGACCGATTACCGACTATCGAGGTTGATTATCGTGACCGATTACCGATCATGGCCGATTGTCGATTGACATGGCCGATTGCCGATTCTGCTTGTCATGGCTGATTGACCGATTCTGATTATCGAGGCCGATTATCGATCGAGGCCAATTATCGTGGCCGATTGTCGATTTCGATTGTTGTGGCTGATCTCCGATTCCGATTGTCGAGGCCCAATGTGATGTATATGCGGCTCGTATTTGAGGCCCGTTGTGATGTGTATCCACCCCCTGTTTAAGGCCCAATGTGATGTATATGATGCTTATGTGATGAGGCCCATTGTAATGCATTTGAGGGCTAGGCGATGAAACTCATTGTAATGTATGTTAGGCCCATGTGAAAGGCCCATTATGATGTGTATTAAACTCTTGAGTGAGGCCCATGGTGTTGTATATTTGGCCCTTGTGTGAGGCCATGAGTCCATTATATGTTTGGCCCTATGTGGGTCATCCCTTGGGGGCAATGTTGGTTAAATGTCCACATTGTAGAGGTCGATTGTTGATGTCAGTTATTGATACTAATTATGAGTATGTGACTGCATAGCATCATGATACGTGCCCATACGCATCATCTGCATGTCTGTTATGAGATATAATTGACCATTGCATATGTCATAGTGCTGATTGTTATGAGACTCCCTGATAGGCAGAAATTTTGTCACATGAGCGCACGGTATGCACAGGATTGATGCATGATTAGATTGTATGACTCACGCATCTTGCATTGTGTGTTGTGTTTACTATACACCCTAGCGACATCAGGGCCGTAGCCTCCACAGACATATCGTGGATGGCCAGATGGGATACCAAAAATCTGTTCTATATGGGGTGCTATAAATATCCTTGGGTGAAAGTCCCAGAACCCTCTTGGTTCTAGAGGTTGCTCCAACGTCTAGACCGAGTGGGTAGATGAGCGCCGAGTGCCGATTACCAGATGGCTGCACTCTCTACTGTGTCGTGGTCAGTTGGAAGGGGGTGCAGCCTTACCTGCCCGAGAGGAGGGGGCAATGCTAGGCTGAGTCTGACCAGCTCGAGGAATGGGTCCGCTATTGACGAGTCGGGCCCGATATTGGCAGGCGCTAGTGAGGTCTCTTCCACTCACCTTGTTGAGCGCGATGGGGCGGCAATCTGGTTTGGAGTGTAATAGACCCCAGTGATTTCTCAGAGATGAACCGTACTGATATGTGGACTTATTGAGCAGAAATTGCATATTTATTCATTTATCCATTCACTATCCACTCGGGCTGGTGGTGCGTAACTATTTGTTATGTGTACCTTCGCATGGCCAAGATTTCGGTTGGGCGCGCGACTAACTTGAGATCAGGAGTTTACCACGTTGAGTCTGACTATCCAAATTTAGGTATGGACTGGTTTGGATAGAAGTCCATTGTGGCGGACCTCGTAGCCTGCGATATTACGTACTATCATCCCGACTTCACACTCCAAGCATGGTTATTTCATTCGCATCGCATATTTCATTACATCCGTAAGCATATGACATTTTGGGTTGTTATGTTTCTACACTTATATGGTCTAGATAGACTTAGCAGGATTTGTATATTGAATTGCATCCTCGACATCTGATATTTAGCTCTTTATGATTCTTTATTGCATAACTGTTCTATATTGCGTATCCTGATATTTATTGACTTATAGACTTGTCAGTATTTCTGCTTATTCCGATGATGTACGAATTATGAATTATCAGTATTTTCGGTATTGTATGATTATGACATTGTATTGAATACTTGGCACTTACCTTGTACACACACTTACACCACCCTCTAAGCTTTCTATAAGCTTATATATGATAGATGCGTGCAGGTGATGTTAGGCTGCAGCAGTGTTGAGCTTGGAGCATGCAGTGGTCTTCTAGAGCTTGATTCTCTATTTATGTATTTTCCATTCAGTATTGTATTCAAATGATTATATTAGTGGATATGTATTGATGATGTTGTCGTTGTAATCGATATAATCGACAGTGTAAGAAAAACTTTAAAGATTTTTCTTTTTGATAAAAAGTTTTCTTACACAGAAACCCTAAGATGTTCTAGTTCTTTTTAAGGGTTTTAATCACTTGGTGTTTTTGGAGATGGTATGTGAGGCTATGATTTACCTATGGCGAGCTTCCACACATCCAGTTGAGGCAGACGCTTGACTTGATCTTCCTGTTAGGCACTGTTGTCCGACTGACTCAACTTACAACATAATTGACAAACCAAGGCACGTAGTAGGTGTACTTTCAATCTCCCCCTTTGTCAATTACGTGAAAAAATACCCAAAACACCCTAGGAACATATCTAGACAGATACATCCTAAATTGTGTATACATGTATTAACACAATTTTACAAATTCTAAACACTAATGTACACACCCAATAAGTTTTCCCCCTTACTTCAAAAACTCCCCCTTTCTTGTTGCGGCTGCTCCGCCTAACACCTGCAACACAGATATACAATTTTTCGCTCGGGGTGTTTGAATTGTTCTCCCCCTTTTTGTCAGTCATTGGCAAAGGCATAAGACGTGATATTGACTGAAGATTGAAGCTTATAGGAGAACCATAGATAGATATATGTATATAAATGAGAACAGTGTAAAGCATACATCAATGAAGACCCAGAATGGAGTTAATAGAGCATTTAAGGCATAAGATAAACATGCAGACCATAACCCCAAAACTTCAATAAACCAGGGAGACAAAAATTCAAATGGCAGGAATAAAAGAACTAGATTTAGCCATATGTAAAGTAAGCTGCCCAAGATTGGCAGAAATATCCAATGTTGCCCCAGACAGTAACAATTTAAACCAACCAAAAATAAAGCCCATTGGAGGGCATATAAAAATAAATCAGTATTTTAGCCCAACCGTGGGCATATTCATCCAAAGAGAAAACAGTTAAAAAAAAACTGTCATACACACCACTGAGAGTGTAGAACATCCAAAAAGATACTGATGTTCATATGCAAAAATAAGAGTAAGGTGTGCATGATAGCATGCATGAATCCGGCATCAAGGAGCAGAATGGGATGACATCATGTCGTCCCGTCAGCACGTCAGTAGATTCACCAATTGTTAGACCGTGCTCTGAACTCCTTGAACCATTCTTTCCAGAATAGTGAGTCATTCCTTTACTGAGTGCATGTCCTTCCGAATGGCCTCAATCCTGTCCAGTTTGAGCCTTTTACCATATCCAACAGTTGATGTGGACAGAGCAACATCTAGTCCATGAGGTGCATCGTCAGCCATTGCATCTCCTTCCATGGGATCACCACCTTCTCCTCCTTCCCCTTCTGCATGAATGTCCTCCTTAGTTTCCTCCTTGTACTCATGAAATATCAGATCCATTTTCCAAATATTCTTCTTATTGAAAACTTTGAACGAGAAAACGGGATCAGCTGTGGATGGAAAGCCAATGCTTTGACAGATTCTACTGATAATCGAGGGATATGGCAGATGCAAATCTCTGGAAGTATGTATAGCATTGACGAACTGATTGACAATCAAGGTTGGAAGGCAGATATCTGTCCCAGTTGCAACAGAGTAGACTATCATAACCATCAGACTTATTAGATCTGATCAGTTCGTGCTTCATGGGTATAGGTTAGTGGTAAAAATCCCATGCATGACTCTGAACCGGGGCTCCATATAGCTAGCTTTCATGGCATTCCCTTTATGCCATGGGATATCTCGGTTATGACATAGGTATTTCGTCATTTTGGAGCGCACATCTGGAAAGTCCAGATCCCAGTTTGGAAGGCCTCCTGGAGCCATCTGTAGATTTAGAATCTGTGATATGGTTGCAGGGGTGATAAATACATCATCACCATCCATGGATATCATGAAAGAAAGAGGGTCAGCCACCGGGGAATGACATGCAGCGAAGAAGTTGCGTGTTCTTTCCAGTTGGCATGGTCCACCAAAATTCAGGATGGGCAGCCAACCAATTGCAGCAAACAGAGATTCTAATTTGTAGGGTGTTAAACACTCCCTGTCTACTTTTCTCTCAAAGATTAATTTCCTATTGGCATATTTTGGTGGCCATTGGATAGTAGGAGGAGGAGGCACTAGTTGAGACAGTTCAGGGATTTCAATTTGGGACCCACCGCATCGTGATCTTTGCCGTGTGGGGATCCTACTGTCCGGGATCCTTGCTCTCTCCCTTGAGGCAAGGACCTTTTGTCGAGTACCTCTTAAAGATTCTCCTGAACCGGATGCCACATTTTTGTCCTTTCCCATGTGAAAGAAAAAGGCTACTTGAAATATTGGGAAAAATGACAAAATTCCTGACAAACCAAGAGAAGAAGATTCTGATAATATTGGAATAATATTACCTGGTTTGTGGAGAGATTTGGTTAGTCCTACTTAGCTTAGGATGATTGGTCAAGAGAATCGGACAGGGAAGAGAACCGAACCACCTTTTGAAAAACCCTCTTTTTTGTTCTGCTGACTTTTATCGGGCGCCATTTGCCTATCATATCGTCCAACCTATCAATTGTATCGAGAAGTTGTCGATCGATGCTATCGAGACTACCCTCAATGATATCCATGGTCACATGACTTTTCACATTCTGAAGGTCCGTCGATCGTATCGACCGTTAGTCGATGAGATCGAAAGAAGGCCAGCGCTCGTATCGAAAGTAGATGATATTCAGAATTTTCACAATTTCGACACACTATCAGTTATTTCTTGGATTAATCGATATATATTAAAAAAATACACCAGTTCTGTACAAATATAAGCATGATAATGTTTATATACAAAAGTTAGAGGTCTCCAACCTCAGATGTAACATTGAGGACTTAGCAAAATTGCATCATTTCACCAATTATCCAGATTTCGATGCAAAATCTGAACGTGTTCTTATATGCTCAATAATTCAGGGTACAGAGTTCAGTTTTTCTTTCACTCTCCACCTTAAGACAGAAGTTTTTACTGTGGTACTTTTGTTATCTCACCAACTTGATCCAATGATTTCTTCATTCTGTCTTCCATTTTGGGTGGTGATAAATGGGTATTTTGCATTACTCTGGTCAGATTAAGTTTATCAGTGTGAATTTGACCAGAGTTATAAGAATTTTTCTTTAAGCATTCAAACTTGTAATGTCCCATATCACCACACAAATGACAAACTGGAGAAGTTCTTGTATTGCTACTTAAAGCAACAAATTTTCCAGTTTTCATTTTGATTTTCTCATACCCTAGGCCACTCTTATCTTTTCTAGGCCTTCGTATCCCTAACATTCTTTCAAGTTTTTCACCACTCTGAGAAAACTTATAGTTTATGTCGGCAAATTTTCTAGAATTTTCTAAGTCAATACAAAGTGAGTGGTTCTCATTTTTGAGTTTTGCATTATCATCTTTTAGCAGTTCAGCTTTCTGCATAAGTTTTGATAATTCTCCTTTTAGGCATAGGTTTTCCTTTTCTAATTGATCATTATCTATGAGATATTGTTGTAAATCATTGGACAAATGTATGTTTATTTCTAAGGTTCTGTCCAAGTCTTTCTGCAACAATTTCTTTTTATTTTCAGTCATGCCGATTTTTTTTAAGGATGTGGATGTTATGAATGTATAGTTGATTATAAGCATCTTGCAATTCATTTTGCTCTTTATCTTCTTCTTCTTCAATTTTCTCATTGTCAGATGAAAGTGATTCAATGGCTTGTTGTTCTTCTTTTCTTTCAGATTCCATGGGAATAATTGGAGTGGTGGAGACCATAAGAATTTTCAAAGGTTTTTGGTCATCATCACTCTTTGAGTCACATATTTCTGAGTTTGACTCTTACGTATCATCCCATGTGGCAGCCATCGCCTTGCCCTTTGTTTTTCTGTTTGAGCATTCGGTAAATAGGTGTCCATACTCATGACAGACATAACATTGTGGTTCTTTGTTTCTTTTCTCAAATTTGTCTGTAGGAGGTTTGTCATCCACCTTTTTACCTCTAGAGGGGCGATCGCGATTCCTTTGAAAGAGTCTTCTGAATCTTTGTGCCAGTAGAGCCACTTCCTCATCTTCATCTTCCTTTTCACTCTCACCATCCTCATGTTTTGATTTCTTAGAAGTTTTTAGGACAGTGTTTTTGAATTTTTGGGGTTGTGTGAAGTGTAGTTCAAAAGTTTGTAGCGAACCTACTAGTTCTTCTACTTTCATCTCATCAATATTCCTACACTCCTCAATTGTTGTTACCTTAGGATTGAAGCGTTCCAGTAAGGATCTTAAGATTTTTCTACATATTTTAGGTGTTGGAACCTTCTCTCCCAATCCACCCATGGATTTACAAATGATGTTCAATTTTATGAAAAACTCCATAAATGTCTCATGTTCTTCCATCCTGAGATTTTCAAACTGTGAAGTTAAGAGTTGTAGTTTAGATCTCTTCACAGTACTTGTGCCTTCATGGGTCGTTTCTAGTAAATCCTATGCTTCCTTGGATGTCCCACACATACTTATTTGATTAAATATATCTTGGGACATGGCACAGTAGATGGCGTTTATTGCTTTTGCTTCAGCATTTCACTGTTCTTTGTCAAACGCCGTCCACTTCTTATTAGGTTTGGGTTTAGTGATTGTTGTTTCATTTTCAAGTACAATTTTTTCAGATGGTACCACGTATCCTTTTTCAACTGCATCCCAAACTTCATGATCCAAAGATCTCAGGAAGTAGTGCATTCTAGCCTTCCAGTAAGCATAATTTGATCTATCAAATACTGGAGGTCTAATGACAGATAAGCCCTCTCCTTTGGTCATATTTCTACTTCAGTCAAGATCACTCTCTAGGCGGTGAAACCCTTAAAGAGAGACCCGTTCTAATACTAATTGAAATAGTGGTGAAGACCGCTTTAATTGAAGTAGGAATATCCCAATATGTTCTAGAGGGGGGTGAATAAGACTTTTTAAAGTTTTTATGAATTATTAGAAATCCTACCACACTAATCCTATCTCAGGGTATAGATAAGGATTACTCAAAATTAACTCTACTGGCTTCCAAGCCTGGTAGAGGATCCAATCATAGAACTATTTAAATGATAAGCATGAAGTAGTTATAGTCTATGATAGATGTGACTGTGTGTGAAGTGTGAGCAGATATGAATGTAATTAACATAATCACACAAATAATCAAGCACAAGAATCAAACACAAACACAGTCATTTTTATAGTGGTTCGGCTACTTGTCTACTCCACTCCCGGCTTCCACACTCAACCCTTGAGTGACTCGATTTCACTAAGGAGGTTTTCCATGGTTCACCTCAAACCTAAGGTTTTAAATCAGGTTCACCTTCAACCTTTACAGAGGTTTCTACTCGGTTCACCTCAAACCCTAGAGTTTTGCTGGTGTACTCCTAACCAAATGTTTATGCCCACACAGGGCAAGGGTCCACACAACGAACCCGGAGGTTTCTACTTGGTTCACCTCTAACCCTGGAGTTTTTCTGGCATACTCCTAACCAGATGTTTATGCTCTCCACAGAGCAAGGGTCCACACAACCCACCCCGCACGTACACTCCCGTCGGAGGCCTCTTTCGAGGACTTCAAAGGGTGAGCAACACTTAAAACCCAATCCTAGAAAGGAATGATCATAAATGTCCTCTGGACTCTAGATACTTACAAATAAGTTGATGAGTCCCATTCAGCGAAGTGTTGAAGATCTCCTTGATGTTGAAGGGTCTTCATCTCCCTTGATCCGTACCCAAAAGATATACCGATACTAGGCTTTAGGTTGGGTCAAGGTTATGATGGAATACCACTCTCTAAAGATTGTCCTATAAGGAATATAGAGTGGTTCCAATCATCTATGCATTCAAGGCATCCCAGCTTAATGATTTTCCATTAAGATAGTAGCTGGAGGATCCTTGAATGCGGAAGTTCATTCCCCAATCCACTCTAAGAGATATCAATGATGAGGGTGGATTGGAGGATGAACTTCCTAAGAGAAAGGGCTTAGGTAAATGATAGGATGGTTAAAACTCTCAAAAGCACTCTCTTCTTTCTCTACCAGCAATAAAGACTAATCTCTCTATATATAGGCAAAAGGTTCCAACGGATATAAACGGTCATATTTATGACAGAGTTCGATATCATTGAGCAGTCGTCGATATGATCGAGTGTATACTCTCAATTGTATCGACAGACCTCTCGATGATACAAACTCAATTGTCATTTCGCTTTTAGAAACCTTTCGCCAACTGGTCGATGGGATCGAGACACACATCGATGTTATCGAATTTCGAACTCCGATTCCATTGAGCGATGGATCGATCTATCGACAGGTGAAAATAAGAGAGAAGCCTTGAAGAATTTCAGGTTCTACAGATATGATCGGGTAACAGTCGATATCATCGGAATTTGTGCATCAATCATATCGGAGACCTTGTCGATGGGATCGATAAATCGTATAGATTTATCTATAAGCTTGCTAGACGATTTATGTCCGGACTCGATCCAATCGACGAGGTCTTGATATGATCGATATATGAATATCGATTTATCAACTGGCACCCCGATCAACATTAAAAATAACCTGAAATTCATACTGGTGAAAACATGCGCCCACAATCGATATGATCGACTGACATCCGATATGATCAATATTTGAGTTCAGATTGAATCGGATGGTCATCGATATATCAACGCTTATGTTAGTTTTCTTTAGAAAAAATAGGGGCGCCGGAAAATAGTCTGTCGATAGTATCGATCTTCTTCCGATAGGATCGATATTCGAATATCGATGATATCGACTCACCAGTCGATATATCAATAAATCGTCCAGATGATTGTTTGATTGTTGGACGCTTTTTGTCCTCACTCGATTGTATCGATTTGAGATGCCGAGGACATCGACAGAGCTGGTCGATCATATCGAAGGGGTAATCAATATAATCGACAGTGTAAGAAAAACTTTAAAGATTTTTCTTTTTAATAAAAAGTTTTCTTACACAGAAACCCTAAGATGTTCTAGTTCCTTTTAAGGTTTTTAATCACCTGGTGTTTTGGGACATGGTATGTGAGGCTATGATTTACCTATGGCGAGCTTCCACACATCCAGTTGAGGCAGACGCTTGACTTGATCTTCCTGTTAGGTGCTGTTGTCCGACTGACTCAAATTACAACGTAATTGACAAACCAGGGCACGTAGTAGGTGCACTTTCAGGCTCTACACTACTTAATATAACTCATAGCCTAGTCTGCAACTCACTAACTATAATCCAAATTCTAAGCTTATACGCTAGATGGTTTCATACCATTTCTAATACTAGGGATTGTTCTATCGCTTAGAGTCAGGATTATCTAATTGAAATTGGATTCCCTATATCGTTAGATCTTTCAAATCTAGGAGTACTAACCCTAGGTCCAAAACTCTAGATGTCCTAGCACTAAATGGTCACTGTTTATGGACTAAGCTACTGCGTTCGGTCTCATCCGTGGGTAAAAACGGAGAGATCGAGAAAATGGCTAAAACTAACTCAAAAAGAGCCATGGAAAATTGATGAAATGGAAGAAAAGGCTCACCTAATGGGTTGCCACGAATCTAGGTTTGAAAGAGGAGTGTAATGGGTCAAAGAAAGGGAAAATAGAAGATAGGAAGGATCAAGATAGTAGGGGTTGGGGGCTGGCACGATTTTGGAGCTTCAAATGGGAGCTTGGGAGCTCCAATCGCAGAAAATGGATTAAGTAGTTATTGGATATGATTGAGAATAGTGGAGGGATGATGGAAATAACGAAAAATGAAGGGAGGAATGATTGGAAGGGAGGTTGGAGAGAGAAAACAGCAAGTTGAGAAGAAAAAGATAGCTTGGGGGGTGATTTTGTAAAGGAAGTAGGTGATTGGGAGGGTTCTAATCAAGGAACCATGGACCAGTGGGGTCCATAAGTCTTCAAACTCGGTCGTCCCTCACCGGCCCGTCTGGCCGAGCCCACTGGTCGGTGAGGCCTTGCCGACTCGGCGAGGTCCTCGCTGGTCTCTGGACTGTTCGGCGAGGGCTCGCCATTCCGGCGAGGCCCTCCCCCCTCCTTGGGTCCAGATTGATATGGGTCCTCCCTAGGTCCCCCTAAAAATGCCCCGATTGGGCCCATGCTCCGATTTGACTCGCTTCGGGTCGTTTCAGAACAAAACTAATGCATATTGATATCTACCAATTTCTAACGGCTGTGATGGAATAAAACACAATCTAAACTCGTCAATCGATGGTCTAGAAGTGATTTGGGGTCCTAGCGTGTAATCAGGAGTGTACGGATTCGATCTCGATGAACGTTTTCAGTAAACTTTCACCGACAAACAAAACTGGGAGTCCTAACCTGTTTCTAATTTCCGTCGCTCCCTTCCTATGTCAGAGTGTGTCAGTGTGCATCGTGTTACGATAATCTAGGTCCAATTTAATCCAATCATACTCTGATACCATCTGTAACATTCCGAAAATCGAGGGTCGAGCATAAACTCCACTCCCGAGTTCCAGAACATCACTTATGCAACATTTTCAATGATGGATGAATGTCAGCTATATTAGTTCATAAAAAATGAAGTAGATTAAGCCAAAACAACATATCATACTCTAGAAACAGTTAAATTTTGTAAGCAAAAGACTGTGATAAATATATAAAATGTATAAATGATTGTAAGTCTCTAGAGTGTGAACATGTTACCAGGTTATCTAAATACATGTATACTACAAAATAGAAAGAAAAGAATATACATGGGTGTGTAAATAAAAGAAAAAATACCAAGTATATTGGCATCTAATCAGTAACCTTGTAACCCCATCGATCAGAACCTGCATATAAGAGGGATCCTCCTCATCATCATCAAGTCCGGCTCCATTGATCGGCAGTGCCATCATCTAAAACTAAAACAGGGACTGGTCGGTGTGTACAACACCGTCCCGCAACGTGGGAGTGAGTAGCTAACTCAGTGGAATCATAGAGCAAAGATTAACATGTTATCAAATCAATCACGCGATAATGGTAAAGCAAGCAATCAAACATTCCTAAACACTATGATTAATGCAAGGATGAGATGCAATAATGATGCATGCCCTCACCGACATACTCCCTCATACGACACCATCTTACGTCCGCGGCATGCTTTCTTCCCTCAGTGCTCCACATCTTCCAGGCACATGCAGTGCGATATGAATATGATTATCGAGTTGTTATTAGTCCTTTTTATACGGCAGGATTGGGAAACTAAGGTACTTCCCTTATATCATTTCCAATAAAGATCCTGTCTAGGGTCGTCACTCCTAGTAGTCTCATACGATGATATATTTCTAGGTCGCTGCAAGGGCTGTCAGGGCTGTTGCATGCACTCATTGCTCTGCTGCCCCATCACCTTATCAATACAGTCCTAGTTGTACTTTTATTTCCACGGAAGGATCGTCGCCTCACGTAGACTCAGAGTATGCTCGAGGTCACTACAAAGGGCTGTTAGGGCTGTTGCACTCACTCGTTGCACCGCTCCCCCATCACCTTATCAGTGTAGGCTGACAGCTCAAATATAGTGTCCCATACCACCATAATCGGCTCACAAGTCTGGGTTACTCACTGGTCACTACGGGAAGGCTCGTGGCCCTAGCGTAGGCCGACAGCTCAACCACGGTGTCCCATACCACCATGCCCGGCTCATGAGTCTTAATGGATCAAGGTACCACGGTTATCAGGGTTATCACAGGTAAGTTCAGTACCTTAGGTTCAAGCAGTTATGACCAATACAAGGTGAACATACAGTGGTCAGTCAGGTTGCTTGACGAGCTCGACTAGTACGAGCGCACCTCAAGCTGAACGAAATGAAGTGTATAAACACCTCGTGTGGCCTAACCACTGCCGTCAACCAAAGCACGACTCGGGTTCGTCGACGCGTCCTTCGTGGCGAATAAAATCCAACCATGAATTCAAATCTGTTACCAACTGCCTCGACTAGAGTATAGCCCCAAACACTTGTAATCTAAATCAATAATCATATGAGAGAGACAGAATTGAAATACAGGAAATTCCAGCATGTTATCAGCATGTTATAACATACATCATAAGCAGTTAACCATACACGGGTACTTCACACATAAGGTAATCAATTGAAATACAACAAGCATGGAGGAAATCATGTATATCATCAAATTAGTTGAGAATCCAGTCTCAACGCTAATCTACAACACCATTTACTCATTACTTACTAATACATACATTTATACAAACACTTAGACTACACAACTCCAACGTACTTGACGTATGCTGATTTCAACATATAATATGACAGATCCTTATATCAAGGAGATGTCTAATACACAACAATCATGTTCTTACATTCAAAACATATGGCAGGCATAAATCATATTGATTTAGGCATTTCAACAAACACTTAGTCTACACACATTAGTCTACATAGCATATGTCGGCCAATATGTACATTAGGGCGAATCTCTTCGCCAAACAGATCATATATGTATAACTAGTATAGGTACACGGTAAATACTCATGGCAATCATATCAGCACAATACATACGTATATAGTATTTCCTACAAATACCTAAAATATCCTAAATCTCATATTCTTCGTACGTATTCGAAATGAAAAATGGACAACATGTTCTACATGTCAAACAACATTCTTGTCAACAATCTACCATTAAATGGCATTGAAAGCTTTGAAAAATGGTAAACTAAGCGTCTAAAATTCGTACCTTACGCCGTAGGAGCATAATGAATCGAATAGGAACTCCACGTTATCGTCAACGACTGATTGGCAACCTACAACACAAGGTGAGTCAGCTACTTAGATACTGGTACCCATAGGAGCCTTAAAACAGGCTAGGGTTAGGGTTTTCTTACCTAGAACAAAACCAGAATCGCTGGAATAACGACGCAGGTGGATGGCTTTGGCACGTGGAGCAGCAGGGAAGAATCCCAAAAGAAAGCCCCAACTTCTCCCTCACTTTCTCTCTCTTTTCTCTATTCTCTCTCCTAGGGTTTTCCCCAAATTCGTATGGGTTAGAAAGCTAAGGGTTTAAGGCCCTTTTATAAGCCCAAATATGACCAAAATAGACTTTAAGTCAAGGTATACTTAATTTATAACCAAATCGGGTCTGTTCCGATCCAACGGAGCGCTTCAAGAGGTCTTGTTACTAAATCCGGTCGGACTTAAGCTCTCTAATATTGGATCTAGGTCAAGCTAAGTTTTTAGTCCGGTCGGGTTTCCAGATCGACCGTAGCGGACCAGTTTCAGTTCAGCGGTCACCGAAACTCGATCAAGGCCACAAGTGCTATGACATGTAAGGGCCACCTATCCTGATCCGAGGGTGAAATTTTGTCGAATCCTAACGGTCAGAACGCTTAAAAATGTCGAGTAAGCGACATGTGCCAGATTTTTTAAAAATTGAATTAATTTTCTAAATATTTTCCTTTTCTCACTCTCTTCACTCCGGACTCAGTAAAATGGTCTCGGGATATCGGTTGGCTTGATTTTCGAAATGATTGTCAAGTCCAACTAGGCGGTCGTAATTGTCTAAGTTCATCGCTATCGGACTTTCGACGCGCGGTCTAGATCCAATACAAAGTTTCAAAGGGTTCCTGAGAACAAACATGTTTAGAGTTTGATCCTGGATTTTAGGGTAAGGTAGCGTCAATGATTCTGTAGGTTCTGGGTCTTACAGATCGTATTTAAAGTGGTTGGTGCTAATTTCACAGGTAATCTAGTTTAGCGCTAGCTAAAACACATTAAATTTCTAAAGAATTTGGTTCTAAATGATTTATTTGGCTTTGGAATTGGGTTCTGAGAGGTTACCAAAGTGTTATGGTTGACTCATTGCCTAAGGACGTCTAACCCCAGGTTGGCAAAAAATTCGGGGTGTTACATAAAGATATGGTAAGATCACATGTTTAGCTACTTGCCCAATGTGTAAATAAAATCAAATGAGATTTAGAGGTTGGGATTCGTACTCTAATGGTGAGTTGAATATTTTCTTTTAATACAGAGGGACTTTTCGATACAGATAAAATGAAACGAGAAAGATATTCTTAATGTCAATCATAAAGAGTAATAGCAAAATACCTATTCGATTAGTGAATTGATTCCAACGCATGAGTGTAGACTCATATTTCAACTAAAAGTTATCAACTACTTGATTAACATTACAGTTTACACTACGGAATGCAAATAGTAGGCTGAAAGTAAAAGATTACACTAAGAAATATAATTTCCTTGATATGGAAAGTAGAGGATTACACTAAATAATGTAAATTGACTTGTACCTAAGAGGATAATTTGAAAAATAGATTTAATTTATTTAGGTTGGTATGAGACTACTCTTTCTCTTGCATCCCTCTTATATTTATAGCTTTGATCTAGCCATCTAGATCCTTCTCATGTCCCGACGGTTACCATAGTCGTTCACCACTACTTAGCTTTTTATGTTTCTCTCTTTGTAATATGTCCTGTAACCATTTCACACGATTGCTTCTTCATCTGTCGCTCAAACAATAACACGCTCCAATTACTATTATTAAGAAATCTTCTCCGTACATATCAACATATTTACGAATATATATACCATGTGGATTTGTACAAATCACATGTAACTCTCCTTGATTGGTTCTAAAAGGGCATGATGATAATGAGGATGAACATTGCCCTTCCCACATTGCTTCACCTTTAGGAAAAGGTGAAAGCGATGTGTGACCCCTCATAAATGTAGCATTTATTGTCTACACATATCAGCAAATTGATGACCGACTTCGTCCGATTCACCGTAACACATCAGCGACAGCTGCACTTTATTGAAGCAAGGGATGAACCTTATGCCAACACATGTTATTACATCATTTATAAAAAAATTACAATGATGCCCTCATAAATGCATCTTCCCCTCAACCGATATAAGCATCATTTCAAATTCTTTTTCATTCTTACGCCTTCATTCCCTATTCTTCTTCTAAACAACTCCAACTTTCGATTCACTTCTCGAGCAATGACTGCCTTTTCATCTTCCACCCCTTCATTCCATCAAAATGATTTAATTACAGTGAAGAATGCGCTACTGGTAAGTGCATCGATAAAAAAATATTTCAATCATCCATTGGTGATTACCACTGCTTAGGTCCAACGTTCACTACATCAACAAAGGTAGATGAAGTCAGCATGATGGATCCCATATTTCCTCTCTGTCCCCGGTAGATATTGTAGATTCAATTTGATTATGTCTCTGTTGTCGCCAACACTTTGAAGAATCCTCGGTCATGGCCGAAACCACTCCTGGAATGGGAGGCTTAGTTCGCTCGTGTATCTTCTCAACATGAGGCATCGTGGAGAGAATCAGGCATTTATGAGTGTATTAAACTCTACGGCTATGACTATCTGCCTGATCCATGCCTTTTCATCATAGCTTCAACATTTTGGAGTTCATCTACTAATACTTTCTTCTTCAGCTACAGTCCCGTAAGCCCAACCATATTTGATGTCTCAGCTCTAACCCAACTTCTCCCTTTTAGTGAAGTCGCTTATCTAGGCTTTGCACAGAAAGAGGCTAAACACTTCACAAACAAGGCTGGTAAGGCCTATTCTTACTTCATGACAATCTACCATAATCATAGTGGACTGGTCGATTATAAAGAGCGTACAACTTTCCTGCTGCTTTGGATCTATCGACATTTGCTTTATGTGAATGCCTTGCAAATCACTACCGAATACATTTCACTGGCTGAGGCTCTTGCCCACGGTTGAAAGCTTGCTTTAGCACTTTTCGTGCTCGGCTATTTGAACAAGTGGATCTATAAAGTTACTAGCAAAAGTTTATATTCTCGAGGAGGACCGATGTGGATTCTTCAGATGTGGATTTATGAGTACTTCCTTCTCTTGTACATCACTCCATCCATTTTGAAGCCATCAATAGTTCATATGTCAAGCACGTCATCCACTCCCCTTAAGAATCTCAACCATTATCCGTGTATATTGATAAATTGTTCTTCACTTTGGACAAAGGCAAGTGGAATCAGTCATTCATGCCATTCCATGAGGGAGAGTATGCTCTTGGTTGGCTTACTAGTCAGCATGCACAAGAAGATGATGATGCGGCATCCTAAACGCTCTTAGCTTAGGAGAGCTACTTAATCGGCCAAGACTTTTTCCCTATGGAGGTTCAATCGAGTCTGGTAAGAATGTCAAGGCTAGGATGGAACAATATGACCCAAACTTGCTTGCTCAGCAACTTGGTCTAATTCAATGCATCCCTTATCCCCTTACTCAGAAGACCTGCAACCAACTACCCTTCAGTTGTCAGATTACAAACAATCTCGAGCTCTACCGATCTCTACTTTCTTCTTTTCGAGAAGCCAATCAGGCTCTTAACCTCCCTTGTTATCCAAATCAACCACAAGTAATGGATATTTTAATTGCTTGGTGAGAGAACCATTATCAGAGGTTGTTGAAGAAATCTCCGAAGGAGATTATAGCTCGTCTTTCTTCAATGGTGTATAAACTATCAAAGATAATGAAAAACTAGAGCATTAGGGATCCACTTATAGTCATGTTAATGCTACTTGGTTCAATTAATAACTCAAATGGAATTGAAGTCCTATTCTATCCAGTTGGATGATAAAGCAATTAAAACATAATTCATTCACCAAAATAAAATTTAAACATTCATTAGATTGGTTCCTTCATAAAGCATTAATGTAATCATCACAAGAAATTCAAGCATCTACCATGCTCGAAGTCAATGATAGATCAAGGAATTTTACAGATCACACAATTGCAAAATAAGTAAGAATATATCAACAAGACTTCTTAAGCATCCACTATGCCTAGAGTCAACAATGGATCAAAGTAAACTAAAAATACTTCTTCGTTCAAACCATAAATCAATGAATTGTTCATCATGTAAACGTTTAACGCCTTGATTTTCGAGACCTAAGTATACAACTTGTTTCATAAAAACCTAGGAGTTAACAGATCATAAAGAGATAACCAATATAAAATTAAAGTGCAAATAATAGGAATCAAGAGTAGCATAAGATATGACCGAAATAAGAACAATATCCTGGTCCACCTAGCTAGGGACCCAAACACAAATCTTCAAATTAAAATGTTCAAAGTAAGCTATAACAACTAAATCTACTGGTTCTGCCCAACGTATGTAGCCACTTCCTAGTGAGGCTCCTCCTAGTACAATTCTTCCTCCGTTGCGGTCGCAACAATCCCAAGATCTGCTAAGTATTCGTCCATCTCTGTATCTACATCCTCTGTACAGTTGAACATCGATGAATAAGTAGTCGGTTCAGTGTGATTTCCCCTCAAGATTACACTCCCTCGCCCTAGACAAGATATAGTATAAAACAACCAGACAAACAAAACATAGTAAATGCAATCTTATTATATGCATGGATACGTGAATGTGTCATCGACCCGGGAATGCTCATCTGTTCAACAGTTGGGCTTGTCACCCATGCAAAGGCTGATCATTAGCGAAGCATGTCAGGTGCATACATCACGTACCACATAATGACTACTTATCATACATCACGTACGTAAATTGATAGTTGGCGATACCACAATAATCGGAGGCACGTGCTACAACATCCAAAAGACATCCACCCGTTATTGTAAATATGCCATGTATATATGATTAGCCAAACCATTATGAGTCCAATTACAATCAACCGGTTTAATAAAGCTCAAGGTCACTATAGGGGGTTCGTCACCCAGTGTAGGCCAACAGCTCGGGCATAGTATCCCATTCCACCATCCTCGGCCCATGAGTTTACCGCCTTAGGGTGTGGATAGAACCCATCAACACATGGCCAATCAACTCTCAATGTATGGGAAACTACCATTGTATGTTGACTAGGAATGAAGTGTTGAAGACATTAAATGTGAGACGGTATGTATGATTCAAATGCGGATAAACAGCGGCAATAACAAATGTTGAAAGGTTCATTCCATAGTCAAGTAGGTGAAATCACTCCATAGATGGTAAGCCTCATGAATCAAAACTGCCACTAACCATAACCTCCATGTTAGGGGTCTAATCTTATCACAATCTGTTCTTTTACACCCTAAGTACGGACTCTTTTTAATGGAAGTTCTCCTAGAGAGATTACAAGTCATGTGTGCCTTGCAACCAATATAATAATAAGAAGGTATGGCATGGAGGTTCAAGCATAATTTAATAGTCAAAATAGAACTCATGTACACATGTAATTCAAGAGTCATGTAACCATAATTTATCAGTTCTAAAGCATGTACTTGAGGAAGCTAAACATGTAATTCATGTGTTTGAGTAACCAGTCAAGTAGCTTAGAAAATTTTAACACATACACTTAAGCAAACTAATCGACTATTTTAATCCATCTAAGACATGTTAAGTTAACTAACCAAGTATTCAAATCAATTTTAAGATATGAGTTTAAGTAATCTAACCAAGTATTCTAACATGATTTTAAGTAAACTAGCCAAGTATTCTAATCACTTATGAGGCATAAGTTCGAGCAAACTACCCGAATGATTAGCCATTTCTAGGTTAGCATTCGTAGTTATAGTAAGGGATATCCTTAGCCTAGTTTAGGGATGGAAAGCTCAAGAGGAGAAGTCATCACCTAGAGAGTTGCGGTCTCGTCCTTGATCCGAATTCCCATGAGTATCTTGCGGCCTAAAGTCATGTAAGCAATCTCCTAGAGTTATTCCCAATATAATTACTTGTTTTAGAGGGCATTAGAGTCCTTAGAATGAATGGGGTTTGTAAGGACCCGATAATCAAAAGAATTTGGGCCTAAACAGGCCCACCAGATTTTATATCCACATGTGACATATGGTGGGCCTGAGACCACCCCTAGTTAGGGCTTGAACTGGGCCTGGTTTAGCCCAACCATTGTTGTATGGTAGTGGCCCCGAAACTAGGCCTGAACTTACCTGGTTTAACCCACCTTTTACTGCCTAACGGAGACCCAGAAAACTGGGCCTTTTCCTGATTCATGCGGCCCATCGACCCCAGCCCAGACATGGCCCAGCGAGACTCATGATGCGGCCCACTGAGATTTTGGCTCACTATGATCTATGGTGCATCCCACTGAGGTTTACCTCAAGTGCGGCCCACTGTGATTTAAGTGAGGCCTACTGGTATTTAGACTGGGTGCGGCCCACTGGATTTGGAGGGCGAGGCCCACTGTGACCTGCGATGTGGTCCACCTGCAACGTGCAAGACCTGGACTTTGCACTGGCCCACTGTAGTGTGTGGTGCGGCCCATAGGGCGGGCTGGGACATGATTCTTGGCCTGGACTAGGGCCGATTTGAGCCTGTTTTTGGGTCTAGTTTCGGCCCAGATCCAGGGTTGATTTCAGCCCAGCATATGGCCCACATGAGGGATGCCTTCAGCCCATTTCCATGGCCCATCTAGGGGCATTTTTCAGTCTATTACATGGCCCATTTGAAGGGCACTTTGAGTCTAGATTGCAGCCCAGCTGAGGGCCATTTTCAGCCCGTCACACGGCCCAGCTGAGAGTCTGCTTTAGCTTAGATTGAAGGCCTAGCTGAGGCCTATTTTTAGCTCAAATCGAGGCCCAGTTGAGGCCTAATTTTTTCTCAGCGTTTGGACTACCTTCAGCTTAAAACCTTGGCCCATCTGAAGGCCATTTCCAGTTTAACTCACGGCCTAGTTGAGGCTTGTCTTTCAACTCAAATCAGGGCCCAACTGAGGGGTGTTTCAGCTTGGATTCATGGCCCCGATGAAGGTTCATTCTCAGCCCTATACCTCGCCTGATCTCAGCTCTCTTTGTGGCCCACTGTATAGGTGTAGGGCATGGCCCACTAAGTTCGAACTCAGGTGCCAGAGTTTGGACTTGTAACGAGTCAGGGCCTGCCTGACTTGATGAGTTTCGACTGTTACTTATTGGAGACGGGGCCCTGATTTTAGCTCCTGGATTTGGACAGCTGCAAGAAGTCTCATGGCTTCCTCCTTGGCTGCCCTTGATCCTCACTAACCTGACTCTACCCGAGACAGATGGGTTAACTCAGTGCAGTGCAACATCGAGTCGCACAACCACTCGTTCTCCTCTCTCCCTTTCACTCGTTCTTTCCTCCTCCTCTCTCTCTCTCTCTCTCTGTCTCTCTCTCTCTCTCTCTCTCTCTCTCTCTCTCTCTCTCTCTCTCTCTCTCTCTCTCTCTCTCTCTCTCTCTCTCTCTCTCTTTTTCCCTCCTTGGTGCAAATCCCAAGAGCATAATATTTCTTTTATAGGCATGAGACAACTCATCCAACAGTTGGAAAGGAAACCCTTCTTGCAACGGCCACTATTGAAGATCCGTTATGCATGGGATCCATCTGACCCTGAGGATGGATTTTTCTTGCCATGGCCCACCATAAAAGCACAGTTTTATCCCTGGTGGGGTCCATCTCGTGATCATGGGTCGGATGGGTTAACGGAGAAGATGACTTGGCCATTCATGGCTGATTTTTGTATAGAGTATTTTCATATGATCTGGTCCGTTTGAATGGACCAGATGAGGCTGCTGATCACTTAGGGGCCCAATTTTTGGACCTTTTACGTGTGTTTCAATTTATCTCATGAGATACTCTGTATCTCACCACCTTCTCGTGAGATGAGACATTTTTCTCCATTATCTTGTACCGCCCAAGGTGAGGAGCTAGGATTGTTCCATGTAGCGCAGGACACAGCCAGAACGGTGATATCACACATTTCCCAAAAGGGAGAGACCTCCTTTTTACTTTTCTCTGTCTGGCTGTTTTTGGCAATGGGAGAGTGTGCTCTCTTACGGACGAATGGATGGATGAGATTGAGTGGCCACACTGATCCTGGACCACCCATGTGACCCCATGTTGGCCCACCACCCAATGATCTTAACCATTCATACACTTTGATCGGTCCCGATCCCAAATCTAAGTCCCCTTGCATGGGTCCGGTCAGGCTATACGTTTTTGGTCATCTAGACCCCACAAATCTAATGGATGGTTTGGATTAACTGGTTAGTAGCCGAGGTGGGCCACCTTAGGAGCTGACGTCCATCATATTCAAAAATCCAATGGGCGGGAGAAACTCCCAACCTTTCCTTAAGGTGGGTCGGGTGAGCGCTGGTCAAACCAGCGACCCCCATCTCATACACGTCGTGCACGGGTGCGTTTCGTGCACTCTCACTTCGTGTGGGGTCCACCGTGATGTTTATGATAAATCCACTCTGTCCATTCACCTTGGGAGCGCTCTCTAGGGGTCCTGGCCAAGTAAGGGGCAGATGTGAGGCCCACGTGGGTCGTATCACACGTTCTAGGCCTTTTTACGGTTAATACACCTTGATCCAATGACTGGATCGGTTTGATACTTTGTTTCAACGGTTAAATGGAAATTTTTGAGGTAATGAGTGCTTGGTTGGCTATTCACTAGCCTTTGAAGGTCGATCTCTATTGCATTCACTACAAGAAAAATGGGTAAAGGCTACGGATTTAATCCGTAGCCATAGACCTATGGCTATGGATTCAATCCATAGCATGACCGTCGTCGTAGGTGTCGAATCAATAGGTCTAAAACCTATGGCTATGGATTTAATCTGTAGCCATAGCTTAATATAGGTACAGATATAATTCGTAGCAAATATTTCTGTAGCCAGAAGCACCTACAGTTACGGATATTATTGGTAGCTAAAAGTAGTGTTGGATCCGTAACAATATGCTGAATTTTATAAGAGCTACGGTTGTCTGAGTCAAAGCTACGGTTAATATCCATAGCTATTTCCTACATTAAAAAATTTTATAATCATTCATTCAATTACCACCTGCAGAATCATTCATTCATTCATCCAATTACCACCTACATGATCATTCATTCATTCATTCATTCAATTACAATCTTCATTTTATTCCATGGCCTTATGACAAAGGGATCACTTTGTATATTTTTTTAAAAATCAAAATTAAAACTGTTTGTACAGGGGAAAACAATGCAACAGCCTGGTAGATGGTTATATATCTTAAGTTCTTTTCAACTAAGTCTCACTCAACCATGATTTAGAAAAAATAAAAAAGATAAGTTCATTTGAACTGGTATTTATTCAACAAATAGCAACAGCTGAAAAAAGGGGCTGATCATTCACTTTTGCCATTTTGTTATGAGGCAACAAAGTTGCGGATGACTTCCATGGCCAATTGGTGAGCAATCTTGTTCTGTAGCTTTGCAAGTTCATCCATGACTTCATATGTGTCTTTGTCAACAAAAAGCTTTAGATTAAATCATGCCGGTGCCTTTGTTATGCCCTCCCACTTCTCAACTGTCTCTTTCAGTTTGTCAAAGCCCTGCATAGGACAGGAAGAAACTTAATGTATACTTACTTTTCCAGTATAGAACCATTCGGATTTTCTATTAGTTGCCCCAGGAATGATATGTAGATGAAAATGGGGCAAAACCAAGCATTGAGACACTACTGATGAGGAAAGCGTGTTAATAACATTGATAGTGAATCAAATCCTACTATTTGATTTGAATATGATAACAAAGGATTCACAATTTAACTTCAATGTTGTTTGACAATTGTATGTGAACAGTAAATTTGGAGTACCTGCCCAGGCCCATGTAGAGGTGGGTTTCAAAGCAACTTTCGACAAAGACATGGTCAATCATTCAACTAGACCAACCATTCACATTTGCAGAGCAGAAAATTGAGAGAAATACCAAACCTGAAGAAATTCCATAAGCTGCACCAGCTGCCACAAGAGCTATCCTCCTTTCGTTGTTGTTTTCCATCATTGTCGAGCACCCATTTGCACATGATTTACCAATATCAACACTGGGTCCCTCAGGACCTAAAGAACAACTAGTGCCAAATGTTATAGCAGCCTAGATGGCCTTTATTCTAGGGAAGACTCCAGCTAGCAGATCAAAACCCTACCTCTGAGAAGACCTTGGCTGCTTTATTTGGTCAAAAATTTCAAGTAATCCATGCATCATGCCAACGACAACTCCTCCAGTCACTGGAATTAACAGTATCACGTGCCATCTATCAGCTAGTCTCTGCAAATGGAGCCAAGCAGCCCCTTCATTTGGAGTACCTGCCCAGGCCCATTCGTGTATTACATGAACCTAATTAAATTAAATAATGTATGTCAGCAACACATCAAGGATCATGACTTTGGGAAGCAATTATGAAATGACCTCAGACAATCATTAAAATAGAAATCATGCATGTTTGAAGCAAATGCTCTAGCAAATCAATAAAGTAATTATGGTACTAAGATACTCTCCTAGCTTCACTACTACTAGAGAGAAACCATGTGTCACGAGAATATTCGAAGGAAATCAAAATCTAATATAAAATCACTGGGAGCATACATGATTTTCAAATGTTCCCAATACCAATCATATTGTCGGTATATGTTTTACCCAAACACAGATGATACACAGTGTAAACTGGCCACCTGATAAAAAAAGAAAAAAGGAAATAAAAGAAATTATATGCTCACTCTGTCCTCATGCAACCCGCAAAGTTATCGTTGAGCTTTGGCAGTTTTCGGCTGTCCACATCCAAGATAGCAGCATGCTTGAAAAAATAAGGTTCTATTTCCCCTCTAACTTCTTCCGGCATTTGGGACAATCTTCTAGTCCATTTATTCATCATCACCTAAACACTGCATTGTTACCATCAAAACCAAAAAAACCACAAAACACAACAAACTCCAATCAGCTACTGGCCTATGTATTTATTTAGTGTATGGTCTGAAAAATGAAGCAGATCCAAACCTTAAGTGGACCACACAATAGGGACTCCATGCCCACCATTAAAAACTTCTTAGGATGGGCATTTAATGAAGCCCATAACATTATGGTGGGCCCTAGGAATTTTTAAATGGTGGGCATACAATGAAGCCTATAACATTAAGAAAGGTCTGGAAGAAAAAGGAATTTGCATTTACAGATGTACAAGACATGCCTTGAAAAAACTTGCAACAGGGTAACCTTCATAATATGTAGTTTAACAAAGTAGAAACATAGATCATCTTCCTCTTCCCCTAAAAATAACAAAAATCCAAGACTAGTTGCCAAACTCTGATTTGCAGAAAACCAAAATAGAAAAAAGAAAAGAGTCAAGAAAGACAGAACCTCCAGTCTCATACACCTTAATGTGGCAAATTGCATACAAATAAGCATTTCTCAGTATTTTCTGTCACTTTGAAACGGAGATCATTTGACATCCATCTTCCATTCCACAAACCTCTTGACAATCATTTTGATTTAATGACCATAAGTTCATTACCATGATATCAATGACCATGACAATGTTTAATCTAAATCAAATTTATAAAATCAAGTCGGTCTAGACTTTCTATCATACAAGTCCCACGTTGGATTGTCCATATCCTTTGGGAATCACTCTTATAAGACAATCCTAACCATCCAACAAATGGCCAGCAAAACAGATAGCCTGTATATGTTTCAATTCAGTTGCTAATAATGGTTCATCCATCATATGTGGGCCCCGATAGCTGGACATCGAGAATGTCATTCTTACAAACACAGTTTTCTTATTTGAGAATCTGCAAATACAAAAGGAAAAAAAAAGTGGGATCATGCATGTATCCCATGGTTTTAACTTATGATCATGGCTGTCAGTCCATAAATACTTACAGGACCAATACATTTGACTTATAACTTCCAGTTATTTCCTTGCTATGGAAATAGTAGTTGTCATCTCCTGAATCAGCTCAAGCTTTCAAATATCCAAGCCAAAGCTAAACATTCAAAATGCAATTATCTATAACATACAGAGATGGTTCAGCCACTTGTGCAATTAGGGAAGGTTCAAAAGGACAAGCATATTTGAAAATTGGTCAAATCATAAACAGACATATTATGGACGGAGACATTGTTTTCATTAATTGTAACACCCTGAAAATCGGGGGTCGTGTATAAACTCAACTCCCGAGTTCTAGACCGTCACTTATGCAACAAAAATGGTTATGATTCAATGTTGTCTGATTTAAAGCATTCACATGAGTAAAAGTATACCAAAACTGCAATTCATACTTCAGATCCAGTGATAAAAGCAAGCGGAAGACTAAACAATATATATATCACTGTATGGAAAAACAAAGTAATCTCAGCTGTCTCCAAAGTATGACTACATCTCTGAGTCTCATATACATGTAAATAAACAAAAGAATAAGTTCAAAATAGTCCCACTGAAGTCTCCCTCGATCCAGGTCACCTACGGGAAGCCGTCGTGATACTGCATATACGAGAACTCATCCTGGTCCTCGTCAATCTCCGGCTCCACCTCCTGGATCTCATCCTCACCTGCAACTACAACAGGGTCTGGTGGGTGTTGCAAACACCATCCCGTAACGTGGGAATGAGTGATCAACTCAGTGGAATCATAGAGCAAAGATTAGCATGTTCACAATTCAATCACGCGATAATAGTAAAGCAGTAAATCAGACAATCCTAATACTGTTGTTAATGCAAGATGATATGACGTGATGTATGCCCTCACCGACGATCACCCTCATGCGGCAACATCTTACGACCGCGGCATGCCACACTCCCTAGAGTGCTCCACATCTTCCAGGCACATGCAATGCTATGGTGATATGATTACCAAGTTGTTATTAGTCCATTCAAACAGCAGGATTGGGAAACTAAGGTACTTCCCTTGTATCAATCCCAACACGGATCCTGTCTAGGGTCGTCACTCCTAGTAATCTCATACGATGTACATTTCGTAGGTCACTGCAAGGGCTGCCAGGGCTGTTGCTCGCACTCGTTGCACCGCTCCCCCATCACCTTATCAATACAGGCCTATTGTACTCTACTGCACGGAAGGGTCGTCGCCTCCCGTGGACTCAGAATACGCTCGCGGTCACTACAAAGGGCTCGTCGCCTGATCAGTGTAGGCCGACAGCTAGAATATAGTGTCCCATACCACCATAATCTGCTCACGAGTCAAGGTGCTCACTGGTCACTACGGGGAGGTTTGTGGCCCCAGCGTAGGCCGACAGCTCGACCACGGTGTCCCATACCACCATGCCCGGCTCATGAGTCTTCGTGGATCAAGGTACCACGGTTAATAGGGTTTACAATGGTAAGTTCAGTATCCTAGGTTCAAGCAGTTATGATACATACAAGGTGAACAAACATCGGCCAGTCGGGTTACTTGAGGGGCTCGACTAGCGCGATCGCATCTCGAATTGAACGACATGAAGTGCGTAAAACACTTCGTGTGGCCTAACCACTGCCGTCAACTCTCAACACGAATCACATTCATCGACGCGTCGTTCGTGGCTATGACCAGTCAGTCACGAATTCGTTCGGTTACCGACTGCCTGGACTAAGTCAAGTCCCACACATCTATTGAATCACATTAACGCTATATATCAGGGTATTGGAATTGAAACACATCATGTGAGCATGTTAGCACATGTTATAACATTCAACTAAGGCAAATCTTCAAGGCATACTTTCCCATGTATATTCAACTTAAGCAAATCTTCAAGGCGTACTTTCTATGCATGTAGTGTAATCATGCATAAGGTAAGCACGTAGGAAATCATTCAGGTCAGCATATTAATCATGAAATCAATCTCAATCTACTACATAACATCATTTAATTCAATACATAATAATACAAGCATTTATACAAACACATACACTACACACTTAAGTCCACATATAGTATGTCGACCCAACGTGCGCAACTTGGCGAATCTCTTCGCCAAACTGATTATGCAAGCATTCCTAACTCTCTAATGCGGCGACAAATCATGTCAATCACGTCAGCAAAATATGCATGGAGACCGTACTTCCTACAAATGACTAAAATGCCCTAAATCTCATATTCTTCGTTAATTTGCGAAACAGGAAACGGAGAGCATGTTGTACATGTCAAACGGCGATGCCGTCGATAATCTACTATTAAACAACATTGAAAGCGTTGTAAACCGTCAATCAAAGCGTCTAAAATCCTCACCTAGTCTCTTACGGTCGCGGGAATTTGAACGGAGCGTGTACGCTTCGTCTACGGCGGTAAGAGAACCTGATTCATGGATTACGTTAGCTACCATGCTCAGAATCTACGTAAACCCTAAATCAGCAAGTTTTGGAGGTTTTTCTATACCTAAAAAAGTGGAAAAATCACCAGCCAGGTGATTGGAATGAAGCGTTGAAGCAGCACTGTCAGGGACTCGGATGCGGAAAAAATCTCCTCTTCCCTTTCTCTCAAACTCTCTCTCTCTTTTCTAGGATTTGTGAAATTCGGATGCAAGGAAGGAATGAGGGTTTCAACCCCTTTTATAAGCTTGGAAACGCCGAAAATAGGCTCCGGGACGAAGTTTACTTAATGCATATCCATTTCGGGGCTGTTTCGGTCCAAAAACTGATTTCTGGTGGTCCCCTGGTCGATTGCGACCAGACTTAAGCTCATGGGTACCAGATGTACCTCGTATTAAGTTTTCAGTCTGGCAGGGTTCGCAGATCGCACGTGGCGGACCAGTTTCAGTTCAGCGGTCACCGCACATACATCAGGGCTGAAAGTCCCATGATAATAAATAGATATTTTTCCTGATCCGAGGGTGTAATCTGGATGAATTCTGACGGTCAGAACGCTTAATACTGACGCGTCAAGTCGTGTGCCAGATTTGAATTTGAAATTCCCAATTCGTCCCTATTCGCGGTCGCTTCAGTCCGGGTTCAACGAAATACTTTGTGATTATCGGTTTGACTTGATTTTCGAGATGATTGTCAAGTCCAGCTGGGCGGTTCTAACGGTCTAAGATAGGAGGTATCGGACCTTCGACGCACGGTCTAAATCCAATACAAAAGTTCAACATGGTCCAGAGGACAAACCCGCTTAGAGTTTGATCCAAGGTTATAGAGTATTGTAGAGTTGTCTGTTCTACTCGATTTGGGTCTTGTAGAACGTATTTAAAGTGATCAGGGACTATTTCCCAGCTACTCTAGCGTTGCGCTAGCTAACTTACGTTTAATTTCCATGGAAATTATTTATACGCGATTTCGGGTCAAATCGGTACTCGATTCCAAGTACGGATTTTTCACGGGCGTTACAATCTACCCCCCTTAACAAATAATTTCGTCCTCGAAATTTGTACCTGTTCGTACTCCTCGAGAAGCTGTGGGTAGTTCTTTCTGATCTCGGCTTCTGTCTCCCAAGTAGCCTCCTCCTCAGAGTGATGCGTCCATAGTACCTTCACAAGGGGAATCACCTTGCTACGCAGTACCTGCTCCTTCCGGTCTAAGATGCGTGTCAGTCGCATGATATAAGTAACATCCTCTCCTAACTGCACCTGCTCCCATCTGATGATATGGGAAGGATCAGCAACGTACTTCTTCAGCATAGAAACATGAAATACGTTGTGGACGCTCGCGAGGGGCGTGGGTAAAGCCAATCGGTAAGCCACCGCTCCCACACGATCGAGGATCTAGAATGGACCAATGAATCGCGGTGCCAGCTTCCCCTTCTTCCCGAACCGAAGGACTCCCTTCATAGGGGAAACTCGCAAAAACACATGATCCCCGACTGTGAACTCTAGTGGTCTCCGTCTCGTATCGGCGTAGCTCTTCTGTCTGCTCTGCGCTGTAAGAAGCCGACGTCGAATAATATCAATCTTCTCTGACGTCGCTTGCACCAACTCTGGGCCAATCAAGCTGCGCTCACCGACCTCTAACCAGCAATGCGGTGCACGACAAGGTCGCCCATACAGCGCCTCATAAGGTGCCATGCCGATACTCGTCTGGAAGCTATTGTTGTACGCAAACTCCGCATATGCAAGACAGTCATCCCAACTGTCCTTGAAGTCCAATGCGCAAGCTCGCAACATGTCCTCCAGGATCTGGTTCACTCGCTCCGTCTGTCCGTCCGTCTGTGGGTGGAAGGCAGTACTGAACTTCAACTTCACACCCATAGCCTCCTGAATGCGAGTCCAGAAAATAGAAGTGAACCGCGTGTCTCTGTCCGACACGATCTCCAACGGAACTCCATGCAGACGCACAATCTCTCGGATATACAATCTAGCCAGCTCGTCTGCAGAGTTCGTAACTCTGATCGGTAGGAAGTGCGCCGACTTCGTCAATCGGTCGACGATCACCCAAATGGAATCATGCCCCTTCCTCGTCTTCGGCAACCCAGAAATGAAGTCCATGGAAATGAAATCCCACTTCCACTCTGCAATCGGCATAGGCTGCAAAAGTCCAGGTGGTCGGCGATGCTCTGCCTTCACCTACTGACAAGTGAGACAACGGGACACGAACTCAGCTATATGGGTCTTCATACCTTCCCACCAATACGTCCTCTTCACGTCACGATACATCTTCGTGCTGCCAGGATGCATCGCGAGTCTAGTAGAATGCGCAGCCTCGAGAATCTCTCGTCTCAAGTCAGGGACATCTGGGACGCATAGGCGGCCACGGTAACGTAAGCCCCCATCCATACCAACTCGCCAGTCGGCGTCGGTATCATCACTGGCCTGCTCTCGAAGCTCAGTAAGATACGCGTCGTCCCTCTGCGCCTCGATGACTCGGTCATCGATCTGAGATCGCACCTGTACATGTGCGATGAACTCAAACGGCTCCTCTACGGTGAGTTTCTGCTCAAAGTCTCCCAAAAACTCCACCATATCCCACTCGGCAACCATCAGCGGAGCCGCAAACTCTATCACCTTCTTGCGGCTCAACGTATCAGCCACAAGGTTCGCCTTCCCAGGATGGTAAGAGACTTCAAACTTGAAGTCCTTCAGCGTCTCCATCCATCGCCGCTGCCTCATATTCAAGTCTCGCTGCGTGAATATGTACTTGAGGCTCTTGTGGTCGCAAAAGAGCTCGAACTCCTCTCCGTAGAGGTAATGTCTCCAGAGTCTCAGTGCGAATATAACGGCTGCCAACTCCAGGTCGTGTGTAGGGTAATTCTCCTCGTGCTTCCTTAATTGTCTCGAGGCATACGAAATTACCCTGTCCCTCTGCATAAGGACACAACCCAAACCAACGCTAGACGCGTCAGTGTATATAGTGTATCTAACCCCTTGCTCTGGTAATACTAGCACAGGGGCGGACGTAAGTCTATCCTTCAGCTCCTGAAAAGCTGACTCCGCCTTATCATTCCAGGCGAACTTCACGTCCTTCCGTGTCAACTGAGATAAGGGTCTTGCGATCTTCGAGAAGTCCTGAATGAAGCGCCGATAGTAACCAGCGAGACCCAAGAAATTTCTCACCTCAGTGACAGAACCAGGCTGCTCCCAGTCCACCTCAAATAACACTCTACGGTCAGTGTATTCACCATGAGGCATCTCTGATAGAATGGTTCGTCCAAGATGTGCATGGGGATCCAAATCCCTCTTTGTACGGCACTCCAGGACTGCAGCTGGACCTGCGGCGGTACTTGAACTTGCGGCACCACCCCGCGGTCTTCTCAATCGAGCAGGGCGGCTCGGCCCAGCCTCGTCTGTCGCAGTTTTCCTCTTACCCATCAAAGATATGATGGATGAGAGCGACAAAAGGCCCAAAATGGCTTCCACAAAAGCCATGAAAAACGCCGAAAATACGGAGAAATGGCTGCCCAATCTGAAAAAAGGAAATCTAGGCGTCGTAGAGGGATGCTTCAAGCTTCCCAAGGCTGTACTTTCAGGGAAAAATACGAACAAAAAGATGGGATGGAGCAGCTCACGATTTCAGCTATATTTGAGGGATTTTGGAGCTCCAAATGGGGAAATCTTCAAGGAAAGAGGCTGCCAACACCCAATAACTGATGGGTGGTGGTCGGTTTTGGCCAAGGAAGGGTTTAGAGGTGGTGTGGGATGCTGGGGTTTGGAATAGGTTGCTGAAAATCGAATCTAGGCTATGTAAGGGGGCTGTTTGTGAAGGAGAGGTGGGTTTTGGGGGTTTTCGTGATGTGGGAGTTACATAGGGGTGATGTGGAGGCTATTTAAGGGAGTGCACCCGAAGGACGGCACCAACTAAGCTCGCCGGCCGGCGATGCATCGCCCGGCCGGCGATGGCATCGCCGGTCAACTCGCAAGTTGACCGGTGGGACCCCATGGGTCTGGTCTCCCATGGTCCCAGGGTCCCAAAAAGTCAGGTCCCACCCCTTGGTTCATAGTATTTTGGTCTCTATGAGCCCAAACATGTGTTCGGGGCTTTCCGGGTCCACATCGCAATCTCGAATACCAAACCATATGATGCAGCATATGAATTTGGGGTAGAAGGAGCCAGTACACCTATCTAGCTCCTTAGTTTCTAAAGAAAGTGAATTTAGAATGGCCTTATGGCCATGTTTCATAAAATTTTACTATTCACTATAAAATTTGGTGAATGTACTAATTTGTGTTATTTTCACATTAGGTTTGATGCCTAACATGAAATGGATAAGAAGAAACTGAAGGTTGAAGTGTTTAGAGGAGGAATTTTAAGAATTTTTGGCAAAACGGGGTTTTTAAGCCCTGGCGATTGATTACTGGAGTCGTAGTCATCTCACGGCCCAAGGAGTCGCTTTTGCGGTTTAAAACCGCTCATAGGACGTCTCCACCCGACTTCCTAAAGCCTAGAAGTGATTCGGGTTGCTTTACGCGACCCGAGATACCTTATAGACTCGATCTTGCGATTGATCCTTATAGACTTCGCCTATCGGCGAATCTGTGATCCTAGAAGTATTTTTAGACCCTTCTCGCACCCACCTAAGTCAAAGGAAGCGACAGCGTACGTCGCAAGACCATAACCCAGGCCCAGTATACTCTCATTCATGCTCTGATACCAACTTGTAACACCCTGAAAATCGGGAGTCATGTATAAACTCAACTCCCGAGTTCCAGACCGTCACTTATGTAACAAAAATGGTTATGATTCAATGTTGTCTGATTTAAAGCATTCACATGAGTAAAAGTATACCAAAACTGCAATTCATACTTCAGATCTAGTGATAAAAGCAAGCAGAAGACTAAACAATATATATATCACTGTATGGAAAAACAAAGTAATCTCAGCTGTCTCCAAAGTATGACTACATCTCTGAGTCTCATATACATGTAAATAAACAAAAGAATAAGTTCAAAATAGTCCCACTGAAGTCCCCCTCGATCCAGGTCACCTACGAGAAGCCGTCGTGATACTGCATATACGAGAACTCATCTTGGTCCTCGTCAATCTCCGGCTCCACCTCCTGGATCTCATCCTCACCTGCAGCTACAACAGGGTCTGGTGGGTGTTGCAAACACCATCCCGTAATGTGGGAATGAGTGATCAACTCAGTGAAATCATAAAGCAAAGATTAGCATGTTCACAATTCAATCACGCGATAATAGTAAAGCAGTAAATCAGACAATCCTAATACTGTTGTTAATGCAAGATGATATGACGTGATGTATGCCCTCACCGACGATCACCCTCATGCGGCAACATCTTACGACCGCGGAATGCCACACTCCCTAGAGTGCTCCACATCTTCCAGGCACATGCAATGCTATGGTGATATGATTACCAAGTTGTTATTAGTCCATTCAAACAGCAGGATTGGGAAACTAAGGTACTTCCCTTGTATCAATCCCAACACGGATCCTGTCTAGGGTCGTCACTCCTAGTAATCTCATACGATGTACATTTCGTAGGTCACTGCAAGGGCTGCCAGGGCTGTTGCTCGCACTCGTTGCACCGCTCCCCCATCACCTTATCAATACAGGCCTACTGTACTCTACTGCACGGAAGGGTCGTCGCCTCCCGTGGACTCAGAATACGCTCGCGGTCACTACAAAGGGCTCGTCGCCTGATTAGTGTAGGCCGACAGCTAGAATATAGTGTCCCATACCACCATAATCTGCTCACGAGTCAAGGTGCTCACTGGTCACTACGGGGAGGTTTGTGGCCCCAGTGTAGGCCGACAGCTCGACCACGGTGTCCCATACCACCATGCCCGGCTCATGAGTCTTCGTGGATCAAGGTACCACGGTTAATAGGGTTTACAATGGTAAGTTCAGTACCCTAGGTTCAAGCAGTTATGATACATACAAGGTGAACAAACATCGGCCAGTCGGGTTACTTGACGGGCTCGACTAGCGCGATCGCATCTCGAATTGAACGACATGAAGTGCGTAAAACACTTCGCGTGGCCTAACCACTGCCGCCAACTCTCAACACGAATCACATTCATCGACGCGTCGTTCGTGGCTATGACCAGTCAGTCACGAATTCGTTCGGTTACCGACTGCCTGGACTAAGTCAAGTCCCACACATCTATTGAATCACATTAATGCTATATATCAGGGTATTGGAATTGAAACACATCATGTGAGCATGTTAGCACATGTTATAACATTCAACTAAGGCAAATCTTCAAGGCATACTTTCCCATGTATATTCAACTTAAGCAAATCTTCAAGGCGTACTTTCTATGCATGTAGTGTAATCATGCATAAGGTAAGCATGTAGGAAATCATTCAGGTCAGCATATTAATCATGAAATCAATCTCAATCTACTACATAACATCATTTAATTCAATACATAATAATACAAGCATTTATACAAACACATACACTACACACTTAAGTCCACATATAGTATGTCGACCCAACGTGCGCAACTTGGCGAATCTCTTTGCCAAACTGATTATGCAAGCATTCCTAACTCTCTAATGCGGCGACAAATCATGTCAATCACGTCAGCAAAATATGCATGGAGACCGTACTTCCTACAAATGACTAAAATGCCCTAAATCTCATATTCTTCGTTAATTTGCGAAACAGGAAACGGAGAGCATGTTGTACATGTCAAACGGCGATGCCGTCGATAATCTACTATTAAACAACATTGAAAGCGTTGTAAACCGTCAATCAAAGCGTCTAAAATCCTCACCTAGTCTCTTACGGTCGCGGGAATTTGAACGGAGCGTGTACGCTTCGTCTACGGCGGTAAGAGAACCTGATTCATGGATTACGTTAGCTACCATGCTCAGAATCTACGTAAACCCTAAATCAGCAAGTTTTTGGGGTTTTTCTATACCTAAAAAAGTGGAAAAATCACCAGCCAGGTGATTGGAATGAAGCGTTGAAGCAGCACTGTCAGGGACTCGGATGCAGAAAAAATCTCCTCTTCCCTTTCTCTCAAACTCTCTCTCTCTTTTCTAGGGTTTGTGAAATTCGGATGCAAGGAAGGAATGAGGGTTTCAACCCCTTTTATAAGCTTGGAAACGCCGAAAATAGGCTCCGGGACGAAGTTTACTTAATGCCTATCCATTTCGGGGCTGTTTCGGTCCAAAAACTGATTTCTGGTGGTCCCCTGGTCGATTGCGACCAGACTTAAGCTCATGGGTACCAGATGTACCTCGTATTAAGTTTTCAGTCTGGCAGGGTTCGCAGATCACACGTGGCGGACCAGTTTCAGTTCAGCGGTCACCGCACATACATCAGGGCTGAAAGTCCCATGATAATAAATAGATATTTTTCCTGATCCGAGGGTGTAATCTGGATGAATTCTGACGGTCAGAACGCTTAATACTGACGCGTCAAGTCGTGTGCCAGATTTGAATTTGAAATTCCCAATTCGTCCCTATTCGCGGTCGCTTCAGTCCGGGTTCAACGAAATACTCTGTGATTATCGGTTTGACTTGATTTTCGAGATGATTGTCAAGTCCAGCTGGGCGGTTCTAACGGTCTAAGATAGGAGGTATCGGACCTTCGACGCGCGGTCTAAATCCAATACAAAAGTTCAACATGGTCCAGAGGACAAACCCGCTTAGAGTTTGATCCAAGGTTATAGAGTATTGTAGAGTTGTCTGTTCTACTCGATTTGGGTCTTGTAGAACGTATTTAAAGTGATCAGGGACTATTTCCCAGCTACTCTAGCGTTGCGCTAGCTAACTTACGTTTAATTTCCATGGAAATTATTTATACGCGATTTCGGGTCAAATCGGTACTCGATTCCAAGTACGGATTTTTCACGGGCGTTACATTAATAGGCTACCTAGTACTCATAAAAATTTATTGCAAGCATTTTCTGTCTATGTGCATGAAGACCATACTGTTAAGATCAATCCTCTTATCTTCATTTACAGAAACTAGTGGATGACAAATTATGTGTAACATACAGAGCTGGTTCAGCCACTTATGCAATTAGGGAAAGTTCAAAAGGGGCAGATTTCCATATCAAGCATCAGTTTCATAAATATGATACAGAAGGACAAAAGTATCACCTTCAACATGACTGTCAAACAAGTTTCCTCACCTACAGAAAATGGAAATGAATGATGAAAAAAAAAAATCAAATTCGAGATAAAAACTAAAACTATGCAATGGTGACGTTTAAGCCTAGAGCTTGATGGATGACTTGGGAGTATACCTCATACTCATAAGCCATGGTTTTATGGCATATATGTTCCACAAAAAGAAGGTTGGCATGGTTCATCCACTTGGATACTTCTTTAGAGATAACTCATAGTTCTTCATATGCTGAACAAATAAGGTTTAAGTATTCCTGGTTCAATCCCTATGATTCAAACAATAAGCTTTGATTTTAAGATGGGAGAAGATCATTTACATCTGGTAATATAATCTCAACATTTGATAGCTGAAGGTTCCTAAGGAATGAATGTGAAAAGTTAGCTTATATAACTTCTTCAATAGGATTCTGAAGAAGTCTGATGATGATTTGGAATTTTTCTTGAATCCATTGCATGTAAACAACTTGATATCAGTCCCAAAGGGATTTCAATCTGGGAGATGTCAAGAGTATCCACTATGTACAATAGGACCATTATATCAATGGTTCTAATAACTGAACCATGGGCCCACATGCATGAAATCTTATATGTCAGCAAACACATAGTATGTGTTTACTGATGAGCAGGATCCTATAGTTCCACTTTGTTTAAAACCACCAGTTCATTACATTGAGGAAAGAGAGGAGTAAACAACCAACCTCTACCAGCTGGTGACACCAAGTGGAAAAAAAGAGATGTACACCAGTTCACGTGCACGTACCCATGGCACATGGGTTTGCATGTGCATGGGCTGGCATGTACATGCTTTCTAGCTTAGAGAAGCTCAAACAGCATTGCATTGATCTTCAAAATTCCGGTGGCTCCAGTTCCAGTTTCAGCAGACCAAGGAATTCAAAAATAAAAAAAATAAAAAAATAACAATAGTGCATCGCAAACGGCTAATGCTACTCGAAGTCTTCAATAGAATGGTGAAATAATGTTATGTGGGTGAGAATGTAGGCCTCATACATTCATCTGCCAAGAAAATTTATAATGACACACAACCTAAGTAAAACCTAGATTGTAACAACTCAGTGATAGTTTGAGCTGGAGTCATAGCTACAACTAGTGCTACCTATCCAAGGTCAATTCATAAAGATCCATTTACTTGGATTTGCAGTTAAATAAACTTACCAAATTTCAGCTAGTTCAGCCATCTAATCAGTTGCATATGTTACATAAGCGAGAAAAGTCATCTCGGAGTTTAGTAGCATTGAGGGCCTGAAATAATGAGGGGAAAAAAAAGGTTAGGCATTCAACACAACTTTTTAACCACGATAGAAATTGGAATGGATAAATTCTCAAAGAATAAACCCGTACGTGCAGGTATTCAGTGGGCCTTACCATTTGGGCAGTTCGGACTTGAGTTACAGGCCATGTGTACGCTAAGGGAGCCTCACCCATATCCTAGCTATAGTGCATATGGCTTTTCTGTGACAAAACCCTTTCCTCAAATATGTAACAAACACAATCAAAATCTCAACCTTAGTGCAAAAATAGCATTTGTTCTCCTTGAGATTATCAGTACAAAATTTCTGAATCCTCTTCCTATTGTACAATGCATTTTCAAACGTTGGTCTCAATGAAATTGATGTGGTAAGATTGGAAAGAACTTAAATTTATGAATGAAGGATGAATATGTACTAGTTGTGAGGTTCAAATCCTTCACTAATGTGCTAGGAATTAGTTTCAATCAACTCAGGATCAACAATAATGATAAACAATGGCAATTAGAAGGATATATACATAGAATTGCTTCATGCAATCCCAAACTAAAGAGGCTCATCGCACCAGTAGAAAATTGAACCATCTCAGGAAACAGTAACAAAAACTAGAAAACATGTTCAATTCAATTAAAAAACTCCTGTGCGTCTTCGGTAATTATTCGAGGGCAAACCACCACTAGAGGACTCTACAACATAAAAACAAAGAATCAATCATGAAAACTAATCAGTCAATTGCATCTACAATGGTCAATTTCTCATGGTTTATTTACCTCAAAGAGGGAAGGTAGGATAGTCTGAATAGTCAACAGAGCAAGGCCAATGAAACCTGTAATAGCATGAGGACTAAAGAAAAACATGTCAATGCAAAGGCATATCAAATTCAAAATAAGGATCTAAAATGGAAACCCAACACTGCTTAAGATGCAAGCGCTTGCTGGTTGACAGTAAGCCATGACTGCAAGCACCCATTAATTCCAAATGTTTGATGAAAAAAGATCGTACAACAAAAGCAAATATAGAATATTGGAAACACGTACAAAAAGAAGAAGAAGAAGAAAAACAAAAACAAAAGTAGCATAGTCTGCTGAGACTCAACCATTAACCAGAACAGAACCAAAATCCCACTTCCAGCAAGCTAACATACAGCTACTAGTTGAAATAAAAAGAGCTGGCTGAATCTCCTAAAGAAGCTATCCCTACATCAGATGTTGCTAGCTCAACAACTAACAAAGCCTTCCCCAATGGACAGCCCCAAAGGAACTATGGTGAGAGAGGGCCCACCTACAACAGGACTCGACTGGTAAAACTTTCAAACAAAATCTGGACTGGCTGCCCGAACAACACAGCTCCTGCAAGCAAGAGACCAGAAACTTGAGGGTCAGACATTGGAATTCAACTGGACTACTTATCATTAGCACTAACACATCCAACAAGGACCGACCTCAGTATCATGACACTATCCAACCAGGCCCTGGCAAACCAGTTGCAACCACTCTTCATCTCACCACCTTTAGGACTCCTGACAAAAAAAATCAACTCCCAAACATGCAAACAACAGAGGGCAGTAGAGCTTCCCTTTACATAGCAGAGTAGGAAGCAAATCCAAGAGCTTCTCTCTTTTTATTAGGCATTCAATGTCAACAAAACACACTAGCCACACTGCCTCCAATTGCCACCAACCTTGCAAATGTCATCTGTACAGTAGCTAGAGTAGGCAAAACAGCACAGATATGGACACATACAGATATGGGGCACATTAGAAACTATAGTCTAGGTAACTTACGCATGGGTCCCACTTGTACCAAACTGAAAACCAAGGATACTCCTAGTGCTGTGAAAATAGGGCATGATGAGAACTTTGTACATCAACTGAAATTTTTTTAAAAGGCAAAATTTCCTTATTTCTAAGAAAAAATCAAGTGAAGGTTTCTCAAATGGTTCAACGACAATAAGCGAATAACATAACATACCAAAATGTAAAAAGTAACTCGAATTGGCGGTTCTTGTAAACCAGTTTCCAGCAGCATCTGGACAGAAACCTATATCCATTACCAGTATCACGCGCCCATACTCAACATTAGGAGATGATCCCCACAAGAAGAGAATATTTCAGGCCTGGCTGAAGTATCTTCATAGTAGATGGTATAACCTGGCCAGAACCATACACAAGAAGCTGCCTGAGGAAACAAGGATGTGTTAGAACTTCGAAGTCTTTTAACATGTTTTGGTTAGTAAAAGTAATCCCCTTTACTTCAAAAACGGAATTACTAACTTGATGGAGTTTAGTTGGTCACCTACTCACATTACAAGCATTTACAGAAGAACATCCAAATCCACCTCCGCCTGTGCATGGTTCACTGAAAAGAATATTGATCGAGATATTCAATGCATTTGTAAAAGATCTTTCAGCTGTAACACTTGCAGTAGGGGCAACTGTATCTGCATAAATAAATGTCATCAAATTAGAAAATCTCCACCAAGGATTCTAATGGATAAAATTGCCTAAATGCCTTGAAATCTTTTGGTGTGACCACGACTCCCTTCCCGATTTTTTCAAAATCCATTGGAAGTTGGTACATAGGCAACTCACCATACAAATTTGTCTTATGAACAATGGTAGGAAGATCAGTCAATTGGCTTCTTTTTTTCTTTTCTTTTTTTGAAGAGGAGCTTGAAAGTATTTTGACTTAACATTAGAGTGTTTTAAGAGAGCAGAATAAAAAACATGGGTCTAGCTCCATGGCTCAATGGTAGACAGATTCTGTTTCAACAATGAGACCATGGGATCAAGTGCCCATGTGGTGTGGGTGTGTGCGAGTGTGTGGGGTGTGAGTGTATGTGTAAAATTAAATAATAAATAATAAATTCCAAAAACACAGAAACACATATACCTTTAGATAATCCCAATTTCAGGAAGGATTTTTTTTTTTTAATTTGACGAAGAACTTAAGAAAAAGATAAAAGATAAAGGAGACAAGTATCTAAGGTTGCATGTGCACGCACAACTAAACAGAATTGTGAACATTTAGCTCAAGCGAGAATAAGTATCCCTCAAACCGCTACTATGTTCCTAATTGCTAAGGTAATTCCAATTGGGGTGCTTGAACTAACAATTGCAATTCAATTCAATGATACATTCAAGCACAGACCAAACAAGTAAGATGGTTGACAATCTGGATCCTTACTCTTGCTCCAATGGTAGACTCCCTGGAGTTTCAACACCCAGTCAAGGGTTCGAGTATCCATAGGTGGTGAAATCCCACTACGGCGTGAGAGTGTGGGGGTGTGTGTGCGTGTGGTAAAAAAAAAAAGATGGTTGACAATTTCAGTAATTAGAAACACATTTTGTGAAGTTCTAATCACCTATAAATCAATCGATCATGGAATGTTCAACATCTTCAAGAAATTCATTGATGTAATATGACATTTGGCAATATTAACAATTGCAGAAGGAATTCAATAAGGATAAAGAGAATGGTTCTCAATCAACAGTCCAGTTATAGCTTTCACAGTGAACTCCTTAAGACCTATTAATGCAGACATCAAATGTATGCTCTCCATCACTCAAGCCAGTATAATAAACTTCTCTAGCTTCATAGTCTGCTGACGTTTGGCCATCCAACTGCATAGTCGTTTCATGCGGGTGAGCATGGTTAGATGTAGAACACTACAAATTCCTAATATACTCCTTCAAATTCTAAAACAAAGAATCCAAAAACAGAACAACCCTCTTAAGATAAGCTTGAGAGTATCCAATATGAGAAGTAAAGGAATTCATGGCCAACTTTCGAAAGGATCAAAATGGAAGTGATATTCCAATATAAAGGGGAAAAAAACCATATTCTTGGAAATGCGCCCTGATTTATAGATAGACACTACCCTTTCTACTTATGGTAGGACAATAGCACATGAATGGGTTGATGTGTCAGTCAGGGTGGGTGTTGATATCAATTCCCCCAAATGAATTCTTGAAAATTGGTTTTGCAAGTGAATATTCACATAGAGAACTTGACTGTATAGCATAAATAATCTTTTTCAACTCGATTTAATAACAGATTCCCAAGAAAATAATGTCATAGTCCAAATAATAAAAGTAATGAACCAGATCATATTGAAAACGAAAGTTCTGTTACTTTCAAGAAATGTACATTATAAATCAAGTAATGGAAAAAAAAAAGAGGACCAAAAAATCATTTTTAGAGAAAGAAAGAAAAGATTAACTACACATTATGAATTTTTATAATTGAAAAAGAGAGAGAGAGAGAGAGAGAGAGAAAGTAAATAAATAACACTTCAACTAACCTTACATTTGACACTACAATTTCTGCAAATCTCTCCATTCCTGCCAACTGAAACTTCAAACAAAAATGCAGCTGAAGTCAAGAAGAGGAGCCTTTAAGAACTTCACTGAGGCTTCTGACCCATCACCACAGGCTTTAAAACAGATAATTAGAAAATTAAAATACCCAATTGAGCAGGAGTAGCCATGGAAATCTGCTCACACCCATTTCAGATAACACCACCTCAGATCCTCAAACCTAAGCCATATCTGTATGTCTCCATATCTGTGCAATCAACAACAATTACAAGCAGGGAGCAAACAAATGCCACAAAGCAGCCACTCCTCCAGCCCCGTTTCAACTATACTTGAGACCAAAATCGCTCTCCCGAATCTAGAAGGTGAAATCCCTAATTCTAAAAATTCTCGGATTCCCAAAATCCTAAAATCCCCAAATCCCCAATTTGTAAAATAAAAAAAAACCTAAATTCATGCCTCACATTCAAATCTGTAAGCCTTAAAATTCGTAAATCCTAAATGAGGGTCCACATTCGAATTGGAAACCACAAATTATTAAATCCCCAAATTCATAAATCAACATTGAGATTGAGAGAGATTGAGAGAGAGAGAGAGAGAGAAATACCTCGCGTTCATGAATCTAATTCAATCAGGCTTCAGAGATAGAAAGAAATGGAGGTCGTGATTGAGAGAGGAATGAAGGTGGTGCGTGGGTAGGGAGGGCCTTGGACTACCACTCGGCCAACGTTAGCCATTCGATCAAGTCCCTCATGCAGTCGAGGATAGGCAGGGAGAGAGAGAGAAGTGGGGAGAAGATAGAGAGAAATGAATGAGAGGGAGAGTTATATTTCCGTGTAGGCGCAAGAATGAAAAATGCAAGCGGGCTCTCTTTTTTTCTCTTTTTTTTTTTTCCGTGGGCGCGAACACAGAATTGAGATGAACAGTCCATGTTAGGGGCTCCGTGTGGCCCACCATGAGGTATGTCATTTATCTATGCCTTCCATTCAATTCAAAGAATTTTTTAGGGATTTTGTCACGCCCCGAATCTGAAAATTGGATTCACACGAATCCCGATTGCCGAATCCGGTGCTGACAGCCTCCGTAGTGCCCCATTCTCGGCTTCTGATAATCAAATACCAGATTCCGATCCTAGGATCCTACAAGGAGGATTTTCAGAATGAATTTTTTTTTGTAATGGAGCATAACCACAAGCATAACCAAGTCACAAAACAACATCACCACATATCCACTATATCAAAAATTTTAAGTACAATGCGGAAAGAAAAATACAAGGTGATCAAAAATCTCCAAAAAGGTCCTAATATGCACTCCTGCCTCAGCGCTGCTGCTGTCCAACGCTACCTGCACGCAACTATCGTGCATAAGTTTACAAAAGCTTAGAGGGTGGTGTAAGTGTGTGCGTAAGGCAAACGCCAAGTGTACAGTATCAGAACAATGCGGAAGTATGTGGTAAGTCCATAGAATCAACCATGCCAAAGCCATGCGATGAGATATGAATGTCATCGGCCACACCGATACAATGCAAGGCCTATATAGCCGAATGTCATATGTGAAATGCAATCCAAGCAAGTCAGTACTCCTCAAGTACATATATCAGTACAGTTCCTCTCTGGATATCACCGGGGTCTAATACACTTCGTAGTAACTGCCACCTCCCTAGTTACACAGTCAAGCAAGCGAAAAAGACCTCGCTATCCGCCTGACCAGTAGTATGCCAATACCTACCCGGCTCGTCGATAGCGGACTCATTTGTGAGCTGGTCAAACTCAACCTAGCTTATAGCCCCCTCACTCAGGCGGATAAGGCCACACCCCCTTCCAACAGACCACGACACAGTGGGAGACGCGGCCTACTGGTATTCAGCACTCGGGCGCTCATGTATCCACTAGGTCTAGACGTTGGAGCATCTCCTGGTACCAAAAAGGTTCTGTGACTTTCACCCGAGGACATCCTAAGTGCCCACAGTGCTAGAATAAGTATTTCCAGTATCCAATACGGCCGGCCACGATGTACCTATGGAGCCACGGCCCTGATGTCGCTAGGGCGTGTAGTGATCAAGTCACACATATGCGAGATGCATGAATCACGCCATCAAATCATACAGAAATCCAGCGCGTACTGTGCGATCATGTGGGGCACTCTGTCTCATAACGAATCCCGTAAGTGGATTGCCCAATGGCATATGCTATGATCAGTCATTACTCAAATCAAGCATACATATGATGCGTATGGGTATGAGTCATGGGATTATACTAAGCATGTTATAAAGTGATGAATAGTAACGAGTATGGGCCTGTCAATGGCCCTAAGGAGAGTTACAATGCAAACATTTAACCAACATTGTACTTACAATGTGGACGTCAAACCAACATTGTTCCTTAGGCATGGCCTGCCATAAATGTCATTACATGAACCATGAGAAACGTACATTGCAATGGACCCTAAGGACATCCGTTGGGCCTCGATCCATGGGCCATAGATGCATTAAATGCGCCGTATCACATGGGCCTTACATTCATCAAATGGGCTACATTAGTGGGCCTCACCAACGAGCCTTATGTATATTGCAATGGTCCATGACCTATGGGCCTTGAAATACATCGAAGTGGGCCCCACAACTTGGGCCTTATATGCATCAAATGGGCTTAATCTTACGACATTATCAAATGGGTCTAGTCCCATAGGCCTTATTTATGTAAAATGGGCCTAATCCCATGGACCTTGTATATATCAGATGGGTCACACCATTAGGCCCCATATATATCAAATGGGCCACACCCAGCTATAAATGGTGATGATGACTTCCACCATTAAAATTCTTAAGGCCCACCGTAACATGTGTTTTCCATCCAGCCTACTCATACATTAACATAGTGATAGATGAAGGGAAATAAATATCAGCTTAATAGTGAACTACTATGACCCTTAGAATTTTGAACGGTAGACGTCATTGTCCACTACTTAAGTGGTGGGGTCCGTTTGAACTATGTATCTAACTAATTCTTTAGCCCATGCCGCCAAAATGAGCTTTCAAAGGGGCTGGATGGCTTAGATGCATCACATGCATCATGGTGGACCCAGATGGACAGTGTACGTCATGGTGGTGGGTCCACATAAAAGGTTGGACGGTCTAGAGGCAACACATGCATCAGTGATGGGGTCCACTGACCGTCCAGATGGCTGGACAGCTTTGATAAAACACATACATAAAAGGGGTCCCACCGTCCAAGGATGTGGACGGTGCGGATGAAACACACGTACCATGGTGGGGGTTCCACTGACCGTCCGCTGGACGGCGTGGAAATGCAAACATTACTATGGCCTTCACCATCCGTACGGACGGTGGTAACAAAATCCATATATCAGTGTGGGTCTCATGTGGGGCCCACCATAATGTTTATATGACATCTGACCCGTCCATTAGGTCACGCAGACCTGAATGAAGGGTGAAAATAAATTTCAGCTTGATCCAGAACTTCTGTGGGGCCCAAAAAGAATTTCAGTGGTAGACATCCAATCTCACTGTTTCTTATGGTGTGGGCCACCTGAGATCTGGATGAACCTCGTCTTTGGAGGGGACCCACCTCAGAGGGTGGTCCACCTCATGGATGGCGTGGATACAAAATATGCATCATGGTGGGGCCCGTACACGGGGCCGTGGGTCCCTGCCCACGTCCGCCCGCCAGCCGCTGGGGCGGCCAGCACGGTCTGACACAGCAGCAGCTGCTGCTGTGTTGTATATATATATATATTTTTTGAAAACCCTTCTTCCTGGGGTTTTTATTATGTGGGGCCCGCATCTGATGAATCCAGTCTATCCGTTGGATTCCATGGCTCATAACTCATCCATCAAGACCAGTATCAGCCCTTATTCAGCGTGTACAAAAAAATCTAGAAAGGTTTTAATGGTAATGGTAATATTTTTAAAACCATGGCCCACTAGACAGTTGGATCGGCTCCATATTTTGGCTCAACGCCTAAAATAATATGAGGAAAGGGATGGACGGCACGGATTGGATACATGCATTAAGGTAGTTCCTGTACAAGTGACCCACCCCAATGGCCCTCATATTTATGTTTTCATCCTGCAACGTCCAGAGACGCTGGACGTTTTTTTTTGTTGGGTTTATCAAATATATTCAAGGTGGGCCCTGTTTAGGTGGGCCACCACATGATGAATGATGCATTTAAGATGGGCCCCACCCATGGACGGCTTAGAAAAAAATACATATTTCATGTGGGGCTCATTCAAGTGGGCCTCATGGCCTCATCAACATTCAAGAAAAATAAATAAAAATGAGAGGGAGAGAGAGAGAGAGAGAAAAGTGGGACACACGTGTGATGGAGGGACCTTGATACTATGGGCCCTCCGTTCAACCATCCAATCATACATCAATGGGTCATTCAAACAAAAGATCAATGGTGGAGATCCCTCTCCATCCAAGATGAACGGTCTATATGACCTCTTAATGCAAGGAAAGTAAACATCATGATGGGGTCCATGGAGAATGGCCCCATCATGGAATGATTTGATGATCAAGATGGGCCATCGGCCACATCTTAGGGTCCCAAATGAGATCCACATCATTGATCGGTGGGCCTCACTTGGCCCATCATAGAAATATGAAAATCTAGCTTATGGAAACACCCACCACTTGATCTTCTCGGTCCGTCGGGATGCCGGTCTCCTAGAGCTTCACTTTATGGTGGAGATGGGAGATGGATGGCTAGGATTAGAGTTTTTAGGATGAGAAGTGGGCCACCAAAATCACTCTCTCACATGGGAAGAGCTTGGACGTGAGAGGGCTCTCTTGGTTGCTTGGAATTGTTGGAAAAATGAGAGAGGGAGATGGGATGTAAGGAGGAGTGATGGGGTGATGGATGTGAGTGATGGGTGGTACTTGACATGTAAGGTAGTGTAAGAGAGAGAGAGGGAGAGAGTTGACTTTAGGTAAGGGTGATGTAAGAGAGGTATGGTTGCTTGTACTTGACATAAAGTGATTGATAGGTGATTGATTGATGGGATTGATTTGACACTTCGTAGAGATTCTCTTGGGATTTGCAACGCGCGGTGTTTTTCCTCGAACTGAACGCGGGTCCGCATCTCATCGTCTGGGTATCAAATCGGTGCGTGAGTTACGGCGTTGGAACCGCGGCGACGGTGCGGTCGCAATGATACAAGTCTCGGATTAAGCCGGCTCAAATGTATAGGATACGACTTACGGTCATGCGCAAAGTCGATTACAGGTCGCCAAAATTTGACGAGAAGGATTACGGGAAGCAACGGAACAGTACGGATTAGGATACGGGTCTTACAGATTTATTCCAAAAAAAAGGTAAATAAAAGACTCGCATGGACCACACCATAAATCAACAAAAGGCACTTAATATCCATTGTTTCCTATGGTGTGGCCCATTTGAGCTTTAAATTTATCTAATTTTTTGAGTTAGAAATTAAAATAATATTTCAAAATGGATGGACGGATTAGATTAAACACAAAAATTGTGATGGGCCTCATAGAACTTCTAAGGGACAATTAATGGCGTGGTGGGGTTGGAGTATTTAGCTAGGGAATAAATCCGTAGAAATATAACTACAGTTTATATCCGTAGCTAAATACTCCAATCATCCATAGCCTTTGCTCATTTTTTTGGTAATGATTGTTCTATTTCTCTACGTCTTGCTACTTTGAAAACTGTCTTAGCTTAGGGTGGTTTGGTTAAGCTTACCCTCACAACTGTTGTAAGCTTCAACTCAGCTCCTAGGGTCCCTGATGGGCGGCTTCAATGATGATGTGGAGTCCGACCCTACATTTATTTGAGTTTAGGTTGTTTATTAGACAGGTTTTGAAATCCCATGATACGGGTTTAAATGCTAACACCTGTGTACCAGAAGTGCGGGGCGTTTCAAAACCAAATAACTTGAATCAAAGTAAAATAAGCATGAAATTGAACTAAAAGTTTCACCTTTTAGCTCTAGCTAAGAGATTAACTAACCATAGACATGATTGAACTAGAACACTTAAAGAAAAACATAAAAACTAATTAGAAAAGAACGATTGGAGAAGGACTCCTTGAAGCACCACAACTCCTTACTCTACTCCTACCCTAATTTATGGTTAGCGACTCCTAAAACACCCATAGTTATAAGCTTAAATCGGACCGACTTCAAAAATGCCTTACTTTATGCAGCTATCGCAACTTCAATGGCATCGAAGTTCTATCGAACAGTTCGATTCGAATTTGGAAACTGTCAGCAATCGACTTTTGAATCTGCGTAAGTCATTGATGACATTGCCCTTTCTTTGATGGTATCGAATTGGTCTTCGATGGGATCGAACATGTCGTCGATGGGATCAAACAATGCTCCAAACTGTCCAACAAGTAAATCCCATAATTCATGATTTTTCTGATGTCATTGAACTGGCTTCAATGACATCGAGCACTTCTTCGATGGGATCGAACCCTCCTTAAATGACATCGAATGGGTCCCAAATATGTCCAATAAGGAAATCAGATTTTTCCTATTTTTGCAATGGGATTGAGCCGCCTTCGATGTTATTGAACACTTACTTTGATGGCATCAAAGCAGTGTTCGATGCATTGAATTGTCTTGTTCAGTAATTTGATTTTTTACACTTTTGAATTTTCATTTTTCTTCCTTCTTCACTTGGTTTCCTTAGACATTGGACTCTTAAAATCTTCAATCTTGACCTCCAAAGATCCAATCATCTATTTAGTAATCCCTTAAGCATCAAATCCATACTTTTAGCATCTTTTTCACCTTAAGCTCTCAAAATCACCTCATAAGAGAAAACATGTTAAAATAGATCAATCAAACACCTTCATGTTCATAAAACCAAGGCATAACTAGAGACTAATATGCAATATTTCACACTTAACACACCCCCCAACCAGCATTTTTCTAGTCCCGAGTAAAACATGCGTGAAACAATCTTTCAAACTTTCAAGTTTTTAAACCTTTTTCAGAAAATAACATTCTGCACAATTTCAACATATATGAGTAAAATCTTGAGATGTAAGAATAAAACAATATCAATCTAAAGCTTAACATGATTAGTAAACAAATGAACTATGTCTTATGTTATCAATTGATTAGTAGAATATATCCAAACATCAAGTTCCTAGTGTGCTTAGTGGTTCACAACTCACATTCCATGAAAGTTAACTTTCATTTCATAATGTTAGCCATGTTCATTACTTCAAAGCGGACATATTAACACAAGTAACTAATTCCAAACCTATCTCCATTTCACTTATTTCTAGCTTTCAATTTTTCCTTAGTGGCTTTTTCATTCTTCATTCTTTTCTTTTTCTTTATGTTATCTTGATTTCTCATTCAAACATATACAATACATAGCCATGTTCAACTATTTTCTAGTTGGTTTTCTTCTTTTTAAGGTAGATAGGAATCTCCATACTTGGTTCCTAATGCTTCTTAGTAATACTCGTACTAAGACAATGAATTCAAGCTATTTTCAAAGATCATGAGTTAAATGTGATTTGTGAGCTAGACTATTGATGTTTAAACCTTTCCATCAATCAATTTATTAGGACTCTTTTAAAAGTTTACTAATTAAACTCTATAATTTTAAAAGTTATTCTATATCTCATCATTATACTCAAATATATTCAAATTCACATAATTTCACTTTCTAAAAGATTTTTGAAACTAAAAATTCAAAGATTTTTGTTCAACATAATAGAAAATATTGATTACTCTACCTAATCTCACCCCCAACCTAAAATCCACATTGTCCTCAATGTAAAATATATGTGCAATATAATCAACATGAGACAACGAAAATAAAAGATGAGTGATAAGAATGATAGTACTTGAGGAAGATAACTGAATTGATTTAAGATCTTCATCATTCTAAATGGATTAGCACGAAACTAAAATAATACTAAAATAAAAAACTATCCTAGTTCTAAATCCTAAGAAAGTAAGAAATCTAATTATACCTTCATCAGACTAAAAGGTCAATCTTGATACACATGATCAATTAGAGATAAGGACATATCGTATGAACCAAACTTCTTAACGAATGGTTTAAGAAGACCATTTACTTTGAAGATTTTACCATTCATCGAATTCTCAATCTTGACAGCCCCATAAGGATAGATGGTTTTTAACTATAAAAAGGCCAGTCTAACGAGATCTCAACTTACTGGGAAAAAGGTGAAGTTGAGAATTATACAAGAGGACTCTTTGATTTGGTTTGAATAATTTCCAAAGAATTTTCCAGTCATGGAATAATTTCATCTTGTCCTTGTAAATTTTTGAATTCTCATAAGCATCATTCCGAATTTTTTCAAGTTTGATTAATTATAATTTGCATAGTGAGCCCACGTTGTCCAAATTGAAGTTAAAATTCTTAATTACCCAATAAGCCTTATGTTTTAGCTCCATAGGCAAAGGGAAAGCCTTCCCATGTACAAGTCTAAAGGGAGACATTCCAATAGAGGTCTTATAGGCCGCACGGTAAGCCCATAATGTATCGATTAATCAAATTGATCAATCCTTACGATCGAGGTTAACCGTTTTCTCCAAAATCTGTTTAATCTCCCTATTTAAAATTTCAGCTTGGCTACTTGTCTGAGGGTGATAGGGAGTAGTCACTTTATGTGAAATGCCATATTTCTTCATTATATTTTCAAATGGCCTGTTATAAAAATGAGATCCTCCATCACTTATGATGACTCGCGGAGTTCTGAACTGTAATAAAATGTTTTCTTTTAAAAACTTAATGATTGTTTGATGATCATTATTTCGGCACAGAATACCCTTGACCCATTTGGTAACATAGTCTACTACAAGCAAAATATAGAGATTTCTGAAAGATTAGGGGAATGGTCCCATGAAATCAATGCCCCAACAGTCAAATGCTTTAATAATGAGAATGGGGTTTAGTGGCATCATGTTTCTACAGGACAATCCTTCCAATTTTTTACAATGCTCACACACTTTGTAGAATTCATGTGAGTCTTTGAACATAATAGGCCAATAAAAGCCACACTGCAGAATTTTAGCCATGGTCTTTTTAGTCTAAAAGTAGCCATCACAGGCTTAAGAATGACAAAAGGAGATTATACTATATTGTTCATTGCCAGGAACACATCTCCTAATTATTTGATATGGGCAGTATTTAAACAAATATGTATAATCCCAAATAAACTTACGCACCTTGGTGTAGATTTTCTTTTTATCTTGCACAATCCAATGAATCGACGTAATACTTGTAGCAAGATAATTCCCAATGTCAGCAAACCAAGGTAATTGGGTGACCTTAAAGAGTCGTTCGTCAAGGAACATGTCATTTATCATTGTTGTCTCAATGGAATATACTAGGACAAGTCTAGAGAGATGGTCAACCACTACATTCTCTCCTTTCTTATCTCATATCTCAATGCCGAATTCCTAGAGTAGGAGGATCTATCTTAATAAGCGAGGCTTAGCATCCTTCTTAGAAAGAAGGTACTTCAGCACCGCATGCTCGGTATAAATGATGATCTTGGATCCTATCAAGTAAGACCTAAACTTGTCCAAAGCAAACGCTACGACTAAGAATTCCTTTTCTGTAGTAAAGTAGTTTACTTGGGCAGAATTTAGAGTTCTACTTGCGTAGTAAATCATATATGGCTTCTTATCTTTTCTCTGGCCTAACGACACCCTAATAGCATAATCGCTTGCATCACACATAATCTCAAAAGAAAGATTCCAATCAGGTGGTTGCGTGATGGGAGCGCTTGTCAACATGCCCTTAAGCTTAGAGAAAGCTTTTTGGCATTCTTCACTCCACTCGTATGTAATATCCTTTTGGAGAAGATTACATAAAGGATGAGAAAGAAAACTAAAGTCCTTAATGAATCTTTTGTAAAAATCGGCGTGTCCTAGAAATGATCGCACGTCGTGTATGCTTTTGGGTGAAGGTAAGTTAGAGATTAAGTCAATTTTTTGAATTGTCTACCTTGATTCCATTGGACGATGTAATGTGTCCAAGGAAACCATAAAATGGTACTTCTCCTAATTAAGCATCAAGTTCTTTTGTTTACATTTCTTTAGCACCAACTTAAGATATTCAATACATTCCCTGAAAGAAGAACCAAAGACAGAGAAGTCGTCTATGGAGACCTCTAAAAATTGTCCCACCATGTCAGAAAAAATGCTCAACAATCGCTGAAAAGTGGAGGGAGCATTACATAATACAAATGACATCCTTCGATATGCAAAAGTGTCAAAGGGACATGTAAATGTTGCCTTCTCTTGATATTTAAGGGCTATCTCTATATGATTGTAGCCTAAATAACTTTCCAGAAAATAGTAATAGGAATGATGACTAACCTTTTCAAAATTTAATCAACGATAAGCAAAGGAAAGTGGTCTTTCCTAGTGACAATATTCAAATTTGGTAGTCAATGCATATTCTCCAACCAATCGTAACTCTAATTGACACAAGTTCATTATCCACATTAGTTATGATAGTGATCCCAGATTTCTTGGAAACTAGTTGAGTTGGACTCACCCATTGACTATCAGATATAGGATATATATTACCCACATCCAATAGCTTAAGCACCTTAGCTTTAACTACTTCTTTCATGTTTAGATTTAATTGGCATTGTTGTTGTCTAGAAGTTTTTGTATTATCCTCGAGGTGAATGCGATGAGTACAAATCAAAGAATCAATTCCCTTGAGGTTCGCGATTGTCCACCCAAGGGCTCCTTTGTGTTCTTTGAGAGTAGAAATGATCATACTCTCTTGTTTATTATCCAAGCTAGAAGAAATCACCATCGGATATGTCTCATCTTGACCCAAGTAAGCATATTTAAGATTGACAGGTAAAAGTTTCACGTCAAGCTTTGGTGTCTTGATACTAGACGATAGAGGCTTTGTCTTAGTTTAGAGCAAAATTTCAAATTGTGGCCTCCACCAGTTAGTTTCAAGTACCAATGTCGCATCAGGTAATGCATCCATGTTGTTAATCATCTTATCATCTAAATCAGAGGAGTGGGTCAAGCACGTCTCTAAAGTGTCAAAGTATAGAGTCAAAAGTTCTCTATCTTCCCCGAATGAATCGATCATGTTTCATGGGCATCATCAAAATCTTTAGGTTGTTTGCACATGTTAAAGATATTCAGCTCTAATGTCATGAACTCGAAAGATAATTTCATAACTTCATTCCTACAATTGATGATGGCATTTAATGTAGTTAGGAATAGTCAGCCAAGGATGATGGGAATTTAAGTGCTTATGTCTATGATGGGCTGTGTCCAAGATAATAAAATATAATGGATAGTATAATTTATCTATTTGCACAAGTACATCCTCTATCATCCCCTTCAGTATATGAATGGATCGATCAGCAAGTTGAAGTGTGGTCCTAGTGAGTTTTAATTCACCAAGACCAACAAACCAAGTATGAGATTAGATCTATGCTTGCTCCTAAGTCAAGAAGTGCGTGCCCAATCTGGTAATTCCCAATCACACAAGAGATGGTTGTGCTACCAGGATCTTTATATTTTTGTGGCACATCTTGCTTGAGTATAATTGTTCGCCGCTGATTTAACGATCCTTTCTCCAGCATGGGTGACGGGTGCATGGGCATGCCATAATTGAGACTGCGATTCCAATTCAAACTGAACAACAATGACCCCAAGCGTCAAAGTAGGCAGACACTGAGTATGACCAAGATCTGAGGAGATCGGTTGCCTATTCAGCCACTTGCTTAAAGTGTAAATGGATCAGGTGATAGTCAGAGTGTAGGGTTCGTCCTTTGATGATGGGTTTCTCCTTGCCTTCCATAGAAAAGGACTTCCTTAACACATGAAGAATGGAATGTAAAAAAGAGAAATTGAAATTGACCGCTAGAGGGTGCTTAGAGGGTACACTAATTTCATGAAGTCTTATTACAAACTCACATGACCGATCGAGGAACTCGAACATCTTGTTATCCTTCTTTTTTGGATTTGCAGCCATCTCCTATGTGTTAATGCTCAACAAGTTATGATTGGGTACGTTGCTTTGGCTAAATGCCTTATCCAAGGTCAACAAATAACACTGGCACTATTTGTTCTTAGCCATTTGTATAAGGGTCTCTATGAAGTTAATTTGAGAGGATTATATTCAGCCAGGGGCCCTATATGGATTATATAGATGTGGTTTGCTGCGTATTTTCGACCACAACTCTTCAGCCAAGAACACATCGGTCAATCATTTTCCTCATATGGCGACCAAATTTTACATATCCCTGTAGAAATCGCTACTATTGTTGAGTATCTACAAGAATTCTTATCTCTTGATCTTCTTGATAACAGTCCATCCTTCATGCCCTTCGCTGAGAAAAATACTTACAGACCAGAATGGCCTACCAGATAGTTTGATCCTACTAACGAACATGTGGTCAGTCATCTTCATTATGCTTGGAATTATTTTGGTGTCGACCGAGATTTGGTTTTCAGAGGCATGATTGAGAAAGAAAAAAATGCAAAAACCAGAATTGAACAGTATTGTCCTTCTCTATTTGCTCGACAATTAGGCTCCGTACACCACATCCCCTGTCCTCTCATTCACATAACTAATAGCCAACCTCCATTCGGCCTTGTGATAGTCACTAACAAAGAATTTTACATTTCTCTTAACTTATCTTAACACAAAGAAGCAATCGCTCTTTAGATGTCAGTGTACCAAAACACCCTACAATGTTGGATAACTTTATATGTTAGTGGAAGTGTCAGTATATCAAGCTTTTAGGCGGTCGAAGCACTAAGGAAATTTCACATCAGCTCTGCTCTCATCTAGGCCTAACAAAGAGTAAAAAGAGGGCTCTTTCTGCTTTCCCTGTTATCACTGCCAAAAGGACGACAAGGGCAAGACAAGGCTGACTAGTACAGTTTCTACATCGGTGGCCGAACCTGAAATTGCAGTAAAGACTGCTTTAGTTAAAGTATGAATATGCCAAAATGTCCTAGAGGGAGGTGAATAGGACTTTTATAAAAAAATTTATGGTTTATTTAAAATCCTTTCAAACTTGTCCTAAATAGATATGCATGAATCAGGATTTCTTCAAGATAACTCTAATGGCTTCCAAGCCAATTAGAGGATCCAATCACAAAACTGATTTAATGATAAACATGATGTAATTCAAAGTTTATGATGGATGTGACTGTGTATGAGGTGTGATCAAATATGAAAGCATTTAAAGGAATCACACAGGTAATCATAAATAAATATCAATCACAAACACAATCATTTTTATAATGGTTTGACTACTCGTCTACTACACTCTCAGCAGATGCACTCAACCCTTGAATGTACCGGATTTCACTAAGGAGGTTTCACATGGTTCACCTCAAACCCAAGGTTTTAAATTAGGTTCAGCTTTAACCACTACAACCTACACCTAAGATGACAGTTTATGCCCCCATGAGCAAGGGTCAACACATAGCACCCAATTTTAGGCACACTGGCAAAGGATCCACAAAAGGAACCTCTCTTGTTTATGCTCTTACAAGCAAGGGTCAACACAAAGCACTCAACTTTAGGCACACTGGCCAAAGATCTTCCACAAGACCCTAATTATTTATGCTCTCCATAGAGCAAGGGTCAACACAACGCACCCACCACGTACACTCCTATCGGAGGCCTCCTAGAGGACTTGCAAGGGGTGAGAAACAAAGTTCGACATCATCGAGTAGGAATGATATCATCGAGTAGGGTCGATATCATCGAGCGTATACTCTTGATTGTATCAATTGGCCGCTCGATGACATAAACTTAAATGTTATACGCTTTTGAAACCTTTTTCCAGCTGGTCGAGAAAATCAAAACCTTTGTCGATGTCATCGAATTTTGAATTCCGATTTCATCGACACGAGGATGGATTCCTCGATATTTAAAAATAAGAGAAACATTGCCTTTGAAATATTTCAGGTCAAGGATATGATCGAGGTACACTCGATATCATCGAAATTTGAATATCAATGATATCGATAGTCATGTCGGTGCATCAATAAATCCAAAAGATTTTCCAGTTAAGCTTGCTGGACAGTTTATGTCCTTTCTCGATACAATCGACCCGGCCTCGATATCATCGATATTTGAATATCGATTTCATCGAGTGACCCACGATCTATGATAAAAACCACCTGAAAATATTCTTGTAAACAGTGTGTCCCAAATCGATATCATCGAAGGCCTTCTGATATCATCAGTTTTTGAATTCTGAGGATATCGAGGAGTACTTCGATATATCGAAGGTCTTTATGATTTTCTTTAGAAAAATAGGGACACAAAATCTTTGTTGTCAATTTTATTGAGTCAACTTTGATAAAATCGAGATTCAAATTTTGATGTTATTGATACACCCATCGATACATCGATAATTTAGCCCAGAAGTATATGCGGTTGCTGGATAACTTTTGTCCTCATTTCGATACTATCGATTGGGCATCGAGGACATTAATAGCACTTCTTAATTATATCAATCAATCTATCGATAAATCGACAGAGGTAAAAAACTTAAAGATTTTCTGAAAGTTTGAAAAAAAAATTAACTCAAAAACCCTATGATATTCTAATCAGTTTTAAGGATTTTAAGTGCCTAGTATTTTGGGACATGGGATGTGAGGCTTAGATTTACCTGCGAAGATTTCAGGCACACATTCGATTGAGGCAGATGGTTAATTGATCTTCCTATGGAGCTTCTCTGTCTAGCTGACTCAACACTCACGTTAATTAACAAACTAAGGCACTTTACCCAGATGTTCCACAAATCACCCAAGAACATCTCGACATCTTGGCAACTACTCAGTCATTATGGATGGCTCCAAGGAAGATTTTTGAACTTTGAGGTATCAACCCTCCCCTAAATCCTCATGTTTTTCCTTTATAACAATCAAATCCTCCAGAATACCCTTCTTCCACAAAACACTGGACGTAAAAAAGAAATAAGAAAATGACAGATACTTCTTCTGCCAAGGCCATTCAAGCTTTTGAAAAATACTTCAAAGTAAAATACTAGCCTCATCATAGCGAAGAAAATTATTTTGAAGAAATAGCTGTAGTCATTCAACGACATGAAGAAGCTCATATTAATAAATGATTTTGCAAATGGATCCAAGACAGAGAGAATAGATGACCCTAATCTTCTGCTTGACAAATACCTTAAGCTATATCATCTGGAACCACCGCTATTTCCTACTACACCTCTAACATTCGTAACTACCATAAAAAAATTCCGCATCTATTCAGGGAGTGAGAATCCAACCTGCAATCCGTCTCGGTCTAGGTGAAGACTATTTACTTTACTTTCCTGCTTGGTTTTTCCATTCTCATTTTAGCACTGATCATAATTACTTTGATCTCATAGTGACTTAGGAATTTCCTAGATCACCACATGCTCAAGGACATAACGTAAAGCCAATATTAGTGATTCTGTTGGCCTCACTTCCTCCTGTGTCTCATACCTTCCCTAGTGAGGTAGTAGCAGTTATCACTCCTGTAATTCTTGAAGATCCCACTCTTACAGTCGTAATAATAGTGCCTTTAGATTCAGAGATGATGACTAGCACAAAAGATGCTTCACCTGGAGTTGATACTGCTCTTGATAATTCACAGCAGATTCATTCCTTGTCCGCATCAGTCACGCAACAAAGAGCTTCAATCTCCCCTATTCGGCCTTTCAAGTTAGCTATGGTTCTATCACTTCCCTCACTGTCCACAGCAAAAGGAGAGATCCCAACTCCAACTGAGCTTGCCACGGTCGCGACAGAAGTTTATGATCGATCGAACGAAACTAAAAGAGTTGTAACGGAAGAGGAAGTGACAACCGATTCTCCTAAAGAGGTGGTTAACCAAGTTTTTGTTGAAGTTTTAGAATGACCGTTGGTCAATGCTGACCAACAGCCTGAGTTTGTTTCGGCCAATACAGCTAATAAATTGGCTGAGGTGGAAGTAGTTGATATAATTCCTCCCTCACCTTCTTCATCAACTATTCATGAGGTCGATACTTCAGCTCTCATCATTCCTTCTTCTGTTGACGATTTCATCTCCCTTCTCGAGAAAGCCATTGTTGGGGAAACACCCACAACAACATCTCCTCTCGAACATGACAGTATCTAGAGTTTACAAATTGAATTGCACGGCCCCCTTCGGAAAGGATTAGCCAAAACCTTCGGTGCTCAATTGATAACCAAGATCGGTTAGTTAGTCGATTTGGCATGTGTGATATCTCACTCAGTCCCATCTCTAATGACCATATTGCCACCTCTCCTGGAGTTTCAGAGGATACTTGACATGTATTTTCGAGCCAAGGTAGCTATTACTAATCTCGAGACAAAAAGACAAGTGGCCGATCTCGAAAAAGATAGTGCACATGAAATTGCTCAAGAACTAGTAGCCAAGAATGTTGTTGTGAAAGTCGCTGAGATGGAAATTGAGAGCTTAGGAGCCAGCATTGTGACCTTAGAGGCCGAGTTGATTACGTTACGGAAACATATGGCTAATAAGCGAGTAGAACATGATAAGATGCTTGAAGAGATTTCCATATTAGTTCCTGTAGCACATCTTCGAGTAGAAGATGTTGGCCAATTATCTCAATCATCAACAAAAGAAGAAGCATCACTATGTGCTGCCAAAAGACGTCTAAAGATGGCCGAAACATTCTTGCAAACTTGTAACTTTGTGTAAATGAATGACTATTGAACTTTTTAAGTCCTGATTGCTTTAAGTAACCATTTTGTACATGTTCTCCCACGCCTTTCTCGAAACTCCCTCTATTTTCAAATTTCATGATTTAATTGCCCACGTTCCGCATGAACTAAGATGTGCGAACTCCTAGTGTTGCGCTACTTATAGATAGCGGCCTCGTATGACCTGCTATTTAAATGATATAGAGTTTCTAACCTAGCCATTATCCTTTTTAATATAGCTTTTAATAATGGCTATCGAGATACCTTCCCTTATTGTTGGTGCTGATTCTTTTCTTCAGGAGATCTTGAAGGAAAGGTTGAAAGATTTTTCTTTTTCTTTCCTACCATCTAACATGAAAAAGTTCATCGCTGATGCCTCCTGTTCACTCGGTCATAATCCTTCAGCTGAACTAAACAATCGGCTGGAAGAATTACTCTAGAAACTGAAGCAACTAACCAGCATGACAGATTGCTATGAAAAAGCCTTCTTCCGTCATAGCATAAATAAATCCCATCTTGAGCAACAAGAAGTGGTTGTGAAGGATTCGACTAATATGAGTGACAAATATGAAAGAGCTTGGTACGACATGATACGATGCATTTAGGTTCATCAATTTAATTGGTCGATACTCCGAACACTACAGTCGTATCGCTCTGACATGACATACGAACTACAAGAATAGGGCAACGCTTTTATGCTAAAGATACGAGCGATTCAACGGATTTAGAATTTATAAACGAATAGATCCATCTGTATCAGGCTTGGTCGACAGGGAGTTATATTGTAAAAAGGGCAGCCAAAATCAAGGTTTGCTCGATCGCTGCTTATGTTGATCAACTGCTTCATTTCTTATCAATCCTCATTGAAGAAGGGGACCGTTAGGAACCAACTAAGGAAAAAAATGAGGCAGAAATGCATGCCCTCTTGGAAGAAGTTGAAAGTCTGAAGGAATAGTTTAATTGGCCTTTATTGCCTCTGAATTTTCATCTTTCTTTATGTCATAATGTGGTTGGCAACCGCCAATGCAATGAAATAAACTTAAAAAAAAACCTTTCAACCAATACTTAGTCTCCATGCATTTCATATTCTGAACAAGCATATGCATAGGACAGATGACTTATTTGTACATTTCCTTGATTTTTGTGCAGCAGTATGGCTATCCGTACTTAGCCATTCTCTCACGTATCCAGCACATCTCCTCTTGTAGTGATACGTCATGTCAAGTGAAATCAGTTCTTGCTATTTTTCAATGCATCCATAATAACTGCATTTATATAGTGGAAAACTCAACCGATGCTCTTCCTTTACATGCCTTAACCCTTATTCACCTCATTCTGCCTATAAAATGGGGATTTCAGGCTTTAAATTCTCACAACCCAATGATCTTCCTCACGCCCATCTTTGGTTAAGATGAAGATCCTTGCTCCACCTCCAGAACCAAAAACCTTCTTTAATATTAGATCTTACCTACACATATGTCTTTTTTCTCCTTCATTCTTCCGAATACTACTGATTGTATAATAAGTAGTCGGTCAGCATAGACGATCATGGAAATTTTCCAGTTATCTAAAAAACCAAGAGATGATGCTGTGGCAATTGAGCGTCGATCGCTTTTTCATTTACTTTCTTTCTCCAGATTAAGGGATTCCACCAGCTCATCAAGAAATGGCTTGGCAAAACTTAACGAAGAGATCTCCTGGACGTGGCTCTTTTAATGAGGGGTCATGGTCATCTGAGGCTTTCCTTAGACAAGGAAAATTGATGACTCAGTTCAGGTCCACAGACTATACTCGGACTGATCTTCTCTGATCATCAAAAAGGATAGCCTCATTGACCAAATTCTCGGTTACTTTTCGGCCAGAAATTTCAATCCCCAGCGAGATTGTTCGTGTATCAGCCAAAAAGGATTCAGGAATTAGGCCATCTAGGACCTTACCACTCATGTCAAGAAATGGCTTGGAGAAATGTAATATGCAGGGTCCCTAGTAGGACTACTTCAAGGGAAACATTACATGGCATAGAAGGTGGGCTGGTATATGACCAATCAAAGACGCGCGATCGCAACATTGACCATTTTCTTTGCCACAACTTGTCCCCTCCATCCTTTTCTTTTCTTTCTAGGTATCTTGTAATAAGTAGACCTGGGGCCTTAGTACCATTCTTACTATCAAGAGAGGTCCTCTAATCTTATGTAATCATGTGGTTTGAAACCAGCAGAGCAATGAAATGATACAGGCCTGTTCGGTCGAAAAAGCCTTAAATTTTACAAATGTTTGCCTTGTAGCCATGAAAATGGAATGGTTATGCTCGATAATATCATATCTTGTCTCAATTATCAAAATATCAGTCGATATTATGATAAATGTATCTAATTTAATTAAAGGCATGTAGGTTTGCTTGCCCAAATTGGTCACTGACCCTTAAAGAGACCATGGTCCCTATGTTGGAACCATTTATCTTCATCATGAGCAATCATTTACTTTGCAACATGCATGTTTGGTATGCCGAACCATAGATGCATCACTTAAACCTTTCAGAACTTGAGCCATTATTCTCGAATAAGGCTCCGACTGCTCAGCTACCATCCACGACTTCGGGAATATCTCCTTTATTATCGAGAACCTAATCATCATTCGGTTAATCATGCACATTAACTTCCGTCTTTAAACTCATTCTATACAAGAAAGACTTAAGAATCAAATGGACTAACCTTAATCAACGCCTTTGCAAGACATTTTCAATGGAATATCTTAAGCTTCTGGATGACATCGTCGATGGAGGTGTGGAAACTTTCTCGCACTCTTTGTTGACAGATGAACGACTCTCATTCCTCCAAGACATCAAAGATGTTGAGAATATGGAGCCACATTGGGCCACCTTCGACCGGTCGTAGGACGGCTACGACCGGTCGTAGGGCCTGTTCGACTCAAAGTCCAGCGATACTGTTTTTTTCTATTTTGGGCCCTAGGACTGGTCGTAAGGACTGTAAGACCGGTCGTACTATGACCGATCGTAGCTCTCCTAGGACCAGTCGTAGATTACGCAGATTGTTTCCGAAACTGATACGGATTGCGGATTTTGGTGTCGCCTTTCATAAGGGTGCGGAAGGAAAGTTTTCTAAACTATAAATAGGGGTTCCTAGGGCTTTTCTAGGTAGATGAGCAAGAGGGAAAAGTAATTCTAAGGTGTGGGCTAAGGGATTTCTCTGTTCTTCCAAGGGAGAGGTTAGTATATTACCTTGTAATCTTTGTTCTTCTTCATAGTGAAAGTTTGCATCCGTGGTTTTTTACCCTAGTTTGGGGTTTTTCCACGTATATCTTGTCTTGTGATTTGTTTGGATTGCTTTGATCTGTTTCTAGTTTATATTCCTTTCTGTTTATCGTTTGTGGGTGAGGCCTGAGATTGGATGTCGACCCACTGCGTTGTTGGCGTGCTGCGCAATAAAAGAGGTTCCTGAGCAGGAGCAGCCTCCCTAGGAAATTTTAAATATCTTCTTAGAACTCAAGTGCCTCGGACATATGTTTACCGAAGTAAATGCTGAGTTCGATCACTGCACGACCACTCTGAGACACCTATCGACTCTCAACCGAGAATGTCATACTTTGTCAACCCGCTACCAGGAAGCCTAGAAGGATCAACTAGACTGGACTCATGAAGATGACTTTAACAAAAAAATGTTGCAGAGTTTTAAATACTTACTTGCCCGGCTCGTCGACGATCTAGCCGAAACCCATAGAATCTTTCCTCACTGCGACTGGCAAAAAAGTGCAGAATCGATTGCATTTACAGAATCTCAGGTATCTCTCTATGAAGGGTATACTGATATAAGTGAAGGAAAGAAATGTTCAACCAACTCGAAGATGGATAACATTGACCGTCGTCTGAACTATATCGAACGTGATGTGAAGACGTTGGTGAGTCAAGAGACGTCCTGGAGTGAGAGAAAGAATCAGGCAAAGGATGCAAAGAAGGCTGCTGCTCGAGCTTTTTCTCACGCCAAGTGTGCTAGAGGATGACTTAGGTATCTGATCTTCTAAACACACCCAACCCCCGTTTTCTTCTTTGCACATAATCTTTCCTGCCCCAACATGGGTAAATCTCATGGCCTGTAGGCCTTTATTCAACTAGATTAACTAGGCCCCATTTAAGGGCTTTTATTCAGTTTACTTGCAAGTTTCTTTACTAAGTTGGCTTGGCCTGATCTCTGATGACTTCCTATAGTGGAGGGGAGTATTGCTTCAAAAATCAGTTGTTATAGGTGTTGGGGTGATATTATCATTTAAATCTTTAAGGAGGTACGCCCTGACTCTTAAAACTTGCTCGATGGTATATGGTTTGTCTCATGTGTGGGACTATTTTCCCAATGCTCGGTCTTTCTGACCGATAGGAAGGATCATCTTCCAAACTGTCTCCTTCCTTGACAACTTTTCCTTTAACTCCGTTTTATTGGCCATAATAGAATTCAATGCCCTAATGCAAGTCTCGTCCATTCCTTTAAGCTCAGTCAACATTGCCTCTGTGAATTGAGATGGACTTAAATGTGATTAATGGGCAACTTGTATAGACGGAATCATAACTTCCAAAGGCAAAACTGCTTCATGTCCGTAAGTTAGCATAAACGAACTAACCCCTGTGCTCGTACGAGGTGATACCCTAGAGGTCCATAGGGCCTTAGATAGTTTAAGACGTCATTCACTTAAATTTCCTCGTATCATTTTCCTCAGGATATTTTTGATGACTTTGTTACTGGCTTCAGCCTGACCATTAGTCCGCGCACAATACGAAGTCGACCTTTGTCCCCTTTGCTATAAACGTTGCACCTCAGTCCATGTTAATAGATTCCAAAAATACCAAAGCGGTGAATGATGTTTAGTTTCCATAAAACTAATACAACGCATACATCAAGGTGTGACACCTACATCTGGGTTCAGGGTCGGCATCTAGGTCAAACAACATGCACAGGAAATCATTTACAAGAAACATTGTGCCTGCATAACATAATTGTTGGAGATTCAGGGCTTATTTGGGAGCGTGGATTTGGAACCCCCTGGATTGGGAACCCCCAGGATGTTAATCAACTTTAATCCAAAAGTACCTATCCATGATATATTTACAAGGGTTTGAATTTAATTACTAAATCAACTTTAAAGTATCTAATTAGTGAGATATAAGCCCGTTAAAATATATGTTTTGCCCGAAAATGATGAAATTCCAAGTCTTGGATGGGCCATAAGCACAAGATCACGTTTGAGTGACTAACCAATGATTTTTAATCGTTGATTTGCATGGATAATGTTCAAACGATGCTTGATAATGTTTAGACAGTTCTAATTTATATGGACAATGTTTGGACGGTGCTGATCATCATTAGTGGGTCATGTGCCCAATAGAATGAAAGTGTATAGTGACACATACGTATACCTACAACTATTGAAATAATTTTAAGTGTAATCGGATTGGATTACAAACCCCCTCAAAGAATGGATTGGAAACCCCTGCATTTGAAACCCCCGTTACTCAATGCTGCCAAACAGCCAGGGAATTCGTAACCCCCTCCAATTCCCTCCAACCCACGGTGCCAAAGGATTCATTAGAAAGGTAAGTGGATTAGACGCAGGCATGACTTATTCAACACCGTGCGTGGGATATGGTGTTTGCTTTCCATGTACACATTTTTGCTTTACAAAAACAATTACATGATAAAAATGGGACCATCTTGCCGAAAATGAGACGGCTACGATGTTAGGTTTGAAAGGAATACTCAGTTTTCATGGGCCACTACATGAAAAAAAAAAAAAAAAAAAACCGACTCTATCCGTGCGAAGGGGGGAAGGGCCATCCCGTAATTTTTCTTGGAAGGAAGGGATATATTCGTCAATTTTACAAAAAGATAGAGGTTAAATCCAAAGTGGCTCATTCTGTAGTTTTTACAAAACCGAAGGGCATTTTCTATTCTCACATCCTATAAAAAGTCTCCTCCCATTAGACCTAAACCCTGCATAATAGAGCCAGCCATCTCTTGCAGTCGCAATGGACGTGATTTCGCAGCGATCATCCTCTTCTTTGAATCCTAACGCTCCGCTCTTCGTCCCGTGGGCTTATCGGACGGTGGAGGACTTTTCGGATCAGTGGTGGGAGCTGGTGCAGTCATCCGCTTGGTTTCGTGACTACTGGCTTAAGGAATGTTTCCAGGAGCCCCAAAATGACCTTGATGAACTTTTCCAGAATGACGAGCCTTCCCTGCCAGAAATCGAGGCCGTCTTCGATGGCTACAAACGTAAGCTCCCCCCCTTTTCTTGAAACCGAACCAGACTCGCTTGAGTCGGGTATCTTTGAGGATTTTTTATTTTATTTTATTTTTCCCTGCTTGCTCTCCAGCGCGAGTCATGTGCGCGTGTATGCGAGATCCAAGCTGCTTATCCAGTGTGCCACACCTTACGGATATATATCCATGACGGAAAAAATTAGAGACGGGAATCGTTTCTACCCCTCTGTTTGTGTCTTTTCATGTAGGCGGAGGCTTTGTGGAGCCCACCGCGATTTCCCTGAGAAATCTACTCCATTCATCAGTTTCACAAGGTTAAAATAAGACACGAGATCAAAAATAAGGCGGATCCAAAATTCAGTTGGGCTACGCAACGGGAAACGGTGAGAATAGAAATGCCTACCGTTGAAATCTTTCTAGAAAACAAAAATATTAGCCGTTTCCGTTTCCGTTTCCGTTTTCAGCGTTTCCTATCGTGTGGCCTGCCTGAATTTTAGATCTGCCTCATTTTTGACCTTGAGAAACTGATAGACGGAGTGGATCTGTCACGGACGGACATCGTGAGCGGAGGTCACAGGCAAGTGGCGTCCAACGCAGGCAATATAGCTTATGGGTCACCAATCTGAGCAGCTTGGATGTTGCAGATGTGAGGTCATATGCCCTGGTGGAAAACAGTTGGACTGATCGACCTAAAAAACAAAGGATCCTAATTCATGTTCTCCGAATCTTTTAGTTGAATCAGCTGAATCGGTGAGCCTAAACACTATTTAACTAATTTTGTTTTGTGGGTGTTGCAGAAGAAGAAGAAGGAGGAGGAGGAGGAGAGGAGAAAGGATCTAGAGATGTGGTTTCAATGGCAGCATTGAAATGGACGAAAAGTCGGCTTCTGCCGAAAACTCCCAAGTTCACTGAGAAGGCGCCCAAGATGGTAAATGTGAAAGTTAGTCCCCGGATGATTCAACAGCCTAGGTAAACGGGGAGAGAGAGAGAGAGACGACTCAGTTCCATCTTACGTCTTCGTCTTGTAGAGGATGTTAATCAGTCTTTTCTTGTTTATGCATCTTTTGTAAATAAGCTTATCACAGTGTTAGCTTTTTCTCCGTTTTTTTGCTTGTGTTATTTAACATCGATGAAAAAAAAAAAAAACCTTGTCTTTTAATGATCTGAATAATTAAAGTTTTGATGCATCATAACCTAGAAATATTGATACTATGGTCGGTACCATGGATCAGGGATGTCTACATTCCCATATTTGATTTGGATGATCGTCTCTTATAATTCGTGATCAATGGCCCCCATTGATGGTCGAGAAGAAAAACCAACGGGTGTAGAAAAGAGGCCAGGGATTTGACGCCCAGTATCTTTCAATCTGTGGATGCTTTTGTGTTCCCCTGCTTACATTCACTGGCTTGAGATGGAGGGTCATCATGTGAATCAGTTGGATGTATGTTAATGTGAATAAAATGGCCGTGGATGTTAATGTGATTTGATGGCCCGATCAAGTATATGAATGGGTTGGATGTATGTGGCCCAATGGTAATCTTCATGTGAATAAAATGGCCATGGATGTTAATGTGATTCGATGGCATGTACTTGTCACTGAAAGGTTATATTGCAATAAAGCACACAAAGTTAAGTTGAAAGATTCAAAATTTCATGTAAGAGATGCTGCTTGTTTACAACTTGCTGTCATCCGATGCCAATGGCCTCAACTATAAGACCATTTACATGCCCACGAAGAAGAACAAGTATCACCACAAGCCTAATGTTATAGTCTACCATTGTTTCCGTTCGATTTTCACGACCTGGTAAATAAAGAATAGAAAGTTTACATGATCATTAAGTTTTAAAGCATCCAAGGACACTTTAGAAATCGTAGGAAGTGAATTGAACTCAAGGATTGACAACTCCAAATGTAGGGCTATAACGGAATAATAACTTGATAAGACCAAGATCGAATTCATAGGAAATGATAATACGGTCTAGAACTAAGTTAAGTTTAATATTTTACTTAAGTTTTTAATCCAATGAAATAAAAAATGTTTTAAAATAATAAATAAATAAAAGACCAAAGATACATAAATCCACTCATGGCAATTACAATATTCAATTTACCGATTTAATGTATATCTTAATTGGAATCGAATTTCTACCATATTCAATTAGAAGATAATTTTGTTAAAGCATTCATAAATACTAATAAGAATATGATTTCAATTGAATAATTCTTTTAAAAAGCACTTGGATATCAATTGTAGGGAATCAAATGCATTCAATATACCCGAGGTGATACTAAATTAATCAATTATACATATTGATTTTTCCTCTAATTGAAGCTAAACAATTGTTAAATCAGAGCATTTATTGTACCCAGAGTGTACAATAAATCCATAAATAAATAATTCAAAAGACTTTAAAGTAAATCCAAATCAAATTAATTTAATTTTATTATTCAAAATAATATTATTGAATCAAATAAAATACATACTGGGATTAAACTACAAGCTTCATCTATTAGCCTTAGTTAAGAGATTAGCCTAACATAACATCTTAAAAATAAAAACAAAAGAAAAACTAGAAAGTCAAATTAGAATTGAGGTGAAGAAGAAGAAGGGTTTGTAGAAAGCTCTGCTACCCTTAAGTCTTTCTCTCAACCCCTAATTTATACCCAGGAAAGCTTAAAACATTCATTTGAATAGGAAAAATCTGCACTGACTTGAAACTGACTTCGATTTACACACTTTTATTACGCTTTATTTGCAACCGACGATAGACTTCAGTCGCACCAAACATATCTTCATTCGTATTAAATTAGTATCTCAGTTGCGGCTGAATTTTTCCAATATTTGTCTGAAGTCTTTGTCTCCTTTAGGTCGCACCGAAGTCTCCTTCGGTGGCACCAAACCTAGCTTCGGTTAGATTGAATGTCGAGCCGAATTAACTCTGAAAAACATTGTTTCTTGCTAGACTATTTTATGTACTTTCATTCTAACTGAACCAACCTTAGGTGGCAATGAATAGTCTATAATTTCTACTATCTGACTTTGTGATTTTTCTAGTCTTTTTTCTATCCTTTGCACTTGGTTTTCTTCAATCTTTGGCATGTAAATTCTTCATTAATGTCTTGTAAATCTCAATTCATCATTATCTTCTTTTGAGCTCTAATTTTATCATTTTAAGCACATTTTCATCTTTGGATTTATATATAATTATGTCGAATTAACACTTAATTACCAGGAAAGCTAATGTACTTGAGAGGATAAATATGTTATATTTAGAAATTATTAAAAGCTCTTTGACCATTTGGAAAAATTCAAGCCACATCTTAATTTACAAAAATATGTCTTCGAAATAACTAGGGGCCCATTTCTTGGATTCATTATCAGTGAAGATGTCATCCGGATCGATGAGTCAAAAGCCAAAGCAATCATCAAAATTCTATCCCTAATGACTAAAAAAGAATTTTGAGGCATCTTGTTCAAAATTCAATACATCAGTCGCTTCATAGTCCAACTCATACTCATATGAGAGCCCATATTTAAGCTACTCCACAAAAATACACTTAAAGAATGGAAAGATGACTACCAGAAAGCCTTTAACAAAATTAAGTATTTATTGGACCCACTAATACTAGTCTCACCGGTAACTGGACAGCCACTGCTACTCTACATCTCAATAGTTGTGGATATTATTAGGTGCATCCTAGTCTAGCACGACAACATAGGAAGAAAGGATTAAGGAAAGGATTAAGTGATCTACTATCTCATCCGCCGATTTACAAATTATGAGTTCAGGTATATCCGAATCGAAAAGACATATCTCACCATAACATGGGTCACTCAATGCCTATGTCAATAAATGATCGTTTATCTAATCCTCATGTTCTTAAGTATGGATCCATTGAAGTACATATTCGAGAAACTAGCACTTACTTCTAAAATAACAAAATGACAACTGTTGTTTGCTAAATTCGACATTACTTATGTCACCTAAAAAGCAATCAAGGGGCAAGCACTCATCGATTATCTCGCAACACATTCTTTACTTGACTACCAGTCATTGAAGACTTTCTTCACCAATAAAGATATTTTATTCCTTAAAGGTGAAGAAGGATCAAAGATAGATGAGTGGACCTTGTACTTTGATGGTGCAGCAAATGCAAAAGGAAGTGGAATAGGGTAATCCTTTACTCTCTAGATGACAACCCCATTCATATCTCAACCAGGCTAGCTTTTAAATGCATAAACAATGTAGCCAAATATGAAGCATGTATAGTATGCTTAAAAGAAGCAATCATCATGAGAGTGAAGAAGTTGAGGGTTTTCGGTGATTCTTAGCTTATCATCAATCAAACCAATGGGGACTGAAAAATGAAAGATGAGAGGTTGATTCCTTATCATGTCTATCTCGAAAATCTCATCAACAAATTCCACAAAATTACCTTTACATACATGTCATGCACCAAGAATCAAATTATCAATTTATAGTTACACTAGCATTCATGCTAGAAATTCCTAAAGGAGTAGTCCAATGGGAACTCAAGTTCAACTTCAAGAAGACCCAGCATTTTTCTTAGAAATTGAAGAAGTCAAAATGCCACCTAACGGACATCCTTGGTATACTAACATTAAGAAATATCTAAAAGGCTAGGTATATTTGGAAAGTTGCACATCGACGAACCATCATACAATTCAATGACTAGTCACGTAGTTCACAATTAACGACAACATCCTATACAAACAATCCTCCAATTAGGTCCTGATACGGATGCATGGGCGAGACAGAAGCTATAAAAATCATGTCTGAAGCTCACATATGAATGGTCACATGATGGCCAAGAATATCCTACAATTGGTATACTACTGGCTGACTGTGGAAATCGATTGCTGCCAACACATCAGGACATGCTTCCAATGCCAAAAGCACGCGAATTAGATCCACACACTTTCTTTTGGATTATACAACCTGACGACACCGTAGCCCTTCTCACTGTGAGGTATCAACATCATCGGCAAAATTAACCCCAATGCATCCAACACCCATGGATACATCCTGGTGGTGGTAGATTACTTCACCAAATGGGTGGAAGCAGCATCATATACCATCATAGCAGCATCACACGTGGTGTGGTTCCTAAAGAAGAATATCATCAGTCGATATAAAGTTCTACAGCTCACCATTACAAACAATGGGATGCCCTTAAGTAATTAAAGGGTAGATAACTTTCTCGAACAATTCAAAGTGAAAAGGCACCGATCAAGCCCCTATTGACCACATATGAATGGAGGGGTTGAGGCTACCAACAAGATGCTCATTCACATCCTTGAAAAGATGGTAAAAGCATACCGTGACTGGTCAGAGATGCTTCCATATGCACTTTGGGCTTATCAAATGTCTGTGCACACCACGACAGGCACCACTTCATATAAGCTTACATACGAAATGGTGGTTGTTCTACCAGTCAATGTTAAGATCCCCTCACTATGTATATTATTGGAAAGTGAAGTTAAAGAGGGAGAATGGTTACAAGCTTTCTATGATCAATTACTTCTGGTGAACGAAAAGTGTATGCGAGCACTATGCCATTCCCAGACTTACCAGAAAAGGATCACACGAGCATATAACAAGTGAGTCCACATAAGAACGTTCAGAGTAAGAGACATAGTAATAAAGAAAATCCTACCTCCTCACTTACCCAATCCAAGGGTCAAGTCCACTTACCTGATCCAAGGGTCAAGTCCACTTGAGAAGGCCCACTCATCATTCGAGAAGTACTCCTCGGAGGAGCACTCCGCCTCACCAATATGGAGGGTGAAAATCTTCTTGATCCAATCAACGCCAACCACGTCAAATTCACCACAGGTAATATGATGATTACGAGAAGCCACCCGAGGTCATGCCCCGTCCATCTACCAACATGCACAAGAAAAAGAAAGAAAAAAAGGCTTGTGTACAGAAAAAAAAAAAAAAAAACAACAAACTGATAAAAATTCCAAAAAAGTAATAATGGCATACAAGAGAGAGAGAGAGAGAGAGAGAGAGAGAGAGAGAGAGAGAGCATCCCTGGGGGCAAAATCCCACCACCCTCCTTTATCTCTTAAATATCCCTGACCTTAGGTGACATGTTTCAAAGCCTCCCACTAACGTGGAAGCTTCTATCCACTGGCAATGACAAAATTTCCGACTCCAACAAAAAACAAAAGAAAAAGAAAGAGAGAAATGTCCATCCAAGTAAAAATGAGCAAGGTGAAAACCCGCAAGGACACCTCAAGTAAAAATAATAAACGCATAGTGGACCTAGCGAAACCCAAAAGGGTGTCAAGGGCAAGAAGGAAAAGCTGTTAGGAGGCAGGAAAGAACAAATACATGGTACATGGTGAAAACCTGAAAGAGCGCATAGGAAAAAAATGACTGACAAAACTGGGCGTAGTGAAAATCCAAAAGGGTACTACTGGTAAAAATGGTAATAAAAAAAGAAAAAAAAGGGTGGTTTGTGACCCCCAGCTGGGTTCGTATCTCAAAGGCAAAGCGTGAAAATAGTGATATTTCAGGAACTTTCAACTCAGTTTGGAATTAGGAAGGAACCTGTAATACATACATCTAAGGGTCTTCCAAAACCCGTAGGAATCATATCAGTGTTCATACCAGTCGAATGTTAGAAAAATTAAATATCAGATTGTGAAGCCCGTATCATAGTCCGTATTGTTCTTTAGGCTTTCGCGATCATTCCGGTCAAATTTCGGCAACTCTTAACATGTATCCGACATTTGCACACGATCCTAAGTCGAGACATGCATATCGAATTTGACTCGACTCGAACTTATACTTTAGTGACCACGCCATCGCCACGATTCCAACGTCGCAACTCGCGCACCGATCCGATACACAGGTCAAGAGGTGTGGGCCAGCGTTCAGTTCGAGGAAAACGCCACGCATTGTGAATTTTGAGAGAATCTCTACGACCCATCATATCAATCAATCAATGTACAAGTCAAGTACATATCCCATCACACCCATCCTTCTCTCACCCATAAGTCAACAACACCCATACCTATCTCATCCCATTCTTACCCAAAAGTCAAGGTAACCCATACATTCCCATGCCATATCCCTTACACCACTCCTCTCTCTCTCATTTCTCATTTTCATTCCAAGCAATCTCATGAGTCCACCATCTAAGCTCTCCATGAGAAGAGCTAGTGTGGCCCACCTTCCTACCTCCCATCTCCACCCTCCAAAATTAATCTTAACCATTGAATCTTGATTCCTTGGAGCTCTAGAACCCATTGGTGGAAGAAGGAAGAAAAGATCTTGAGGTGGATGATCTTTAGTTTATTTTTTTTATGATTTAAGGGCCCACATTTGGTGGGACTCATCTTGATGTATGTATTATATAGGGAGGGCCCATAGTGGCTTGGCCCCTCCCATAACCGATGTCTCTCTCTCTCTCTCTCTCTCTCTCTCTCTCTCTCTCTCTCTCTCTCTCTCTCTCTCTCTTTCCTTGTAAGATGGCCCACCTTGTAGTATGTATTCTATCGACGCTATCTAGTGGATCATCCATACCGTCCATCAAATGGGCCCATGTAGGTGGTGAAATCCTACTACAGCATGAGTGGGGGGTGGTGCATGCCCCTATTAAAGAGGGAGGCTAAGGATGTTTCTGCCATCGTCCAGGGCTGTAATGCCCCAGTGTGTTCCTGGTAGAAGGGAGAAGTGTGCGACCGACAAAAGGCCCCATTCATAATGCATGTAATTAATCCACATCGTCCACCCTATTTTCCAGCTTGTTTTAGGCGTTGAGCCAAAGAATGAAGCTGATCCAAAACTCAGGTGGGTCACACCGTCTAAAACATTATTTTAATAGTTAAAAAATTTATTAGGACCCGCTGTGATGTTTTGTGCATCGAAAAATGTCCAATATTGGACTCATTTGAACCGTCCCGAGCCCAAAAATCCAACCGGCGGGTTGGATCTTCTTGATGAGGGCCCCACATATGAAATGCTACAATAAAACAAAAAAACAAAATATACATTGGCAGGGGCGGACGCCCCTGCTACTGCTGACGTCCAGCGTCCAGAGGACACCGCAACTCCTGCTGCCTGGTGGGCCCCACCATGATGTTTGTCAAGCATCTCCACCGTGCATTTGATGGGCCCCACCTGGATATTGGGATACCTCAAAAAATCAGCAGTACATGGAGCTTAGGTGGCCCACGCTACAAGCAGAAGAGGTTGAACGTCTGCCATTGAAATCCTTTTTGGGTCCCAGAGGTTTTAGGTAAATATGAAATTTATTTTTCCTCTGTTTGACCTTATCAATAGATGGGATGGGGGATAAATGGGATGGTGGGCCCCATGTGGGACCCACCTGCAAGAGGGTTCACTGGTGTACGAATACACTAGCTATATAACTGTTGTATTGACGTCCCAAGTTTTGAGGGCCCCACATATGAGGTGTGTCCTATCCTCAACGTTCATCCTTTGGGGACGTGGACCCCACCTTGATGTATTTATTCTATATCCACTTTACCCATCTGTCCAGGGTGGTGTGGGGCCCCGTTGATGTTGTATGTCCGCGCCACCCATGTGTTGGGCCACAATATGATGTATGTGTTTTATCTATATCGTCTAAAAGACTGTGGGCCCTATCATGGTGTATGTATTTTATCGGTACCGTCTAGTTGGGATGGAACCCAGCTGAGGTATGTTTTGTGTACACACCATTCATGGGCTGTAATCCACCATGATATATATGTTTTATCCTTGTCGTCCATCAATTTGTAGGCCCACCACAAGCATGTGTTTTATCAAGCCCAATTGTTGATTGATTGAGGCCTATTGTGGATGTATGAGGCCTGCCGTGATGTGTGTATTGCATACACACTATCCATTTGGTGGGGCCCATCTTACAGGTCCACCATGTTGTATATGTTCCATATTCATGCTGTCCATTTATTTTAGACTGTATGGGCTGTCCCATCAGGCCATTGTGACACAATTGAGGCCCAAATCATGCGGCCCAATGAGATGTATACCTAGCCCATGTGATGGGGCCCACCTGTTTTGTATTTGAGGCCTATTATAATGTATATTGAGATCTCTGGTGTGGCCCATGTGATATGGTCCACTTATTATATATGAGTCCCTCTGGTGCGGCTCATGTGATATGGCTGGCTTGATGTACGTGAGGCCCATCGTGATGTGTTGAAGGCCCATGGGTTGTGATCCTTTGTAATGTATTCAGGCCCATGGGACGTGGCCCATTCATTGTATATGAGGCCCAAGTAGTGTGGCCCACTTGTTGTATATGCGGCCCTTTATGTGAGGCTCACTATGTTGTGTATGAGGCCCTCGTGTGAGGCCATAGTCCACTATATGTTTGCCCCTATGTAGGCCACTCCTTGGGAGTAATGTTGGTTAGATGTCTACATTGATGGGCAATGATGGTTCGATGTCCACATTGTGACCTTCCCTTAGGCCTTGTTAGGCCTATTCTCATCATTCTCTTGTGGGTTAACCCAATTAAGTGAGCCTCATTCGACATAAACGGATGGTTTTGCGCTATCGGATTTGAGATAATCACGGCCGAGGGCCAATCTTTATATTATGGATGATCGGATGTTTGTCTATGGACCCCGCCTTATTCATATACTGATTGTTGGTGCCGATTGTCAATGTTGATCATTGGTGCCGATTATTGAGATCGATTGTTGAGGCTGATCATCGAGGCCGATTCCAATTATAAAGGCCGATTATTGAAGTCGGATATCAAGGCCGATTACTGAGGTCCATTGTGATGTATATGCAGCCCGTATTTGAAGCCTATTCTGATGAGCATTCGGCCTAGCTTGATGCATTTAAGGCCTATATAATGTATGTGAGGCCTATGAGATGAGGCCCATTGTGGTGTATTTGAGGACCAGGTGATGGAGCTTGTTGTGTTGTATATTAGGCCCATGTGAGAGGCCCATCATAATGTATATTAAACTCTTCAGTGAGGCCCATGGTGTTGTATATTAGGCTCTTATGTGAGGCCATGGGTCCACTATATGTTAGGCTCTATGTGAGCCATTCCTTGGAGGCAATGTTGGTTAAATGTCCACATTGTCGAGGCTGATTGTCAATGTCGGTTATTGATACTGATTATAAGTATGTGACAGCATAGCATTATGATACATGCCCATACGCATCATCTGTATGTTTGTTATGAGATGTGGTTGACCATTGCATATGTCATTGGACAGGTTGTTATGAGACTCCCTGATAGGCGGAGATTGTCTCACATGAGCGCACGGTATACGCAGGATTGATGCATGATTGGATTGTATGACTCATGCATCTAACATTGTGTGTTGTGACTACTGTATGCCTTAGCGACATCAGGGCCGTAGCCTCCACAGGCCTATCGTGGATGGCCAGATGGGACATTGAAAATATGTTATTAGCATCGGGCTACCATAGATGGCCCTGGGTGAAAATTCTTAAACCCTCTTGGTACTAGAGGACGCCGAACGTCGAGACCGAGTGGATATATATGAGCGCATAAGGGTCGTATACCAGTAGGCCTCGTCTCCTACTATGTTGTGGTTGGTTGGGAGGGGGTGTGGCCTTACCCGCTTGAGGGAGTAGGCATAGTTAGGCTGAGTTTGACCAGCTCGTGAATAAGTCCGCTATCGTTGTGCCGGGTAGATATTGATTGACTACTAGTCAGGTGGATAGTAAGGTCTCTTCCACTTACCCAGTTGTGCGCTTGATGGGGTGGCAAGCTGGTGTAGAGTATACTAGACCCCAGTGATGATCCCAGAGATGAACCGTACTGATACATGGACTTATTGAGTAGGAGTGGCATACTGATTCATTCATTCACTATCCACTCAGGCTAGTAGTGCGTAACGATTTGTTACGTGTACCTTCAAAATGGCCAGGATTTCAGTTGAGGCGCGCGACTAACCTGAGATCAAGAGTTTACCACATTGAGTTTGACTATCCAAATTAGGTATGGGACTAATTTTGATAAAAGTCCCTTGTGATAGACCCCATAGCTTACGATACTACGTACTATCATCCTGACTTCACATTCTAGCATGGTCATTACATTCACACCACATATCATATTACATCCACGGCATATGGCAGTTTGGGTTACTATATTTCTGCATTTATATGACCTAGATAAGGCTGATGGTATTCATAGCTCTCTCTTAAATTATATATTTCCTTGCATCCTCGATATTTGATATCTGGTTGATTGTGTTTCCGTATTACATAGTCGATTTACATTACTTTCTCAGTATATGACATTGACTTGCTATGTCTTTTCATCGCATATGAGGTTGATAATATTTTTATAGACTTGCAATATTTTCATTTACTCTAATATCGTATGATTCATGCTAGTAAATTTTGATATTGTATGATTAAGGCATTGTATTGAATGCTTGGCACTTATCTTGTGCACACACTGACACCACCCTTTAAGCTTTTTATAAGCTTATGCATGATAGATGCGTGCAGGTAACGATAAGACGTAGTCGAGATGGGGCAGGAACGTGCGACAGAGTTTCTGGAGATTTTGTTATATGCATGTATTTCCTTTTCAGTATTGTACTCAAATGATTATATTAGTGGATATGTAGTGATGATATTGTTTTTATGATTTGGGTATCCTTGTGGTTATGCTTCTTATGAAATAAATTCATGTAAAAAAAAATCCTCCTTGCAAAATCCCAGGATTAGAATTTGGTGTATGAGCACTGGGAGCCGAGAATGTGGTACTACAGAGGCTATTGGCACAGGATTCAGTGATCAAAAATTTTGTAAGTCCGATTTCTGAGTTTGGGGCATGACACAGATCTTCTTATCCAAATCACCAAAATCCAAACCACAAATCGAGCAGACAAGACTAGCACAAAAAAAAAGCTTTTCATTTCATTTCTTCCATAGAAAGTTATATTTGCCTTTCAAAAATATAAAAAGAAAAAAATAAAATGGGTTCATATACATTTATATAACACACAACAAAAAAATAATATCAATCTTTGCATGTTGTATCACTCAAGTCATGGGCATCTCTCTGAAACACCTAATCAAACAACAACCTTAATCAACTGCCTAGGTGAGTTTCGCACCCTCGATTCTAACTCTTCGACCCTCTAGCTGAAGCGATCTATTTCTCTTTAAAGGTACAAAAGCACCCTTGGTAGTAAAATGAAGATCACTATGTTAATTAAAACCATGCTTGAGTTGGACGCGGAGCAGTGAACCTATCTCAATAAAAGCTTATCTCAATTGCACCCACTGAATTGTGAAACGACGAGTCAAATTTATTTTCAAAAAAAAATAAAATAATAAAAACTGACTTTGATCATAACCATTGCAATCTCTAATGGAAATGAGAGTCGGTCGGACTTATTTAAAAATCCAAAAATGGGATCTAAAATAAGAACTATCTGATGATGCCTAGTTGCGAGATCAGGCAAAAATTTCAAAATTAATGGCTTAGGAAAAAATCTTTAAAAATTATTTCTATAATAAAAATATCATTGAATAATGTTCTGTAGGTGGGGATCATTTTTAGAAGTAAATAAAAATAAAAATTTCAAAATCTTAAAAGAATACAAATGTGCAAGGCATCCGAGGCACTATGTCGTCTTCAATACCTCCCGGTGGGTGTCAACGCAACACTAATAATTGCTTTTAGTTTTATTTGGCTTGTCAATTTTCTCCAAGATCACAAGAAAAACATGGAGTGGCTAAACTTAACTTCTAGATGGAGTGGCTAACCTTAATTTCCAGTGTCAGACTGATAATCTTGGAATACGAAATGGTTACTTCTATATTAGTGCAACCATACATCCAATTACAAAAAATGTCTATTACAACCAAAGTGACAAAATCGAGAATTCGAAGGGAAAAGGAATAAATTAGATGGCTCTAATCTAGGACACTTGAGAGCCTAATGCATTGCAATGTGGGAGAACTGTAAAGTCGTCAAATGCACAGGAAACTTCCTATTACAAACTACTTGTCTTATAAGAAATCTTAAGGGATCGTGTAGCATTGAACACTACCTTTATAGATTAAAGTGTGTTATCCTCATAAGGCTGCAAAAAGAACAGGGGCTCTAACCACCCACAATCCTGACTCACAAACTTCTTGATGCACACATATCGATCATGACATGAAAGGGTAGAAATTTGATGCCCCGTAAAGCCACAAAATGTGTAAGGACATTGCAATGTCTTCCCCAATATTCATGAGATGTTTGGGTTGAGCTATAACCAAGCGAACATCTTAACAATGACACTCTGATAACGTATAAAAAAAATTAAGTTTACGTCTAATCTAGAGGTGGGGTGTCTAATCACTTTGGCATTCGGTTGTACCCCAACCTCTACCAAAGAGGGGCATCTGTAAACACCCACATTACCCAAATAATGGTCTTGTCATGACCATTTTTAGTTGATATAGTCTTGCATGGTTAATTTTTCGGTGAATGATCTTACATGGTTCACTTCTTTGTGATAACGTTCCTACTTCAATCTTTTATAGGTGTGGCCCCCACCTTAAGTGCTATTAAATTCCACTTGTCAACTTCAATTGAGAGTCAATCAAAGCACATATGCGGCATAGGGAAATCCCTGAAGATAGCCATTGGGTTAGATCAGCCATTGCTAGAGCACATAATTGGCAGAGCAAAAGAGGAACACAGTCCCCATGAACGATCACAAACCTAGAGCCCTATTTGAAAAAGGTTATCTACCTAAAACAGACCACAAAGGCCTATTTCTGGGTATAGCTCGAAGATTATCCAATCAGAGGCTCTTACTCCCCTGGATGGCTCGCTCCTGATTTGCAACGCAATGTGGCTGACGACCCTTCTCGAAGTCTATTTAAGGAGTCCCATCAAATGAAGTGAGGGGGAGGGGGGATGAGGAGGTGAAGATAGAGGTGGCTAGAGAGACTTCAGTTGTAGGAGTACGATTACATTAAAGTCGACTCAAATAACAACATACTCTTACTACTAAAATAGTACATGCCCCTAAAGCAATCCCCCTGCTAAGTTACATCGTCCAATCAAAGTCAAAGTCATATAAAATACTAAAATCAACAAGTAGGGTTGGAATTTAGAACATTTGACTATCCCTTTTTACTAAAAATGGTGTTTGATTTTTCCTTTTTCTTCTCACACCTCGAGTAAAGCAGTATTCCACTCCGCACATACCCTAAACATCAACCACATTAACATACATGCACATCTTCTACTACCTTTATTTATTTTTATTATTTCTCTATCTGGGTTCCAAAACCCTATGCGGTATGGCTAAATACTTTTTCTCCTCTTCTATTTCTTTTATATTTTTCTTTATTTCACCTACCCAGGCCCTAGGTTAATGTAGTGTGGCTTAACTCGGTAATATTGGAAGTTTCCTTGATTCCCTTTAAAAACCATTCAGTCTTATAAAGGAGAGACCGTACATCTCACGAATAGAAAAGGATGCCTGACCCCTTCAAATTTTGTAACCGAGTCCCTTAGCCAGAATTTATGGTGTAAACTAGCGTGGAAGTCACCCAGGTTGAGTAATCTTCAGATTTCTCGTCATCTAGGCGATTCTATGGGATTTAGTCAACTCTCGATTATGAAGTTATATCCTAGATAGTGGCGATTCCAAGTCAAACACAATTTTAACTCTGAATCAACCCTGCATTTAAATTAAATAAAAAAACATAACTGACAAAAGGAGGAAAGTCGAGGAAGTGAGGGCATTTACAACCACATACAATAGATTGTCAAGAGATACCTTTCTTTGTAAGTTTTCATTTTATATTTCAATTAATGCAATTGAATTCCTTTTATTCTCACATTGTATGAATTAGATCCTCTACTATCATGGTGAGAAAAGGTCATTTTTGTTGAAATGTAAAACCAACTCATTTGAAGAATGAATCTTCCCCATCACAAATCGGCTAGTTTCATTACAAGTGACTAAATAAATGGGTGAATTAGTTCAGTTCTCGATTATAGACAACCACTTACGGTCTCTCTATCTATCTTAGTACCTAGGTTCATATGCATTTGATTCAAAAGCTACAAAAGGTTAGCATGCCCAACACCATACAGACATACTAACTACTAAATTTTGAGACAAATACAAGAAAAGGACCCAAGTGAAATTTTGTAATTTTGTAGAGAGCTACCATTGGTCCCATGGCTATTGTGAGTGAATGACGCTTGTTGTAGGGAAAAACGAGTTGGTCCCTCACACGGGAAGAGCTATGATATGCCATCGTTATCTACAAGCGATTTTCCTCTAAGCAGAGGTAGCCCCTAAGCTAGGGGTGACCGAAGTCCAATCAGAAAGGTCATCGATACAGGATGAGTAGCTCATTTGACACAGAGACGTGCCTCCGAGCTGAGCTATTAGAGGACAAAGCTCAGTGGAGAATCCGCCTCACTAAGAACATCTACGATGGGGGTAAAAAGTGCCTTAAGTGAAGGAGCTCAAGCCTCCAAGCTCACCAACACTCTGAGCTGACTAGGTCAACCACTGTCAGAGGTAGTTTAAGAAACCTGGACCCAGAGGAGGAAGGCCCAACCTGATCTTGGTCGAATATTACGCCGACAGAGGTAGGCTCGGTGACATCCTCGGAGGTAGTTTCCCACTAAAATACGGACTCTCTAGCGTACCCCATTAATACACGATAGTTTAAGAACGGAAGTGGAACCCTATATATACCACTTTCCTAAATTTAAAGAAAAAAAACATACCCTTCACCTTTGATCAGAATCTAATATCCTAATTTAGGCATCGAAGGGTCTGCAATTGACCACAACACCCCACGTTGTCCACATCTCCCTTATTCTTTACAAGTCCACCGGAGAGCGAACTTCTACGTGGATCATATATGTTGGCCATAATCCAGAAATAATAGATTGACACTGTCTGTGGAAACGATGACCAAGTCGTATTCTCACCATTTTTATCTTAGACAATTCCTCGATCTTCCCCCCTATGGTAAAAGGGAAAGGGAAGGCTATGACCATAGCTTAACCCGCCCACCGAGCTCTGTCCGATGAAGATCAGGCCTCACGGTCACCACCCCAATCCTAACCACCCTTCCAAGTGGTGGTGCAGAAATCCCATAATCGAGGAAGCCAACTCGTCTCCCTCGAAAACTGCGTGGGAACTCTAACCGGTAATGTGGACTGCATCATGAGGTTGATAGAGAGGCAGTAGGCATCCCCAACCAACCATGACTAGAGGAGGAGGCAATAACTGAGAAATCCCACCCACTGTAGTTACACCCCAAGTTGCATCAGGGGCAAGCCCGAGATGGGGGGAAGCCTCATCGCCCTAATGCAAACCCCGACCACCAGCGAGCTCACCGAATCAGACCTACATCATACCCTAGACTAGAAGCGACAAACTCGAGGAAAGGCCCCAGAAGTTATGATGGAATGCGAGGTCTCTTGGGGGACAAAAATTAGAAAGATTCAGGACCAGCTCGGTAACATCCACCAGGCTTACCGAGAAAAGGCCCTTTATGCACTCCTTGAGTAGATTGAGCCACCATTTATAGACCAAATTATGCAAGCTCAGCTGCCACCCAGGTTTTGGATGCCCTAGAAATAATCCTACTCTGGTTCAATGAGAGGTATCTCACCCCTTATCGTCCTAATCTGCCACCATTCCCTACTTCTACTCGATCACTGGTGACAATAATAAAAAATCCTCAAGCCATTAGAAATCAGCCCATCATCTATGTCATCCGATTTGATTTAGGTGAAGATCGCTCGCTTGTATATTTATCTATATTAAATTTCATGCTTTTACATAAATTGACTGTCTTTTCTACTCCTTTTATATTTACTCGTGATTTAACGACCACTGAAAAACAGATGGTTATGGTTTAACAACAACAATAGCAAACATCGGTGGTTGTTGATGCCATGATCATCGAGATTTAAACCGTTGATTTGGAAGCAACGGTCAGTGCTAAAGGCCTCCCTACTCACAGTCCACCCGAAGTCAATAACCTTCCTACTGATTTAGAATACATAATCTAAATCCCTTGCAATCCTTCAGCGCTAGTCGGTCAACCCATGGGCAAGGCGTCTCTCCTTTAACTATCGACCAAGAAGCTCCCACTCCAACTAATGCTTCTTCTTGCAAAGATGACTTCCATAATGGTCGAGTAGGTTTCTGTTTCGTCTGAGCCTCAGGTCAGGACCACCGAAGTAGTTGTGGCCGAAACAGCGGTCGAGACCAAAGAGACCACCACGACTGAGGTTGCAGAGACGACCATGATCGAGACCGTTGAGCCAAGTTCTCATCCACCATCTATCCTAGAAATTATATCCTTGGATTATGCTCCCATCTTCAACGATGAAGACCTTCCTTCCTTTGATAATATCATATCTTCATTTGAGAAGGCCTTTACTAGAGAGACAATTGTGGTCGAGTCTCCCTCACCTTCCTGTAACCTGCAAGATATGAAGGTCTAGCTCTGTGATCTCTTGGAAAAAGGGGTTAGCAGTGTCCCTTGATGCTGAGTCGGTTGACAACCTCAACCAATTGGTTGAATCGGACGATGTCTACTCCCGGTCGAACCCTACTCTAGTCGACAAGGTAGCCAATCTTCAAGAGCTCTAGGGGCTGCTCAAAATGTGTTATCATGTCAGCACTGTCGTCGACTGACTTGAGGCCGAACGAACTTTGGCTAAGTCCAAGAGGGCCTCTGCACACACCATTGCTAAGGACCTCACGACTAAGAACGCTGAGCTGACGACTTTTCAGGTCGAATTGGAGAACTTGGAAGTCAGGATCACAGATCTGGAGGTGGAGCTCATCGGGATGAAGTAGGTATTTATGGGTAAGCATGCATAACAACTTCAGCACAAAAGGAGGGTCACTCAACTGGCTGTTGTTATGCACTCCTAAATAGCAGTTATCAATCGACTTTCTCGATTGGCAGCTAAAAAAGATGCTGCATTACAAGCCACGAAAGACCAATTGGGAATGATTAAAGAATCATTGCAGCACTTTATCTCATTGGAATTATAACTTTGTAATCACTTCTCTTCTTTTCTCTATATAAACGGTTGTTGAGCTATCTTGCACCTCATTGCCCTTCTAATTTTCATTTCCATCATCTACATTGACTATTGACTTATCCTAAAAATTCAACGAGTCATGGGTTGGTTCTGAGATTTATGCCTCAATCACTTAATGTCCATAATTACTCGGAACGAGTATCGATTTTATTGCCATGATCACTCTATATCGTGGGTTCCTAGACTGCCTATTTAAACAACATCTGACATTTGCTCGAACTGACATCATCTTCCTTTTACACTCTTAGTCTATATCCATGACTTCCAACTCTCCCTTCCTTATTGTAGGTGTCAAATGTCATTTGAAAGATATTTTTGAATGGGGTTTAAAATAATACTCCCATTCTACCATGTTGTTTGATGCCAATGGTTTTGTGATGCATGCATCATCCGTGGCCGAATCGGATACCACACTTGGGAAGCTTGTTCAGATGTTGAAGTATATGTACGTCATGCGAGACAAGTTCCATGAACTGACTTTCGATAATCAAAAGGGCTCGAGACTACCTTCGACAGCAAGCTTTAGTCAAGGAAGAATTTGCAGCGATGAGCGAAAACATGAACTAGCTTGGTATAGGCGATTGCAATGTGTTCAAACACATCAATTCAATAGAACCATGTTGAGGATGCTACAATCCTACCAACCCAAACTAATGGAAGAATTGAAGGAGCAAGAATACACCTTCTTTGCTAAGGAGATGGGTGACCCAGAAGATCTTGTATTCCTAAATGAACATATCACTTTGTATTAGGCGCGGTCGAAGGCTAGCTTTCACGCCAAGAGAGTGGCTGAGGACATGGTTTCTTCGAGCACCATTCGTATTGTTCAGTTACTCCATCTCCTGCCACTCATCATTGAAAAAGGGGCCAGCTAGGCTTCATCACATGAAAAGAATGAAGTAGAAATGCAAACCCTTCTCGAGGAATTTGAGGGGATGAAGATCTCGATCACTTGACCGCTTCTAACTTTCTATTCAATTCCTACTCTGGCGTGATGTGGTCGATGACTTGCATAATAATAAAGAAATTCTAATGCCAATAAAATTTTCTTGTTTTACTCGAGGCGTAGAATGTACTTCTCTTTCAATAATGCGACTTGAGTGTTTTCTAAATAATGTTTGATAGTATCTATCGGTTGGGCTTTTGTGTTACCATACAGTCGAACAATACTTAGGCCCTGTTTGTTAAATCTGAAGTTTAAAGCTTGAATCTGAAATATGAAGCTTGAATCTAAAATTTGAAGTTAAAAACTTGTTTGGTAATTATGGCTAAAGTATAAAAATTAAGTATTGAATTTGAAATAACCTGTTTGTTAACAAACATCTGAAATGTCTGAAATATGTTAATTTAACATATTTGTCCCTATCTCCTATTTGAAAATGTTTTACATTATAAAGAAATTATTTTTTATTAAATGAAAATAAAATTATTCTATTTAATTCAAATAAGCTAAAGTACTTAATAGAAAATTAAAATATCATTATTCATAAAAGCAGAAAAAAATTAATGATTTGCATGTATAAGTGTGGCGGCAATTTCTTCTCTCATATTGGACATAATAGTTTGTTCAAAGTCTCCAAATACTCCTTCCACTTTAGGCATATCACTCTCTGATTCGATATTCATATCCAAAATAACATTTTCATCATTGTATTGTTGGAAGAGTGGATCAGAGATGGATTCTTTTCTGATATAGTTATGTAGTGTCATGCGTGGAATAACTATGTTTCTTTGAGTCGGGAAGGAATATGGTGCCATCCGCTTTAAAATTGGAAAATGCGAATTCAACATGCCAAAAGATATTTCGATTATATTTCGTAACTTCGCATGCATATGATTAAAAACCTCCTCTTTACTAGTAGGTCACCCACCACTACGAAAGTCACCCAATTAATACTGAACATTACAATATGATACCATAAATCCTCTTGTGTAAGTGTAAGCAGCATCAACCAGATAATATTTATCTACATAAAAATAAATGACATTTTAGCAAAATTATAAGTTATAATTTTACCAAGTTAACATATTAAATATTACGAGGGAGCAACGAAAATTTCTTTCTTGGATCAAGCATAGTATCCATAAGAATGCTTGAATCATGTGTCACCCCTTCCCATCCAACTATGACATATGTAAAAAAAATTATATTAAAGTCACAGATGGCCATAATGATCTGAGCACATTCACCCCTTGCTCTTCCTCTATAAGGTATTTATTTATCTGTTGAGATACATGCAAGAATAAGGGTTCCATCTAACGCACCAATGACACCCTAAAATTAAAGGTAAATTGTTAACCCTTGAGTAGGATGATTCAATTATAAGTAAATATATTTATATTTTTGATATGAAGTTTTATCTTAAATATATGTCGAAGATGTCAGTGTATTCTGATTTCTTGGACATTTTGATCAAATGATGGAGTGACAATCATTTCTTTGACAAATTTTAACATAACAAATAATACCTCATGAAAGTATTTATGCACCGTTTGTATTGAATATAAATATGAATTTCTTACCAATCTATTCCAAAGGTTATGACTAATTGTCATTATAAACATAACAATCTTTTCCTCGAGTGATACATACGTACTATCAAACAACCACCTTCGAATGCGAAACAAGTTACCGAAACTATTGAATTTATCTTACTCCATTCTAAACAATTTGTAGCAAATTGAAGAAGGACCATTTAACAATTCTTTCACAAAATATGATCCAGGTAATGCAGGAGAACTTGCTTGTTTTTAGTTGGGAGACATCTCTAAATAATTAAATAGGAGCTTTAATATAATAATCTTCAATAATTTCTCTTGTTCATTTGTTAATGTTATAATTCTATCAACATTGAAAGTAAAGACTTCAATTAGATGTTTTAAACAATTGAATAGTTAGAATTAACAAATCTCTTAAATAGTCTATATCAACAAAAATCGATATGCTCTATTTAATAATCTTTAGCATATCAATAAATCAAGAGTTATTATGGAATTAAAGACATTCATGAGTGAAAGAAATAAAACTAATATTAAAATTATTCAAACTGAACAGTACACTAATATAAAGTCTATAACCAAAACTAATGTGAAAACATTAAAGAGAAAGAAATAAAACTAATGTCAAAATTATTCAAAATAAACTATACACTAATCTAAAGTCTCTATCCAAATCTTCAAATCATCTTCTTCCTCTAGAAGCATCCACACTTATCTAGTGTCCTTCTTCTGAGTAAACGATTTTAAAGCTTTAAAGTACAATGGATCTAATCTTCTTATTGATAACATGCTTTTAAATTTCATTAAACATTCTTTGCTAGTGGGTCATTCTACATCTATCTTTTTCAACTGATGTATGAGTGCATCTACACTACTTTAGATATCCTTCTTCCTATTTTGGCATCGATTTGCAATTGAAATATGGACCAAATTGTCCAATGAGCTTTTATAAGAAAATTATTTTACTCTCGATGGCATCGAAATAATGTTTAATTGCATTGAAACTAAGCTTATTTAGTCCAGGAACCAAAGTGTATTTTTCATGGAAAATCCTAATGGCATTGAACCATCTCTCGATGACATTAAAGCTTGCTTCGATGGCATCGAAGGATGGTCGATAGCATCGAACAGAATCTGTCCAGCACTAATTTGAATATCATAGAGCAGAAGTTCGCTAGCATCGAAGGAAACTTCGATGATATCGAAGACCCTTCGATGGCATCGATAAAAATAGACCTCTTCCTATTTTTTTACCGTTGGGATTTTGCCTTTATATACCACTTGGGTTGCTTCTTGGATTATTGAGCTGGTATTGAAGAGAGTTATTGTTATAGTTAATACCCTCATCCTAAAGATCTCTTTCCCATAGGAGTTAATTATTTAATCCATTGCTCAAGCATTTATTGGTATATTCAATAGCCTGGATTGAACTATGAACTCCATCATTCATCGATCTCTCAGCAACACTTTTTTATTAACAAATCATTGTGTTGACATTATTGAATGTTAAACTCATGGGAATCCTCTCTAGATCTTAAGTGCATATCATTAACTAGAGTATATCAAACCAAACCCTAAACCCAACAACCTCACACCTTCGATTGGTGCATCTTTAGTGGTTGCAGTTCAAGGGAACTAAAGACTTTTCACCACTATGTAGATCTTCAACAACATGTGCTAAAACAGGGCTCACTCACAAGTATATAAAGTTCATTGAGTCTGAAGCCCTTTCCTTATGTAGGATTGAGATTCAGAGTTTGAGTCGACAAACTCGCTAAGTCCTTTCGTATGCCTCCGATGGAAGAATACATATTGTGTCCTTGTGTAAGACTGATTGTCTTGTATAGGCATAGGTTGCCTTGTGTAGCATAAGTTACCATGCGTAGGCTCCCAGTAGTGTCTTTGTGTAGGACATGTTACCTGGTGTAGGCTCCTTAGTTTTACTTTGTGTAGGTTGTAAAGGTTTATGGTTAACTTGATTTAAAACCATTGGATATTAAAATTCGATACACTCATGGGTTGAGTGCGTCCGCTGGGAGTGGAGTAGCTATGTAGCCGAACCACTATATATATCATTATGTTTGGGATTGACTTTGTGCATCTGTTTAATTATGCTTATACAATTTAAATGCTTAATTATAATGCATGATTGAATGAATGTTTAGGATTGATAGGAATTACACTCTCTAGGCTAACTGCTTAACTTGCAAATCATGTGTAGCCTATGTGATTAGACCCTCTATTGGTTTAGAAGCCTTAGAGTTACTTTGCCTTAGTTTAATTGCTAAATCAATTTAAGTTCGGCATTATTTATTTTTGTAGTTAAATCATTTTCGATAAGTCCTATTCACCCCCCTCTAGGACAGTTGGACATAATTTCATACTTAAATTAGCAGTTCATCCACAATTTCAATTGGTATCAGAGATGGTTCCTCTTTAAGGGTTTAATAGCCTAGAGGAAGATCCTAACTGAAGTTGGAAATATAAACAAGGTAGAAGGAATATCGCTCTCATCCACCTAGCTTCGATGGTTCAAATTATGCATTGGAAAGGTAGGATGAGCATATTTTTTAAATCTTTGGATTATAATGTTTGGGACATCGTTGAGACTGGATATGTGCCACCAACTGAACTAGAGGTACTTGACAATGGCACTACCACCTATAAACTAAAACCAAAGTCAATGTGGACTAACTACGAGAAACAAAGAAAAACATATGGTGCCAAAGCAATGAACTCTATTAACTGTGCAGTTTCACTAGAAGAGTTAAAATAAATTTACATGTGTAAAACTTTAAAAGAAGCATGGGATTTATTAGAAACCACCCATGAAGGTACTAGCACAGTAAAGCGTTCAAAATAATAGCTCCTAATTGTCCAATTTGAAAATCTGAAAAAGGACAAGCAAGAGACATTTATGGAGTTTTACACAAAATTGAATGATATATGTAACTCCATGTGGGGACTTGGTGAGAGGCTTCTGATACCTAAAATTTGTAGAAATTTCTTGAGATCCCTACCGGAACACTTCAACTCCAAAGTCACTACCATCAAAGAGTATAGAGATGTTGATGAAATGAAAGTAGAGGAACTAGTGGATTCTCTACAAACCTTTGAACTACACTTTACAGCTCCCACAAAATCCAAACATCATGTCCTCAAGACCTTTAAAAACAAAGTTAAATCTAAAGGTGAAAGTGAAGAGGATAATGGAAATGATAAGGTAGCCTTCTTGGCCAAGCGGTTCGAACGATTATTCAACAGGAACTATGGAATGACATTTAACAAAGGAAAACAATCATACTATAGGCGTCAAATAGGCAAATCCTTCACAAAGTCCAAAGAGCCCCAATGTCATGATTGCCGAAAATATGGCCATCTATCTACTGAATGTCCCACAAACAAATCTAAGGGAAAGGCTATGGCAGCCACATGGGACGATACCGAAGAATCTGAATAAGAAACAAGTGAGTCCGAAAGTGATGAAGACCAAAAATCATTGAAAATACTATGGCCTCCACCACTGCAGTGATCCTAGATCTAAGCGACAGTAAGGAGATAGATGAGCAAATGGCCTCCTCCTAAGATGATGAAGAACAACAATAACAACAACAACAACAAAGTGATAGCATCTAAGTAGCTTATGACCAACTTTATACTCACGGAAAAAACGTTCTTAAAAAGCTTAGGCAAGCTAATGATGAAAAAAAAAAAGCTACAAATAGACTTAGATGAAGCTTTGGCTACTAATACACAATTGGCTGATAGCCTATAAAAAATTTATGTTGAGAATTGAAAAGGAGAGTTAGCAAAGTCCTAAAGGGGGGTTGAATAGGACAATGTCAAATAATTGAAATAAATACGGAATATATAAAGAATACAAAAATCTCAATCGCTTGAGTATTGAAACCTTAATTCTAAATAATTCGTAGGACAACCTTATTTCATGAATATTTTTAAATCAATCTTTCAAACTAGCAAGTGAATATAAAATAATTATAGCATTCACCACAAGAATGAAAATAAATAACATCCACTACCAAAAGATTAAAGCATTCACCACAAGGCACAAGGAGTTATAATCGTTTGGTACTTAAAACAACCACACCGACTCCACTCTTAAAATTACTACCATCATAATTTTGGCTTTCACTATAACAAGGTTTTTACACGTTCACCTTAACAACCTAATACAGTTCCTTGTGATTTTCAAGGGCTATCACATTAAAAACCCATTTTGTGATTTTGACGGGCTATTACAAATAAAACCCCACTGTGATTTTCACAAGCTATCTTAGATAAACCTAAAATGAAATAAAGAAGTAAAATACTTATCTTCAAATATAGATTCGAAGACAAAATAAAAGCTTTAGCAGAAGAACTTTCTTGAATGTAGAGGAGGAAATATTCACTTAAAAGAAATAGTATATGGTTCTATAGATTTTAGAAATGAAAAACCCAAATGTTGCTTGATTCAATTCTCTTTAGATCTCAAAGAGTATAGAATACCCTTTAGAATAAGATTGAAATTATCTTGAGAGAAAAGGAATTGAATAAACTATAAAATAAATTATAAATACCACACAAATAGCTTGCCAGGGACTTGAGCTTCTCTCTCTTGTAGAAGGTTTAAAGTGATTTTTCTTTATTCTTTAGAATGAGAAAAAGTCTCTATTTATAGCCAAAGATATTGGAAATTCGGCTAGCTTAAGAAAGGCTTCGGCTAGCCAGATTCCACCGAATTCGTTCCAACGGCTATCATATCATGCAGAATAAGATCTATCCAAATTTCAGCTGGCCCGAGGTCAAATTCGGCTCACCGAATTCCCACAAAAATTAAAAGTTTACATTACTGGAATTTGACTTGAACTTACTCGGGCTAGCCGAATTTCAAGCTTACGCTAGCCGAACCAAAACTTAGTCTAGCCAAATTTTCAATAGAATTTATTATTTTGCCCGAACTTGAAGTTAAGTTAGCCGAGAAAGTTAAACTGGCTGAACCAGAAGTTAGGTTGGTCGAATTCCAGAGCAAAACATTATTAAAAACCCAAAGTAAATGAATTTTTGAAAGATCCTAACCTAGGGTATTTTTAGGGTTATACCACATGTTTTAGCAAATATATGGGACTTTTTTTCTTGAACTTTGACTTGATCTTGTCTTGAAATTGGGCGACGACTACTTGAGAAGATATGTTGATCTTAAGCTGATCGTAAGTCAATCTTGAGTTGATCTTCAGGCATGTAGAGTAGTTAAGATTCCGTTGCGATTCCAAACTGTGATTTAAATTAAAGCACTTTTGTCTTTCAAAATTTGACAATCTATGTGTGTTAAACATAAAAGTTGTTGATGCAGAAAACTGGTTAACCTTCCCTAGACCTTAGAATGCTTGCACAAGGAACTGACAAAGGAGACCTGGGCTAGAGTAGGGAACCCTCCAATGCCAAAGTCGGGTTAGGGAATTTGGGTCTAGTCGGAGGTAGGGTTTTAGGCTCAGAATTGTGTGTACCTCTCACCATTAGAGGAACTCCCATTTATAGGTGAGGAGAGTTGGTAGTGTAGAGGAGATCTCCCTGTTTGGTAGGGACGTATTGTAGTAGGATTCAAATTAAGTCATGAGGATCTCCCTAGATTATCGACTAAGATCTTGGGAAGATCCATATTGCGGTCGACTTCCTAGATCTTCAGCTATGATTTTGGACAGATGTAGTTGGGATCAGGTCGGGACTAAAAGAAGGTGGGTTGTGCCGACCTGGGATTATGTCGACTTAACTCCTTTGGCAAGTGGTTGAGCTTCTTTCGATGTTGCCTAGATCAGTGGATCTTCCGACCTGCTAGCGAGATACCGACCAGACCTCATTTCCCGCTTGGTCTATCGATCAGCATATCTTCCGACCTACTGGTGAGATACTGAGCCCGACCTCATTTCTTGCTCGGTCTGAGGTTAGAAGTTGAACTTTTAGTCGTATCCATTATCGTTCAATCTGGAAAAATGCATAGAGTCCAGACTAGACCTTTTCTTATTAGTCGATTCATTTTTCCCATAATAGTAAGCCCCCAACTTTCAAGTTCATGTAGCGGGCTCGGAAAGTAAATCAGTCTCAATTAAGTCGAGTTGTCTTGTGTCCAGGATGTCGAATCAGCTCGTTATTAATGTCAAGTTAGGTGGCATGCACAGAAATTGAGGTGTATTTGCAATCATGATATTCTGCACTCGAGGTGGCATGTCATAGCTCTAGGTCATGTGCACTGTCAGGGCACCTTTTTGATGCTCGACGTATAAGGCAATGACGTATGACTTGTTCTTGAGAGTCGAGTCATGCGGCGAGTGGTAATGTTCCACATATCCGAGCACGGGTGTCAAGGAGCCGTTTTGGTTGTGCATTGAGTGCGAGCTATAAATTCTTGTATGAGTGGGTTTGCTATAAAAAGGGGGAGCCCTAATCGTGCAAGGGCTATTTGCATAGTCGATGCTCTTTACCCATTTTTCTGCTTACCCCATACTTGGACGATTTTGGGGCAATTTCCAGTAATCTCCAGAGGTTTTCTTCCCCGGTAAGCTCCATTCTTGTCTTCTTATTCCCCTCCCTTCGTCTTTTTCTTCTTTTCTTCGGATGTCCGATGATTATCTTGACCAAAAAAATGCCTGAGATGTCTACTCAGCGGGAGGGGACATCCTGGTGTGATGGTGGGACAGATGATCTTCACCCTATGTCGAACCCACTGTCACCCTTGATGATGATGAGCGACAGGGATTTTTGGGCATCTCACGAGTCACGGATGGCAGGGCAATCCTCGACTGAGCGGCCCTGAGGAAGTGGCAAAGGCTGCCCCAGTGGTTGAGGACATAAGTGGGTCTTCTCCAGAGGAAGAGGAGAAAGGGCCAGTAGGGTCCTCGCTAACGGAGACCGACGTGGTGTGGATTAGGTTGGGGGTATCATTTCCCTGACACTATGCCAAATTGGCCAACTTGCGACATATTTTTGTGACGGACGAATTTCTTGGTTTAATGACGGGTTTAATCCGTCGCTAACGGAAAAGGTCCGTCGTTAATCTCGTGTTTGCCGAAAATAGTTTGAACATCGCTGAATTTAGCGACGGACCAAAATCCGTCGCTAAAATCTGATTTACAACGGATTTTGGTCCGTCATTAATAGGCGACGGATGAAATCCGTCGTAAACTTTGATTTTGTCATAGCTGTATATTGCCGCCCAAAACACCAAATGGCGCGCTTTTCAGATGCTTTTGCGACGGATCGTGGTCCGTCATAGAAGGACTTTTGCGACAGATCATGGTCCGTCGTAAAAGGACTTAATACCTTTAACATTAATTTTTTTCATTTTTTTAAGAATATGGTGGAAAATTAAGTTTTTTTGAAGTCCAATAGTTGTTTTTTAATAGAATTTCGGTAGTTTAATTGTACATATTTGTATTTAAGATTTTTTTTCAACAATTGTTTGGATGCAAAAAGAATATTTATTCTGTTTTTATATCAAATGAGTGGAATTTTTATTTTTATTTTTAATCTAAAATTAATATTTTAATAATTAAAAATTAAAAAGAATATTTAAATTAATATCACATAAAAGAGAATATTGAGAAGTTAAAAAAATTTAACAATGTTTGAGAAAAAAAAAAAAGATTTTGAAAATATAAAAATTGTAATTTAATAAAAATCTATTTTGTGGGAACAAAAATGAATTTTGAATATAGTTGATAAATTTGAAAAAAAAAAAAAAAAAAAAGCATTTGATTTTGAGAAAAAAATAATATCCAGAAAAAGAAAATTAAAAATATTTTTAAAAATGTGAAATTTTTCACAATGTTGAAAAATGAAAATATTTTTAAAAAGAAAATCAGAGTTTGAAATTTGAAAAATAAAATAAAATTTCGTATTTTAAAAAATGTGAAATGTTATTTTATTTTCACTCAAAATAAAATTCGAGTGAAAAATAAAATAAAACGATATTAAAAAATCGATACTTTATCAAAAATTAAACATTTTGAAATGAAAAATAAATAAGTTGAATAATTTTGTGATTTTGAAAAATAATAGAAAATGTTCAAAATTCGAAATTAAAAGAAAAAGTTATTTATAAAAACACTAAGATTTTTAAAAAATATATATAATTTTTTTAAAAAAATGAAAAGTTGAAAACAACATGATGCTTTTGAAGAAAAAAGAAATCGGCATTTCGGAATTTTTGGGAAAAAAAATTAAATTTGTGAAAATTTTAGATATTTTGAAAATAAAAATTCTAAATTTGTTTTTTAATTTATTTTTTAAAATATTTTATAATAAAAATGATATTTCGTTAAAAGTTTTCAAAGAAAAATTAAGAGTAAAAAAATATACATTTTGAAAAAAAATGTTATTTTTTAATGAAAATTGAAATTTATTTGTCAAAAAAATATTTAATAAATTATAAGCACATCCACTAATTGAACATTTAACCGTTTTTGGACAATCGAATTAGTCCAGATTGAAGAGTAAATAACTTCATGTGTTTAAATCAAATTTCACGCAAATTGTTGATCAATCTTGTATGCCCAATATCTTTCTCATATGTAGCTAACTTGATTAGGGTGAGTAACTAGTTAAATTGAGGGTATTGATCATAAAAATAGAGTGAATGGGCTAGACATTAAATGGGCTAAATATTTTTGTCAAAAATCATCACCAAGTGCATTTGATGTGTCCCCTTTAAGTTATGAGATATCTCAAAAATCATCCGTATACGAAACTTAGGTGGGCTATATCATCTAAAACCATGTGAAGTCATCCAAGAAAAATATAAAAGCACTTGGTGGGGCCCACATCAGTTTTGAATGCAGGTGAAACTTGGCTTGACCCCTCATCCAAGTGGGACACACATAATGAGTGGGTTGGATATGTGAATCACATTTAGGCAGGCCCAATAAATGATTATGAATGTTTTAAAGAAACCCCTCTTCACTACATGTAGGTTAGTTATTCATTACCCTTACCAGAGTAAACTCTGTGGGGTCTGCTATTATTTATTTATTTTATCCACTCTGTTCATCCATATTAACAAATAATTTGAGGTCTAAAGAACAAAAAAGAAGCATATACAAAGTTCAAGTGGACCACACCACAGGAAATAGTGTGATTGAACCTCTACCATTGAAAAATTCTTGAATGCCATAGAAGTTTTGGATCAAACTGATGTTTGTGTTTTCTCTTCATTCATATCTTTTTGATATTATGAACAGGTTAGATGGCAAATAAACATTACTATGGGCCCAAGAAAGGTATCAACTGTGGAAATCATTATTCCACACTGTTTGGGGTGGCATGGTCCACTTGAGCTTTGGATTTACCAAAATTTTGGGATTAACTCACACCATTCATCCATTTTTCGAGATCATTTTAGAAAATTATCCAAAAAATGAATCATATCCAAAGATTAAATGGACCATACCACAAATACCAATGGGGGTGATGATTTTCACCAATAAAAAATTCATAAGGTCTACCATAACATTTATTTTTCATCCAATCTTATCATAGGGTCACAAAGACCTGGATGAAGAGGAAAAACAAATTTCTTATTGATCCAAAACTTTTATGACCCAAAAGGGTTTCAATGGTAGACGTTCAATCCCCCACTGCTTTTGATCGTGTGGTCATTTGATAATTAGATTTGTCTTATTTTTTCATCTTAAGCCTTATGATGAGCTCACCATATAGATGGGTGGTTTGGATATAAGACATACCTCATGATGGGACCCACATAACTTCCTGACGTCACCCAGGCTATTCCCATATGCCATATCAACAAACGCGGATTAGTTACCCACGGGAGACTTGATACTGAAGTGACGTCACTAAGTTTTGTGGGCCCAACCATGATGTATGTTTTGTATCCACACCGTCCATCCACTTGGAGAGATCATATTAAGGGATGATCCAAAGAATGAGTGAGATCAAAATCTCGTGTGGACCCCACCGCAGAAAACAGTGGAGAGAGTGGCTCCCACCATTAAAAAGTTCTAAGGTCCACAAAAGTTTCAAATCAAGCTGATATTTTTGTTTTCCCTTCTTCTATGTATTCTCCAACACATGAACAGGTTGGATCTCAAAATAACATCATGATGGACCTTTGGAAGGTTTCAACGGTAGGCATCACTCTCCCCACTATTTCCTGTGGTGGGGTCCACTCTAGCCTTGGATCTGCATCATGCTTTGGTCCATACCCTAAAATGATCTCTAAAAATGTATGAACGGTGTGGATACAAAACATACTTCATGGTGGGGCCCACATAACTTGGTGACGTCAACCTGTCAGTAGCTAATCCGTGTTCGATATCAACAGGAATGGTTAGGGCACCGGCCCTAACCACTCCCTCTCCCTCTCTCTCTCTCTCTCTCTCTTTGTGCCTCTCCCTCTTTGCTCGATCTCTCTCATCCTCTCTACTCTTCAACCCTCCCCTGTCCCTCTCCGCCCGATCTCTCTCTCCCTCTCCACTCTTCAACCCTCCCATGTCCCTCTCCGCTCGATCTACCGCTCTCTCTCTCTCTCTCTCTCTCTCTCTCTCTCTCTCTCTCTCTCTCTCTCTCTCTCTCTCTCTCTCTCTCTCCTTCTTTTATTTTCTTATTTTCTTTGGTTCAACACATCAAGGAGCATTCTGCAACTTCAGGTATATCTCTCTCTCTCTCTCTCTCTCTCTCTCTCTCTCTCTCTCTCTCTCCCCTTATCTATTCATATCAATTTGGGCATTTTTTATAGCATTTTTAATCCTTAAAGTAACATTGTGCAATGATTTGTGTATTGAAAAATTTTGAGTTTCGAATCCCTAATTAGGGATTTGTAGTGTGATTCCCTAATTGTCGATTATAGATTAAAAAAGTGAAAATCCCTAATTAGGGATTCAAAATTCAAAACTCTTAATTAGGGTGTTCGGGTGTCAGATTTGGGTGATCTATAGCCTGTTGAAAAGTGGACCTGATGGACTAACTGATCGGATTTTAGGGACAAATTCCTAGTGGTTAGGGAGATGTGGGCCCATGAGTTGCAGATTCCTTGTGCAACAGCCAACGGATCATGCACATTGTCTAGTATTTTGATCATAACTCCATGCCTGTAGATCAGATTGTCGTGATGGTAGGCTCGTTGGAAAGACAATTGGTTGGGCTACAAAATGAATGTACAGAAATTTCTAGGATTTTTTCTGTTAGCTGATATTCTTGATACCTTCTCCATTAACTCCTACTTTTGAATCTGATTTGATACATTCAGAAGTACTCAAGAGATTAACATGTTGTAAGTTAGCATTCAATCTGCTGTGAGTGTTGGAAGAAGAATGCACCTGTCAACAGACGGCTTTTGGTCCTGCATATGTTGTAATTTACCATTCAATCTGCTGTGAGTGTTAAAAGATGAAGAAGGATTTTTTCTGTTAGCTTTATAACTCAGGTTGTTCAAGATAGTATTAGCTTATGTGTGACTGCAACATAGAAGATTCTGTAAAAAGCTATTCATATGGTGGGAGTGGAACCCTCTCACTCTTTATACTGATGAGGTCAGTCAGGTCATCAAGTGGACCACACATGTACAAAAGAAATGGATGGTTAGAAAAATTAACCAAAGATTCACATTGAAGTGCATGTGCAGCCCACCTGATGGATACACGAAAATTTCTTGACCCACGGAAACAATGTTCCAAAATCTCAGTACTTGTGTCAGAATTGGCCAGCCAGAAAAAAGATGGAAATTAGGGTGTGTCAACAGGCCCAAAAACTAAAATGACTTGGTGTGCATCAGCCATATCATTGCCAACATCATCACATCAATGTGATATTTTATAAATATTTTTATAACTACAAAAAATTTTACTAGGTTCACAGGGAACTTCTTCAGTTCTTGAATCATCTGCATTTATGAAGCAAAGCTTGTTAAGAATTTAAAGTCCCATCAATATGCTATATTTTTATCTTCTCTTTCACTTGCACCTCAATTCAATGCGCTGATCTAAAAAAAGCATTTAAAAACAACCACACACACACACACACACACACACACACACACACAGAGAGCTATAACTTTCTTGATGGTTTTCTTCTTCCCATCGCTTTTCTTTCAACATAAACAATCACCCTCTTATCTTAAAAGAACAAGCTTGGAGCTGTTTGATGCCAGGTTTAAGTCGTTCTACTTCGGCTAGATTAGAGAAGTGTGCCAAAAATTGAGATTTAAACCTTCCTACCTTGTAATAGCAGAGTAAGAGACAGAAATCACAAGCCTTAATAATGTTCCACTAGGTTAAATGGGTTCTAAAAGATCCCATGCTGGAATCAAAATCAACGATGGAAATAATACAACTAGACCATTCCAAATATTGTTGGAACTAATAGTGTTTTGTTTCTTGCTTTTCTTTATTAAACATTCAGTTATCACTCTGAAAAAGACTAATAAAGTTTCCTACTTTTCAACATTGTCTTGTTTTTATCCATTTTAGGGTCATTTGGCAACCTGGAATTTGAAAATTACTTGAGAATTCAATTCCAAGAATTGGAATCCTGAGAATTTTATTCTATCAGTTGTTTATCAACCTGGAATTGGAATCCAATTCCCAGGAATTTTCAAACCAGCTTTTCAGAAAGAATCATTAGTGGCTTAAAATTAGGAATTGAATGCAGGCTAAATTCCAGGTTTTCCAACATGAAAATTGACCCAGGACCGAATCAGAATAAAAAGGAAATGTCCTGGCACCATGTTAGAATCATGGGCTAGAATAGTATGATAGTTCACTGCCATTCTAAAAATGGTTGCGACTCTTCAACTATAAACACAGCATAGTTGTAAGGCAGTCCAGACTATCCAAACTCCAAATGGTGGTGACTCTTCAACTGATTTTCTAATCCTCGACATTTCATCTCCTACCATGGTATCAGCACAGATATCCAGTCCTAATACTCTTAATGTTATGTTCTATTTCTAGTTTGAATAATTTTAGTCATTTCTTTCAATTAGAGCTCATTGTCAAATGAATGGTTCAAGTTAAAATGGGAAAGGTCTAAATTCTATGACTGAAGTTTATTTGATTGGTGTTATGTGATCTCTATTCAAATGGAGTCAACAATTATAAGGTCTAAATTTTTGCACATGTACACCACTTGAGCGGTGGACGAGCTTTTCCCCTTCCCCTTAGTACTCTACATATTTTTACATTGAATTGATTTTTTTAAATGTCGGTATTAAGCTAATCAACAACATTAGTCCATGTAATTATGAAGATATACTCACATGTACAACACATGCATTTTACTAGTTTATTTATATAGAGCAATACCTCCATAAACTACCAAACAGAATCTACACCAAATATCCAGCTGCAACCAGCCAACCACAGCTTCCAAAATTGTTTATCCATTTCAAAATAAGCAGTTTAGCGCATTTTATGATTGGTGGAACTGGATTTTCTTTCATGAATACACGCACACACATCATTTTCCTACTTTATGTAATTGGTTTGAGTCGTTGTCTATGCTATGAAGTCTTTTTTATTTGGTCCAAAGAGAAGACCATAAGCCAAACCGACGAAGATTCATTCGATTCTTCCATAAGCCTGGATCCACTCGTTTGGCCCAGAGTGCTGACGAAAATATAGATATTAAAGGAGTTTACTTAAAAATTTTCCCAAGTTAAGAACATATTTTTGTAATTTGGACAGGACATGTGGATTGTGTTTGAGGTTATTTTGGATATTATTTGACTAAATCTTTATCTTGAATTATTTAGTAGTTTTGCTTGACTAATTTGGTGATTTGTTTCAGCTTTTCGTCTTCTTATGCGTGACAGAAGGTACACGTATTTCTATTATGATTTGTTTTGATTTTTTCTTTGCTTATGCGTAAAATGTTCTGATTTAAATATTAAGAACTATGTAGTGGCTTGATCCCAATCTTCTAATATTGGGCACGTAGGCAGCCGTTCATACTAGACCGTATCAGTGCAGCCACATTTTTTTTTCTCCCTTCTCGTAGTGTGGATGCATTTTCATCAGGACTACTTAGCAATAAGAGTGAGGTGGATGTAAGTTCTCGAAACCTTTAATTAATCTTGAATCATTTATATCTTTATCGCTTCATTTATATGTTGTCGTCAGGGTCAACTTGTAATCCTAAAAATCCGCTTTGTTGTAAGACATTACGGTGCATGACAGTTCCTAGTAGGTTAAGTTGCAAATTATTATCAAGAGTTGGTTGGATATAATTTATTTTTTGTAAATGTTGTTAATAGTTGGATGGATGAAGAATGTATTTGTGAATGTAAATGAAAATAAAAAACTTATGATATATATATATATATATATATATGTGTGTGTGTGTGTGTGTGTGTGTGTGTGTGTGTGTGTGTGTGTGTGTGTGTGTGTGTGTGTGTGTTATCAATGGAGGATGCCTTGTTTAGGGGGACATGAAATTTTGTAGCTTATGGTATGGTGCCCCAATATTGGTTGTATGTTACTAGTATGTAGTAGATAATACTAGGATCAATAGTAAACATTTTGTTTTGAGTGGAAGACCAAGTAAAAGAACTTGGAAGAGACTTTTTATGCCTTTTAGCTTCGAACTGGATACCTTTTGGATAAACCAAACATCCATTAACCACTAGTTCCTCCAATACATGGTACAATGGGGGTGGGATAATGTCAGTTGCTCCAAATTCCAATACATATACTAAGTGTATGTAATATAGTTATATATATATATAGTTATATATATATATATATATATATATATATATATATATATATATTCATATAAATTCATATTGCAATTTATATATGAAATAATTGTCATCATCATGTAAGCCATATCCTAATTAATTAGGGTCGCCTACATGAATCCTATTCCACCATTCCACTCTATCAAGGGTCATACCTTCAATTAGACCATAGGTCATCGGGTCTTTTCTTACTATCTCCATCTACGTCTTTTTGGGACTTCCCCTTGCCCAACAATTTGTTCCCTAAAGCGTGTTTGGTCTTACAGCCATTCTATAAAACTTCCCTTTAGTTTGAATGGTACTCGGCGATCATTTAAAACTCTCAAGGCACATCCTATGGGCAACATCCTTTTCTATGGACAACATCCTTTTCAAACTCTCCACTCATGAATTATTGACCTAGGTTTTGAAAGTGGTCATCTTGGGAGTCTTTGAGGTTAACAATCTTGACTAATTCTTATTTTCAATCCTATTGTTACTAAAATTGCGATCCATATACTTTGTTCCGGTTTGACCAATTTTAAATCCTTTGGATTTTAAGAACCTCTTCATAAATCTAGCTCTATGTTTACGCTACCCTAGTCTTAACTTGTTCATTACCAATGTAAAAAGGTATGGGCTCAATAACGATCCCTAGCGCAAGCTTACAATAATCGGGAACTCACTTTTCTCTGCGTTAGTGGTCCTCATATTTGTTACCGCTCCCTCGTTTTGCTAATTCTTTCTTTCCAACATCCACAAAATTAACTTTCTAGCAAGGTATCCCAAAATGGTTCCCTAACGACCGTTACATAATGATAATTTTAATGGCCGTTATGGAAAAATTGACCCATAATGGCCCCATAACATTCCGTTATGGGGCCAAATTAGTTTTTTGCTTTTTTAAAAGCTGTAACGGCTGGTACAACTCATGTTGTAACAATAATGGAGGTGGTCGGCCACCATTACCATTATGGAATACCTTGCTCTCTAGGTATCCTATCACATACTTTCTCTAAGCCAACAAAGACCAAGTGGAGATCCTATCTCTTCCATATTTTTTCATCAATTATTTAAGTACGAAAATAGCTTCAGTGGTACCCATGCATGGAACCTAACTAATTTTCTAAGACATCTTTTTTGCTTTTTTAAAAGCCATAACGGCCGGTACAACTCATGTTGTAACAATAATGGAGGTGGTCGGCCACCATTACCATTATGGAATACCTTGCTCTCTAGGTATCCTATCACATGCTTTCTCTAAGCCAAAAAAGACCATGTGGAGATCCTATCTCTTCCATATTTCTTCATCAATTATTTAAGTATGAAAATAGCTTCAGTGGTACCCATGCATGGAACCTAACTAATTTTCTAAGACATCTTTTTTTCTTTTTTAAAAGCTGTAACAGCCGGTACTACTCATGTTGTAACAATAATGGAGGTGGTCGGCCACCATTACCATTATGGAATACCTTCCTCTCTAGGTATCCTATCACATGCTTTCTCTAAGCCAACAAAGACCATGTGGAGATCCTATCTCTTCCATATTTCTTCATCAATTATTTAAGTACGAAAATAGCTTCAGTGGTACCCATGCATGGAACCTAACTAATTTTCTAAGACATCCATCGTATGCATTAGTCCTTAATCACTCTCTCCCAAAGTTTCATAGCATGGCTCATAAGTCTAATCATATGATAGTTAGTGCAGCTCTATATCTCTCTTTTATTCTTAGAAATACGTACCATGCTAATTTTCCTCAGTTCGTCTCGCATTTTCTTCAATCTAAAAATATTGTTGAGCAACTTTTTCAATCAAAATAACCTAGTATCTCCCAATACTTCCAACCTCTAATTGGCATACCATTTGGTCTGAGGGCCTTTCTTGTTTTCATTTTTTTGAAAAGAATAGTTTGAATGGTACATTTGGTTTGCTAACTGTGGCCCACATGACCAGTGGATCAAACTGATTCTTGGTCTGCATCAATGTATTGTTGCAGTTCTAATGGATGGATTTGATCCTGGGCTTATCATGTTATGATGGATATATGTGGCATGTACATCAGTTTTATTGCACATGCGAGCGGGCCACTCAAAGCTAATGAAAAGACGACACTTACTACCCGCTAAACCATCTCAAGAGCACATAACATGCCCTTCAATTCCGACCATACAATCAAGGGGCCACTTTTAGAAGGGTCATACCAAAAAGTCACTTTATTGGCAATTGCTTCTCATACACTCAACCGCCTGATTTTACAAGTCATGGGGATGGCTGATTAATACGAGGTTGGTTAGTCAGATTTCTCAGCCCATAAAAGCAGTTCACCGATCGTACGGTCCGGATTGATGTCTATATTTGGGCAATGGCCATGGTTACACCAACCAAAAGCTACAGTATTTTTCAACACCTGACCAAGTTTAGTAAATGGGAAGAATATTTCCCAATTGGAAAAATACTTTAATACTCCGCTTAGAAATTGTCAAATTGCACAGCAATATATATAATTTAAATTAAACTGTCCAATTTTATGTTGCTAATTTAGATGCATCATTAACTTAAAACTGCACTCACTCTATTGAAGTTTCCATAGTATGAAATTCCTCCCTCTTAGATGAGTATAAGAGCACTGTGGGCCCCACCATAATATACATGTTTTGTATCCATGCCATCCATCTATTTTTAGAGATCATTATAGAGAATGAGCCCCAAAAAGGAAGTAGATCCAAATCTCAAGTGGACCACACCACTAGAAAAATGTGGTGATTTAACACCCACCATTCAAAACTTCCTAGGGTCCAATGTAATGTTTATTTTCCATCTAAACTATTGATTAGGTCACACAGACCTGGATGAAGGGAAAACACAAATATCAGCTTCATCCAAAACTGTTATGGCTTCAAAAAGTTTTTAGTAGTGGCATTCAATCACCATTGTTTTTGTGGTGTGGTCCACATGAGATTTGGACCACAGATCACCATCCAGTTCATGCATGCCGCTAGCCAATCTCTAGCATATCTCACCCCTTTTCATGTGATGGCACTAGCTTACAAGAGCATAGCACGCGAACAGAGAGAATAAGAGAAGTCGTGAAGAGGTTATAGCCCACACATGCGAGTGGTGGGTTTTTAGCCCACCACTCTTCAAAATCAGATATTCAAGTGCATTCTGACACAAATTAGAGGTTCACTAGATTTCAAACTGATTTCCACTCGAATTAATTCAAACCTCTAAATGAATGATGAACATTTGGCTGTGTCCATTAAATTAGAGGTTTAAAGGTTCAATAGCATTGTAGTTTCTTATTTCCTTTTTCTTTTTTGGGTAGTACTAAGATTTACAAAGCACATCAACCAAGGATTCAAAACCTATGCCATGTCTACATATTCCATTGTCTCTTGGATGTCAAGCAGTTTTTTTCTTCTTCTTTTTCTTTTCCTTGCACATACCTCATGTACCCCACAGTAGTGTGTACCCTGCACTCACACGAGTGTGAGATTTCACCACAATGGATACTCGTGTTGAAACTCCGGTGAGTCTACCACTAAGGCATGAGTAAGAACATGATGTTAAAGAGGTTTAGAAATAAATTGATGTTTTTGTTTTATTTCATCTAGGTCCATGACCTTATGGAGAAGTTGGATGGCAAATAAACATTACGATGGTCCTTGCAAAAGTTTCAATGGTGATATTTTTATTTTTCTTTCATTTAAAAAAACCTATAAAGAGGTTGGATGGCAAATAAACATTGATGGGCCTTAGGAAAGTTTCAACAATGTACCTACTTGGGCCTTGAACTTGCCCCTTTTGGGCTTATATCTTAACATGATATGGAAAAATGGATGAACGGTGTGGATAAGCCTATACATGGTGATGGTCCCTTCATAGCTCTGGCCTATGTTGTGCTTAGGACAAGCAAGGGAAATACCCAAGCACCCAAATTCTAATATTTTATTTTTTTAATTGGTTTCAGTTGATTAAACTATTCACTTTTCATGGATTTGAGCTGGTTATTTGTAATATAAAGGGTTGACTAAACTAGTCTTTTCTTAGATTGAATCTGGTTGTTTGTAATATATGCAGGAAGGACTCAAAAGAAGGTTGAACAAGAGAAGATACTAAGTAGCCAATTCAAGGCAAGGCATAGCCAATAGTTGATGTTCCGGATAATTTCTTTTGTATGGGTCCTAGTCAAATTTTGGAGTGGGCCACTTGGGTCATTTCCTCTTTTATTGAAATGAGTTTTTACCAATTTTGTGAATAGGATTCTTATCAAACAATAGTGTGAATTATTTTTTGAATGACTATCAGGTGCAAGATTAAAAAAATAATAATAATAATTTATCGATATTTTTTTATATTTAAAGATATTTAGCGACGGACCAAATCCGTCGCTAATTTCCGAACATTGAAATCGACGACGGATCGAGGTCCGTCGCTTACTGATATTAGCGACGAACCTTATCCGTCGCTAATTTCTGACGGTTGAAAATAACGACGGATGTAAGGTCCGTCGCTTACTGATATTAGCGACGGACCTTATCCGTCGCTAATATTTTAGTGACCACTAATTTTTTGAATATTACCGACGGATTTTTTATTTTTTACGACGAATTTTATTCATCGTTATGAGGCGACGGACCTTATCCGTCGCAGATAAAACAACGGATTTGATCCATTGTAAAACTAAAAACGACCCCATAAACAACGATGGACCAAGCGATGAAGTCAGTCGTTTATTTGGTTTAACGACAGATTTGGTCCGTCGCAAAACAACAATTTTGGCAGTGTGATTCGGTGATACTCCAAGCTCCCGCACCAGGTGAGATCTCAAATGAACATCGAGAGGGCAAGGTGGCCATCTACCAAGTCGCCCTCCAATGTGGGTTGAGGCTCCTTCTACAGTAAATTATGAGGAGAGTCCTTACGTGTTTGGGGTTGGCCCCTAAGCAACTGATCCCTAATGATTGGAGAGCATTAGTGGAGACATTCTTTCTCTAGTCCGAGATTGATCATCCCGAGCTATCCATGAATGAGTTCCTCCATTTATACTAAGTGAAGGCCAACCCTTTTCATGAGGGTTGGTATTATTTTGCCACTTGGAAGAAGATTGGAAAGGCCTTAATCACGGACGTCTCAACCTCAAATAAGAACTAAAAGAGCAAATGGTTCTGAGCATCGAGGGATTGGGAGACACTAGGGATTTCTGGACTGGATTCATGGGTTCTGACCTCTTTTATAAAACCAGGTCGGTATGTCTGAACTGCTTTCCATTGTTTGTTTCATTATCTTTATTTTTAAATGTGGTTGTCTATGATAGTTTTGCCCAAATGCTCTGTCGAGGTGAGTGGGGAGGAGTTAGCTCAGATTGCTTAAGGAGGTTAGTAGACACTGAGCTAATATCTTGGAGGCGCATGATTACGCCCCAACTACTACAGGTCTCGATTTATTCCTGACAGGTACATAAATTTAGTAAATTGTTGGAGATTTCATTTGTTCTGTAGCATCAGTTAACTCTTCTCTCTTTTTTGTCGCACAGAAATGCCTAATCAAAGGGGTTCAAAGCATAAGGCGCCTTCTTTGACTGAGGTGGCCCAGAAGAAATAGAAGCCAACCTCAAAGAACTCTTCCTCTTCCATGGGCTAGGGCAGAGTGGATGTCGCACCAACCTCAGCTCATATCATCGCTATTTCCTAGGCAACTCAAGTTGTGGTAGGGGCAAACCCTGTTTCTGAGGGTCAGCCTCTTAAGGCACAAGGTGTTATGGAGGTCGAGGCTCCGCCTCAAGTCAAAGGCCAAGCTAAAGGAGGTCGAGCATCTTCTAGATCGGCCTGTGCCTCAATAGGTCTTTTACCTTGGGTAGAATGGCATATTCCAGATGCCAAATTCACCAGGACGATGGACATGCCTCCGGAGGACATCGTGGGACAATTGGCGAAGCTCGTCCTCAGGGTGTGTTTTCTTTCACAATTTTATTTAGTTAGCTATTTTCATGTTTTCTGATGTGAGTTTGGTTTCAGTTTGCCCCTTCTCTTTTTAACGTCTGTTGTGAAATACTGCGTGGGAAGGCAGAGTACAAGGAGGCCAAGGCGGCGCTACTACAGAAGGGCGTTAAGGTAGCGCAGCTTCGTTCCAAGAATGCTACTTTAAAGGCCCAAGCAAAAGGGGAGAATGTCACTTTAAAGGCCCGGGTGGAGAGGGCAATGATCGATCTGGAGGCATCTAAGAAGCTTCTTGCTGAACTCTGGAGAGGGGCACCTAATGGAAGTTCGACTTGGGTGAGTACAACGTGAAGATGAAAGAAGCCCAGGCAGCCATTCCCATGGCTTGGGCGGCAGTTGTGGAGTACAAGACTTCGAGGAGTTATTGAAGAATAGAGACACCCTATATGGACTTGGGTATGAGAAATGTCTGGAGGATATCAAAGGGGCATATCCCAAGCATAACTTCTTTGCTTTTGAGGTTGACCCTTCTAAAGATTCTGAGGCGCTTCCTGAGGACTTGCCTTTTGAGCAACCCCCTCTGCATAGTGGTTTTCTTTCCTTTTCTTTTTATGTAGTCTTTCTTTTGTAATGTACCCTTTTTATCCTTTTAATGAAAGCATTTTTATATTTCCCTTATCATATTAATGAAAGGATTTCTTTGTCGCAACAATCTTTTGTGTAGATTTTCTAAGTAGATTGGTCGGTCTTATTATTAATCAAAAAGTCGGCCCTTTTTAAGGTCATTCTTGATCTTTTAGGCATCGCGTAGTCTTAACAATGTTAATTAGTCAGTGTCCCGATCTCTTCTCTAAGGGTTAGGCGATTGGTGGGGACTGTTCCTCCTTTGAACTAAGGGAAGTCCTTGGTAGGCTATGTAGGTTGAGTTATTGTAGATGATGAATGAAAGTAAAACATCCAGACTTCGGGGTTTTTATTGCAAATTCTGAGGAAAACATGTAGGTTCCGATTTGGTCGATTATTGTAGAACTTAATGAAACTATAGATCTAGGTCCTAGGCCTGCTCAGTTTTCATGGGTAGTAAATCTTTGAGTGCTCTGTGTTCCATAGGTGTGGTAGGGGTCGTCCCTCCATGTATTCAAGTCGATATGTTCCCGGTCGGCTCGTGCTCGTTACTTTGTAGGATCATTCCCAGTTCGGACCAAGGGTTCCTGAGCCGGGCTCCTTGGTGTTCTGGAAGGTTCTACAGAGGACTAAGTCTCCTGCTCGGAATCTCCTCGTCTTTACCCTAGAATTATCGAACCTAGTGACCTATTGTTGTCGAGCTGCAATCCTGAGTTGGGCTTGTTCTCTTTTTTCTTCGATTAGGTCGAGGTCTAACGTCTACTCATCGTTTTGTCGCTCGTCGTAGGAAAGGGTCTGAGCAGTTGGGAGTCCGACTTCAACTAGGACAACAACCTCCATTCCAAAGGCCAGAAAAAAAGGAATTTCTCCTATGGCCATTCGAGCGATGGTCCAATATGCCCAGAGAACGTGGGGCAGCTCTTCTGCCTAGGCTCCTTAGCCTTCTCGAGCTAGCTATACTGAGTTTATTGAGGACATGTGGGGAAAGGTTGAGAAAGGTCTCCCTCCCGGAGTAATCCTCATGGTGGGGTTAACGTATTAGAAGCCTTGGATGTCACATGCACATGATAGATTGGAAGTTATTTGCCGGGGAGAGTAAATTGTGCTCCAACTTACGACAATTCACTTGGACAATAATTTAATAAAAAATGTCCATTAAGTCCAAAATGCATTCCATGGGCTATGATGCAAAAATCCCACTAATTAGGTGATCTAATTTATCATCTATAGCCATCCATTTTCCAACAAAACTAATTCTTCGAAATCATAAGCACTCCATAGATGGATCAAATTGCTTAATGGATGTATTTTTTTTGTGAATGATCTTGATTATCCAAATTAAAGGCTATTGACCAAATAATTATATTTTTCAAGTCAGTGTGGCATTTGTATGGTAATCCATGAAATGTGCGCTAGACCTAATGAATAGTTTGAATCAATGGATAGGATTGTTTAAGTGTCCCAATGCAACTAAGAGCACTAGAGCATTTCTCTAGGAGAAATACAATATTATACAATATAATATATGTTTTGCTAATGTCTCCACCTTCATTAGACATCAACAATGTCCTAATGTAAAGCGGGTCATGGACACTTTCATGTCCAAGATGGACCAGAGAAGGCCCGATCGAAAGCAGAAGTGATCATGACCATCAAAACCTTAAAACAAGCATATCTCCGAAACTGGAATGAGTTATTTGAAATACCATATATGATTTTAGGGTAGAAGAAGCTACTTTATCCAACCAACCCTACTACACCAAGTTACCCATGCCGAAATTATGAGATTCCATTAGATCTATGGTTGAAAATCCATTTTATTTCCATTTTTACTATTTATAGTAAGTTTTAGTTGATCCTTTGAGCTTTAAGAGTTATGTCCAACATGAAAAAGGCTTAGAAAATTTAAGAAAACAATGTAGTTAGGCCAAATAGGATGCTTACTATTTTTAGCCGAAAATCAGGATGTCTAGTGGAAATCATGACCATCTATAAATAGTAAGTTTACTATTTATAGTAAGTCATGATATTTAGGGAGTTTGAGTTGGAGTTTAATTTTGAAACTTCCTCCTAGGTTTAGTATGACTATTTAAAGGATTTTAAATTCATTTTTATCCATCAATCAATTTATTTCCAATTTTTATTAGATTTTATTTCTATTTTCTATCTCTGCTTGTGGATTCGAGGAATCTTTGTGATAAGTCCAAAGAAGCTCCATGGATTCGAAGTAATTATCCCCTGAGGAAGATGGTACTGACCTCATCATGCCCATCCCTACATCATGGTGGGAGCAATTTCAATTTCACTGAGGTGATTGACTAGATTATGCTGAAAGAGACTATCAAGGTAAGGCTAAACTTCTTAATTTTAATGGCTTATTACGTATAGAAGATTTCCTCGACTAGCTAGCCGAAGTAGAATGATATTATGATTACATGGGTATACCTAGAGTTGGGCATAAACTGACTTGATCCGGCAGATTTGACCCGATTTGAACTAAACCGAAGGCCTGGATTAGTGCGGTTCGAGTAGGATCAGTCAGATTTGACTATTCATTGGATCGAGTTCAAATCGTGGTCAATCTGAACCGGTCCAAACCTAAATCTAAACCGAATGGAATCGATCCGATCCGATCCGGATCTATTATTAAGTGTGTGTGTGTGTGTGTGTGTGTGTGTGTGTGTGTGTGTGTGTGTGTGTATATTATTTTTACCGTAAGTATATATATATATATATATATAATTTATATTTTTCACTTTTGCTTTTTACCCTACCCAACAGCACCCACACCCAAACGGCCGAACCCTAAATCCCCAAAATCCCCTTTCTACCCAAACAAGTAGGTAGCACTCGTCAGTCATCATCTCGATCCTGATCCGACATTTTGGCCACTTCACTCAGCAGCCCAGCCACTCTCCACTTAACAGTCCCAAACAAGCAACCGTTTATCAGCTCCATTTGTCATGTAGATACCCTGTCTCACTAGTTTTTCTTTTTTATTTATATTATTTTTAATAAATAAATATTTTGGAGTGTTGGTGGCCCACCCTGTCTCGCTAGTGGTCCGCTCACCCTCGCTTGTCGGTCGGTCGTGGACTCGTGGCTTGTCGTTGCTGCTAGTCCTGTCTGTCCGCACCACCCGGCAGCAACCTGCCCTGGCTCACTGATGGGTCCACTGGCTCACTGGTGGTCCCGTTCGCCTGCCCTGTCTCACTTATGGGTCCACTGGCCCGCTAGTGGTCCCGTTCGCTCGTTGTGGTCCATGGCTAGCTAATGGGCCTATGGATTTTCTAAAACATCACCAAGGTGGGCCATAGGACTGTTAGAATTGGATGGGATTAAATGGTATGAAATTGTATTAGATGGGATTAAATGGTATGAAATTAGAATTAGATGGTATAGAATTGTATTAGATAGGATCAAATGGTATGTAATTGATTAAATGGTATGGAATTGGTATTAGATGGTATGGAATTGTATTAGATGGGATTAAATGGTATGGAATTGTAGGTCTGGTACCCTACCCTAGACCTAAACCCTACCCTAATCCTACACCCTAACCTTAACCCTTAATCCCTAACCCTAACCCTAACCCTAATCCTAAACTTAAATCCTAATCCAAACCCTAACCTAAACCCTAAACCTTAAACCTAACCCTAAACCCTAAACCTTAACCCTAAAGTTAAACCATAATTCTAAACTTAAATCCTAAACCTTAAACCCTAATTCCTAAATTATAAAAGTGTTTAATTTATTTGAAATTTTGAATTAAACTATACATTGCTTATTGCTTATTGCTTAATGATTGTTGCTTATTGGCTTATTGCTTAATGCTTGTTGCTTATTACTTGTTTACTGCTTAAAATGTTTGTATAATTAACTAATTGTATTACATTGCTTCTTTGCTTATCTCATTATTGTGTTGTGCATTGTATAGTTAGCTTAATATATATTATATATACTTTTTTTTTCTTAGATTATTATTATGAGTTGTGACTTGTGACTTGTGATTGTGACTTGTGAGTTAGATAATTAATTACCCATTTGAGGATTTCTATGTGGCCATACATAGATATAGTGTATTTTTGGTAGCATAAAAATCACTCAAATTGTCCTATTTTGGATAGTTCAAGGTTAGATGGATAGTATACTTTCATATAATCTATTTAAATGTTAATACCTAATCCATAATTCATCTCCTCATTTCTCTTTGGATATGTTTCTTCTGTTTCATTTTTAACACCAAATATCTTCACATTATTTTAGATATTAGACATCAAATTGTAACGGAAGATCAACTTATCTGAAGAGGCATGGGGAGATGCTATCGGATTTTTGGCATGGATGTTTAAATGAGAATATGAAAGTATTACAGTCTATCCAACCTTTGATAGGTAGCTAATTTAAAATTTAATTGTTACTTATATGTTAGATAATTAGTTTCCTATTAAGGATTTCTATGTGGCCATACATAGATATAGTGCATTTTTGGTGGCATATAAATCGCTCAAATTATCTCATTTTAGACAATTCAAGGTTAGATGATAGTATGCTTTCATATAATCTATTTAAATGTTCATGTCTGATTTGCAATCCATCTCTTTATTTCTCTCTTGATATGTTTCTTCCGTTTTATTTTCAATGCCAAATATCTTCACATTGCTCTAGATATTTGGCATCAAAATATAATAAAAGATCAACTTATCTGGAGAGGCATGGGGTGATGCTACCGGATTTTCGATGTGGAGGTTTAAATGGAAATATGAAAGCATTACAATCTATCCAACCTTGGATAGATAACTAATTTAGGATTTAGTGTAACTCTATTAGTAGTAGATTCCTAATGCTAATATGATTTAGTATATTTCAATTATCATATGGAAAGTGAGGGTCTTTCCAATACCCCGGGCGGTTCGTCAATTACATCACTGATGATCCATGAAGATGAAGGATTAAGTCTTAAACCTGAAGAGGTTCCCATTGATACTAATATCACACAATCACACATTCCAAGAAAAGTAAAAAAGAGATCGGTAGTGTAGGACAATTTTGAAAAAGTAACCTTGAAGAATGGCACTGTGAAGATACAATGCAAGTATTGTAAGACTCAATATGCTAAGTAATCAGATGGTTCAATCACAACTCTAAAGAAATATATTTTGAAGTGTTATAAAAAAGTGAAAACTCCGACAAGGCAACAAACATTTTCATTTACGTAATCTGCAGTGGGTCCGTCGGAAGGTATATTGTCCATCTATAAGTATAACAAAGAGTAGGTGAATGAGTTGATGACTAAGTTAATTATTACCGATGAAAGACCATTTCAGATGGTAGAGAGTTCTGCTTTTGTCGAACTACCCAGATGCCTTAACCCCAGATACGAGGTCTCCCATACAATAATAAAGAGATTGTTCATAAAGATGTATGAAAGCGAGAAGCTCAAGTTAAAAGGAGAGTTGAAAATGATTTTTTGAATTAGCCTGACATCAGATTTATGGACGACATCCAATTAAGGAAAGGGGTATATGTCACTAATCGCTCATTATGTTGATGTCGAACAGAGGCTTTGTAAGAGAATAATAAACTTTCGTTATCTTACGCCTCCTCATAGTGACTTGATGATTTCAAACTGCATATACAAATGATAGCGTGATAACAAATTTACACAACCAGTTTAAGGCCACGGGTGACCTGTATTTTGGTGGAAACATATTTCATGTTAGGTGTTATGCCCACATCCTAAACTTGATTGTACAAGATGGCCTTAAAATAATTGATCGCACAATCGAGAATATAAGAGAGAGTGTGAAGTACATATGGGGGTCACCTTCACAATTACATGCATAGAATGAGATCATTAAGTGGTTAAATTTGTCAACTCAGAGAACGATGAAGTTGAACATCACGACGCATTGGAATTCAACTTTTGAAATGTTGGATTCAGCGATAGATTTGAGACCTGCATTCTCTCACTATGCGGAGCGTGATACTCCGTATGTTTGGTTACCTTTTAAAGATGATTGGGCAATAGTTGAATCAATTCACAAGTTTCTTTTAGTTTTTTACAACAGTATGAAGAAATTTTTCAAACAACAAGTATTTAACAACAAATATATTTTTACCCGAACTTTGGAAGGTAAAAGATGCCTTACGCAAAAAATAATAGTGGACTAGAATGTTTACACTTAATAACCATATGTATGCAGGTAAATTTTGATAAGTATTGGTCTGAGTGTAGTCTAGTAATGGATGTTGCAGTCGTTCTTGATCCCTTTTACAAGATAATGATGGTTGAATTCATATGTAGTAAGTTATATGGTGCGATGGGTGTCGCTGAGGTGGAAAAGATTTCTGATGCAGTCAGTGAATTGTACAATTTCTATGTGCACCGTAAAAGAAAAATCTCCTCATGTGGGTTCTAGTTCTGTTGTTGATGAACCGCAAGAAGAAATAATAGATGATTTCATGTCTTATGTGGCACAGCGGAAAGGGACTCAAATGCAAACACCTAGATTAGAACTTGAAGACTATCTCAAGGAGCCACTTCTAGTTGTAAATTCCAAAGGTGATAATTTTGATGTTTTGGATTGGTGGAGGATGAGATCTGGTAATTTACAATACCCTGTGCTCTTGTTGATGGCATGAGACATATTATCAATTCTAATTTCAATTGTAGCTTCAGAATTTACTTTTAGTACGGAAAGTGGGGTCGTAAGTAAGTATAGAAGCTCACTTACACCTGAATCAGTTAAAGGGCTCATTTGTACATAGGATTGGCTGCGTCCGATATGGGGGAAAGGGAACTCTGTTAATGAGGAGTTCGATGAAGAGGAGAGTAACAAGTATGATGAGATAGTACTTGCAGCTGCAAGATGAGACACTGCCTTCTATTTTTGTTGCGTTTGCTTAAAAGTTATATTATGATATTTGTAATTATTTTTTAACGATTAAATTATAATATTATAGTTATTGATGGATTGATATTTCTTTCTTTTTATTTGTATTATTCAATTAGTTAATATTGTTTAAACCTCTTATTATATTGTTGGGTAATTGCGTTCATTCATGACTTTAACTTTTTTTTTATGTTGTCCTAACTTAACCAGATATACACCTATAGATACGTCATCAGAAGATGATGCATCAGCGGATATTTGGGATTATTGAGTCCAAGTTTACTCCCAAGATAGAAAGATAAAGTTAAAATGTAAGTTCTGTGGAAAGAAATTTGTCAACAAAACAAATCGACTCAAATTACATTTGACTTGTCAAAAAGGAGACACCGCACCATGTAGCAAAGCTACTCAGGAAGTTCGAGATTTATTTAAAGTCATTCTCGACTCAAATACAAAGACTTCCTACACCCCTTACCTTATAAATATAACCAATATAATCAACCAAAGAATATATAGAAGTAAGCCTATTATAAATGAAGAAGGGATAAGCGAACAAACTGCCTCTGGTTCTAGGCCTTCCACAATTAGTAGAGAACAAGAATAAGAGAGAATTTTAAAGGAACAAGAAGAATGCGATTATAGGCCATTAAAGAAAGCTTACAAATAACATTCAGATCAAGGATTACCAAGCAATAACATCCACCTCCGAGATAATATGATGCTAAAGCAGGCACAAGTAAACCATCAAAGTTTCTTAAAAGTCTTTTATAAGCGGTTGGGAATCCCGTACAAATTGGATAATAAAAAGCGTCTAAAAAAACTTGTTGCATCTATGAATGAGGATGATGGGAAGGCATCCCCACCATCTGATTCAGCAGAGGTGAACGACCATTTTTTATACACATCCAGATTGGAGTTGGCCCAAAGTTCTCCTACAGTTGAATCCATAAAAAGAACTGAAGAATGATTTTGGTGACGAAGGTGGAGGTGGAGGAGGAGGTTACTATTACAGTTGCGGATAGGGTTCATCTAGTTACATAACACAAAGGCATTTATCTTATACAGGATATTGAATGTATAAAAGTTTTACCTAATCTGTATGTTAGTATGTGCATGTTAGGTTTATTCACTTTTGATTTTGGATAGGGTTTATTTACTTTGTTCATTTTATGTCAATATGTGCATGTTACCCTTAATTTCTTATTATGATTTATAAGCCACAATGTGGATGAACGACCATCTTTTAAATAATAAATATGTTAGCCATATTATCAATGGCTATTCAAATGGAAAGATCAGGTAATTAGTATCATCGTCTTAGACTCTTAGTAAAACTTTTAGGCAATGCACCATCAATACTTAGGTTGGCAACTTTGACGATTTAGATTTCCATGAAACTATACCTTCTGTACGATTTAAGAATCCCCACCATTTTGTTATAATTTTTTACAATTTTTAGAATTTTTTTTATTTTTAAAATTTTTTTTAAAAAAATAGGACCGATCTGAACCGTGCCCAATTCAATCCGATTCGGTTTCCCTAACCAAGTCAGATTCGGATCGAATCAGGCCAGCAGTGGTCTGAATCGGTTCATGTCAGATGACCAAAACTCAGTCCCGGATCGGATCGAATTCGAGTCAACCCATGTAAATTTCTGACCAAGTCGAGTTGGACCCAATTCGATCCGACTCGACTCATTGCCCAGCTCTAGGCATACTGGAACAGAAAAAGGTGAAATTAATTAAGATTAAAATTTGGTGCTTCTACATGGTGGGAGAAATTATAATTTTAATGTGCTGAACAAAATAAAGCTCTCATCCAATCATGGCCACGAATGAGACACTTTCTTCGATCATGATTCCTCCCTAGTGATTACGAGCAGGTATTATTCTAGTAATACCAAAGTTGCCGACAAGGGAATCGAACCGTCATAAGTTATACCGAAGAATGCAAGCGGTTGGTAATGCAGAATGACCTGTCAGAAACTGAATTGCGAAAGGTAGCACGATTTATAGGTGGGTTACAATCGACGATTCAGCATCGAGTTCAAATGCACCCGGTTGGGACCGTGGATGAAGCAGTTTAGTTGGCAGGTAGGGCGGAAATGCAACTTGCAAGAGTCCCTACTCGGCCTTCTCCGTTAACTCAACCTCCCATGACAGGTCCCACCTAGGATTCAATGATTACACGAGGAAAAGAAACCAATAGGAAAACGTCATCAACCTCCTATGACTGCAAACTGTAACACGGGAATTGACCCATTTAGGCCTCAACGTGTAGCACCCATAACAATACGCCCGAATAAAGATTTTAAATCCTTATGGTCGGCCAAGGCCGAACACTTGTTACTGTTGTAGCCAACCAGTCCAACTTATCAAACACCTGCCCTCAATGCCCTGTAACTCACTTAAGCATTAACGAAGGGGCACTGAAGATGATGAAGTAAAAGAAGGCACTGGATTTGATAAAGATGAACAAGCCATTGAGGAAGGAGATGGTGACAAAGAATGGTTGGCCAAGGATCATGTCAAATCCTTGGTCGTGAGGTGATTATTATACACCCTACATAAAAAGTTGTATCTACAATGGCACAATATATTATGTATGCAGTACACCATCAACAGCAAGGTCTGTAATGTAATCATACACAGTCGCAGCAATGATTCCAACTTATCAAACACCTGCCCTCAATGCCCTGTAACTCACTTAAGCATTAACGAAGGGGCACTGAAGATGATGAAGTAAAAGAAGGCACTGGATTTGATAAAGATGAACAAGCCATTGAGGAAGGAGATGGTGACAAAGAATGGTTGGCCAAGGATCATGTCAAATCCTTGGTCGTGAGGTGATTATTATACACCCTACATAAAAAGTTGTATCTACAATGGCACAATATATTATGTATGCAGTACACCATCAACAGCAAGGTCTGTAATGTAATCATACACAGTCGCAGCAATGACAACATTGTCTCGAAAGTGATGATGGACAAGTTGTGGCTACCTACAACAAATCATCCCTCCCTTTACTCGATTGGGTGGATAAAAACTGTGAATGAGACCAAGGTAACCGAACAATGCACTATCTCGTTTTCAATTGGTAGAAATAATAAGGATCAAGTACTTTATAGCGTGGTCGACATAGAAGCATGTCATATGTTACTCGGTTGACCATGGTAGTCAGACAGATATGCGACCCACCGAGTATGAGACAATGTTTACATCTTCATCAAGAATTGTCGAAAGATGGTCCTTGCCCCTATGACACCAAAGAACCACCTTGAAGCTTCTAAAGTGGAGCAGAGTTCCCTCTTGACCATTCAGGATTTCATCGAGGAATCCAAGGAAATTGGCGAGGTGTACACCATAATGGTAAAGGGTGAGGAATCAGAACCCTTAAACATTCTCCCAAGTTTAAGATAATTACTGAACGAAATTTTTTTAAAAAAAAAAAATTAGCTTGAAGAGTTACCCGATGGATTATCTCACATGCGAGATATTCAACACTATATCGACCTTGTCCCTGGGTCCAGTTTACCCAATCGTTCTCACTATCAGATGAGTCCGAAGGAGAGCAATATTCTATAAGGACAAGTGGAGGAATTAATCCGTAAGGGTCTAATCCAAGTAAGCATGAGCCTATGCATTGTACCGGCCCTATTAACTCTAAAGAAAGATGGGAGTTGACACATGTGCGTTGACAACCAAGCGATCAACAAGATTACCATAAAATAAGAATTTTTCATACCACATCTGGATAATATGTTGGATATGCTTGAGGGTGAGAAATTATTTTTTAAAATAGATTTAAGGAACAATTACCATCATATTCGAATATGGCCAGGTGACGAGTGAAAAGCAGCTTTTAAAACCAAGAAAGGATTGTATAAATGGTTGGTCATGCCCTTTGGTCTTTCGAATGCACCTAGTACATTCATGAGGTTGATAAACCAAGTTCTAAAGTCATTCATTGGGCGTTTTATAGTAGTCTATTTCAATGATATTTTGATGTTCAGTCGGGATGAAGCAAGCCATATGGAACACCTCAAACAACTCCTTCAAGTGCTCACCGAAAACAAGTTTTATCTTAATTGAAAAAATATACATATAGCTTTTTGATTGATAGCCTGCTATTGTTAGGCTTTGTCGTGACATCCACAGGCATCCATGTGAATGATGAAAAAGTACGAGCCATCAGGGAATGGCTGATCTCGACAAACATTAATGAAGTGAGGAGTTTCCATGAGGTGGTGACCTTCTATCGTTGATTCGTGTAGAATTTTAGCACAATAGTCACACATATTACAGATTACATGAAGAAATCTATTTCAATGGACCGACGAGGCTGACAAGAGCTTGTCCACAACACCGGTCTTAGTTCTTCCTACTTTCGACAAGTTGTTTAAGTTGAATGTAACGCTTCATATGTCGAAATTGGGGGAGTTTTATCTCACAAAGGCATGCCGGTAGCCTTCTATAGTGAAAAGATTAGTGATGGACACAAAAAGTGGTTGACTTATGGGCTTGAATTGTATGTAGTGGTCCAGACATTGTGGCATTAGCAACACTACTTAATTCAGAGGGAGTTCATTCTTTACATAGACCATCAAGCTCTCAAATTCATTAATAGTCAGGCTAACGTGAATCGTGTGAATGTCAGATGGATTGCATTTTTATAGGAATTCACAGTCATTCTGAAGCACAAGTCAGGGCAGCAAAACAAGGTGGTTGATGCATCTAGCCACCGTGCTTCACTACATTTAACAATGAGCAATGAGGTAGTCAACTTTAACTATCTCAAGGAGTTGTATGTTGAAAACAAGAGCTTCAAAGATACATAAATGAGGTGCTAAGAAGGTCATTCCAGTGACCTACATATGTAAGATGATTTTCTCTTCAGAGGGAATTGACTGTACATCCATCAAAGTTCTTTGAGGGAATAGATTATTCAAGTGTTACATGGACGTGGTCTTAGTGGATACCTTAGGTGAGACAAGACGCTGGCTCTTATGGACGAGTGGTATTACTGACCATAATTGGTACGTGATATGGGAAAAACAATGCAACGTTGTCATATTTGTTAAACCTCTAAGGGGTAGTCTCAAAATGTGGGCCTCTACACCCCATTACCTATGCTTGACGGTCCTTAGGAGGATTTGTCTATGGACTTTGTGTTCACTACCAAAAAATCGAGCAAAGGGGACGGACTTTGAAAGTTTTTGGCTACAGATTAAATCCATAGCAATTATGCTACAGATTTAATCTGTAACTAATACCTAATTGATCTGTAGCTAAAGCCTATATCCTCACTAGAACATTATTAGATATTAATGGTGCTTAAGGGGCTCTATGGGGCCCATTAGAATATATGTGTTTGATCTAAGCCGTCCATTAATTATGATAAATAATTTCAGTGGATTAGCCTAAAAATTATGTAGATTAAAGGTATAAGTGGACCACACCATAAGAAATAATAAAAATTAAATTTTAATTGTTAATATGTTGTGTGGTCTTCTTACAGCTTAAATCTGACTCATTTTTTACGTCAACTCTTAAAATAATATTTTAAAATTAATGGACGGAGTGGATAAATAACATACATCATGGTGGGCCCCACGGTCCTAATGGGTCGTCCATCATGTGCCCTCCCCAAAATGAAATCTCAATCCGCCTTTTTTCTCCCGTCCGCAATGTCCGCCCTTTTCTCCCTCTCTCCATCTCCCAAGCTCTCTCTCTCTCTCTCTCTCTCTCTCTCTCTCACACACACACACACACACACACACACACACTCAGCCTCTCCCTCGCCCTCTCTCGATCTCCCACTCTCCCTCACCCTCTCTCTGTCTCTCGCCCACATTCCCCTCTATCTGTTTCCCAACCTCTCTCTCTCTCTCTCTCTCTCTCTCTCTCTCTCTCTCTCTCTCTCTCTCTCTCTCTCTCTCTCTCTCTCGCTAGCATTTTCGAAACCCCCTTTCGCCACAAGAAGGAGAAGAAGAAGGAGAAGAAGAACAGTTAGTTTCTCTCTCTCTTTATTTCTGAAATTAGTTGCATTTGGATGCGCCATTGAAAGAGCTATTTCTGTATCGAATGACTCAAGCGTAGATAATAGGGCTGTAACTTAAACCAAGTTCTGGTTGTGTTGGGTCAGGTTGTTGAAAAATACCAACCTTATTTAAATTGGTGTTGGGTTTTTGTTGAGCAAATTCATACATTTGGGTTGAGTATTGAGGACCTTGGATTGGGTTGTAGATATATAAAATAGAAGCCCCTTTCTACCAAAGATTGTCTCCAAAAGGTGGCACGATTTGATGGGCCCACATGAGTTTTAGATCTGCCTTATTTTAGAATCATGTCCACTTGTATTTTTGAAAAAATGATGGACAGAGTGGTTTTATCGTGGCCATCTCTGTAGGCACACGTAGCTTCCAACTACAAGAAATTCCTGTGGGTGAATTAGGGATTACCCGAGTAACACTGCAGCATGTGTTTTTCTTGACCATGGGCCCACCTTGATGTGTGTTTTATATCCACGCAGTTCATCAGTTTTTCCAGATCATTGTATGGGATGTTCCCAAAAATGAAATATATCCAAATTTCAGGTGGACAACCTCATAGAAAAGGCTAGTGATTAATCATTAAAAACTTTCTTGCATGCCACAAAAGATTTAAATCAGGCTAAGATTTGTGTTTGACCTTACTAACAAGAGGTAAATAAATATTAAGGTGGAGCTGGGAAGTTTTTAATGGTGGGCAATTGTTTCTTGCGTTGTGGTTCATATGAGATTTAATTTGCTTGAATTTGACATTAAATCCTTCTTATAAACGAATCTCTTTCCAAAAGGTGGCATGATTTTTATGTGGTCCAAAGCAGATCCTGCATAGTGTAGGCTTCTTAGTAGCAGATGTTTTCAATGATAACTAGTTCAGGTATATAGACTTGTAGCTAGGCTATCAACAGGGATGCAAATTGCATACTGAGTTACTCAGTGAGCCCACCGTTATGTCTTCTTGACTTATCATGAAGTATGTAACATACAAGGGGGACTCTTTGTGCATGCATGTACACCTCACAGATTTTTTTAAAGGCTTTTGCAAGCTTGAAATTTTAAATGCTCACTAGATTCCTTCCTCTGTCTTTTAATGGTGAGGATGTGAAAGCGCAACTTTCTTAGTGTTGAGTGCATTTAGTTGTGCCCATGTATATAACTACCTTTGCAATATAAAAATGAAAAATGATAATAAAGTTAGTACATTAACCCGTCTTGCAATATATATTTTCTCTGTTAAGAGCCATTTATACCATGTTTGCAAAAACATGTTAAAACTGAAAGTATCTTTCTTCTGAGATTTTTTATGAAATATCTCATTATTGTGGTTTCACAGAAACCACATTGGGTAGAGAAAAATGTTAGCAACATTATTAATTTGTTGTAAAAATACAATGATTGCAAACTCCTTAATACATTGTATTTGGTAGTTAATATCTGCTTGGGTTCAATCATTTGATAGTGCAGTGAGTATCTCTGGTTTTATGGTTTTACTTGTACATTCCTGTCTTGATTGCTCATGCATGATGGTTATACGCATTCTTTCAGGTGGATGTTGCATGTGGGAGGATTGGAGCTGCATATTTCAGATTCATGCTTATGTTGTTGTCATACATGCAGATCAATTCTTCTATGTTTGGATGCATGGCGATTGGATCTGAAAATTTGAGATTTTCGTTCATTTATTTCATGGATTTCGGTAAGATCTTCTTTAATTGTTAATTTATTTAATTTGAACAGAAGAAGGATTGATTATTCAATGCAAACTCAATTTATGGAGAGGTGTAGTGTTAGTCTAAAAATACTTGAGCTTTCATTTGAAAAAAAAAAAAAAGAATTATACTTAATTTGATGTTTCATTTATTGGCATATAGCTCAAAGAGGACTACATGCATAAGAGCATCTGATAATTTTTGGTCGAAAGTCCCAGCTCAAAGAGGACTGTTGTTATTAGGTAAAATCTGTCATATGTAATGATCAATACAAATTTGATTGAGAATCCAAGTACACCTTTCTTGCATATGGTTTTCTAGCCACTACAACTCAAATCTCTATTCGGGCTCTGGTTTTCCCGATTTTCTCAATAAAACAGTTTGATTGAAGAATGATTTGCTCTATTTTTCCTGATTTTCTCTTGTTTTTACAGAAATTAGGGTTTGGAGAAGCTATCTTGAAGAAATTCTAGGCCATTGACTCACAAGTGTAGCTAGGTCACATGCATTCAGCTCAAATCGAAGAAGCTAAAACCGTCTACTTGATAGCTCCCACGCGGGCCTCGTTCCTACCATCACAATGCACCCCACCTGATGAATGGACTAACCCTTGCCTAATTGGTAATCTGGACCTAATTTGCTGAATGCTTGCTTGAATTACGGAATCACGTCACCATTTAAAAGTTAACTTGATAAGCTAAAACTGATTTTATTTTATTTTTAGCTTGAGTGATGTTTAACCTTTGAACTATAGCCATGCTCTTTGTTGACAAAAAATGGATAACCACCTTGATTATTGTCAACAACAAGCCTTTTGAGGCAAATATCTATAGAATGATAAAACCATGAAGTCATCGACTTAGGTTTCATCTTGGTCCCCTAACATTGTTTCACGAGAACCCTTGGCCAAGCCTGCATCACAGGTGAGTGTTGTATCTATCAAATTCACTTAAAGTTTGCTTCTAGGAACAAATTCACATAGAGAAACCTCCATTAAGTTGTGTTTGTAAGTTTTAGGTTTTCCAGAAGATGAAATTCGTCCCTTCTCCTTTTTTATTTCCATTGTAACGAACATGTCCTTTATGTATCTGTTACAATCAATTCATAACTACTTTATCATTCTTATGTTAATTGGGCATATTTTCAATATTACATGTGTCAATGAAAAAAGTTCTTTAAAGCTATTCTTTGGGCATATTGGTTCTCTGAAGAAAATCTTTGCTTTTAGTTTCTCTCTGTATAGTTCCTTTGGGCACTACTCTTTATACCACATCTTAGCATAAGTTTTTTATGGCAATTTCATTTTATGGTTTCTATTTTTAACGTTTTTGATAACAAATCCTCAGATGTGGGTCTAGATGTTGTATTTTTAACCTTTTCTTTCTAGGTTTTTATTAGGTTATTTTAGTTGTTTTAGTTGTCTTTTCTTTGTATAGCTCCTTTAGGTTTTCTAGTCTTTTGCCCCTTCTTTTTTCCTTAAATTTTTTTTTTTCCTTTTGATTTCTTCCTGTTTGTAGTCCCTTATGTGCTTTAATAAATTTCTCATCTTTATAAAAAAAAAAAAAAAAACAAAAAAAAAAAAAGTGGATGTGTTAAATGAACTTCTAGTTAATTTTTCATATTATTTAAGATTCTTGCAACATTATATATATGAATTTATATTTGTAGACTACTTATGTATATTGTTTCCTTTCATAATCTACTTTCTCAATCTTTTTGGGTTGTTATTACTTTCTCAGTCGTTGGTCCTATTGTGGGTAGAGCATAGCTGAAATTCACACTGTTTATAAAATCTGAAATTTTCAACTTAACTATTGAATTTGGGACACGGACAACTTTCTCTTCAACTTTCCGTTTAACAATCACCAATGGGATGGTTAGGATCGTCTGGCCAATAAGACTTTTGTAAAGTAGCATGCATGTATGCAGTGTGTTGGGTTGTGATAATGCTGCAAGTTTCTTCTATTTCCTTTTTTCCTTTTTTGTCAAGTGGTCAGTATACACTGTGTATCATCTATGTTTGGGTAAACCATATTGTTTGGGTAAACCATATTCTGGCAATATGATTGGTATTGGAAACATTTGAAAATCATGTATGCTCCCAGTGATTTTATATTAGATTTTGATTTCCTTCAAATATTCTCGTGACATGTGGTTTCTCTCTGGTAGTAGTGAAGCTACGAGAGTATCGTAGTACCATAATTACTATATTGATTTGCTAGAACATTTGATTAAAACATGCATGATTTCTATTTTAATGATTGTCTGAGGTCATTTCATAATTGCTTCCCAAAGTCATGATCCTTGATGTGTTGCTGACATACATTATTTAATTTAATTAGGTTCATATAATACACGAATGGGCCTGGGCAGGTACTCTAAATGAAGGGGCTACTTGGGTCCATTTGCAGAGACTAGCTGATACATGGCATGGGATACTGTTAATTCCAGTGACTGGAGGAGTTGTCGTTGGCATGATGCATGGATTACTTGAAATTTTTGACCAAATAAAGTAGCCAAGGTCTTCCCAGAGGCAGGGCTTTGATCTGCTAGCTGGAGTCTTCCCTAGAATAAAGGCCATATAGGCTGTTGTAACATTAGGCACTAGTTGTTCTTTAAGTCCTAAGGGACCCAGTGTTGATATTGGTAAATCATGTGCAAATGGGTGTTTGGTAATGATGGAAAACAACAACGAAAGGAGGATAGCTCTTGTGGCAACTGGTGCAGCTTATGGAATTTCTTCAGGTTCAGTATTTCTCTCAATTTTCTGCTCTGCAGATGTGAATGGTTGGTCTAGTTGAATGACTGACCATGTCTTTGTCGAAAGTTGCTTTGAAACCCACCACCTCTACATGTTTGAATTTTGGGCTTGTTTGGCTAGAATGCAATCTGGGGAATGCAACAAGGTTGTATCAACAAGACATTCACACCTACTTGCGAAGCAATAAATGTTGCAGCAAGTTGTTTGCATTTTCTTTCCCCTCAACAAGAGAGTATAACTTTTCTTTTCTTTTTTCTTTTTCTTTTCAAAAAGTCGAATGGAGGGAAAACTGTTTGTCTTTGATACCTACAGGTTGTCACCAAACACCTTTCCTGATTGACTATTTTTCAATGCCCTTATTCTAGAAGCTAGGCCTAGAACTAATATTGAAACCAACAAAAATTTTAAAATTCTGCTCCATCCATTTTAGATCAATTTACTGTCCACATACATTTTTATTTTTTGAAACAAAATATGTCTTCATTGATAGAAAATTCTATACGATTTGATTCACTAACAAAATTTATTGTTCACATACAATTGCCAAACAGCATCGAAGTTAAATTATGAATCCTTTGTTATCAGATTCAAATCAAATAGTAGGATTTGATTCACTATTAATTTTATTAACACGCTTTCCTCATCAGTTCATTTGGGGGAGTTTTGTAAGTGCCCGTAGCGTAGCTACGACGCTATGTAGCATTAGCAAATAGCATAAATCCCGTTAACTTTAAGATCTTCAACGTCATCGGTTCATTTGGGAGATTGGTAAATAAGATCTTTAGACTCATGCAATGGAGTTCATGAGGTGAAGGATATATTTTGATACAAGCTTTCTTATACAATTATCTTCTCGATTTCCTCTGTGCCATTGGTTTTGATTAATAAGTGTCAAAATTAATTTAATGAAAATGTGAAGTTGTCTTTAGCTTTCAAATGCATCTCAACAATTGACATTACTATATGCATGGATATTTGAACTATCTGCTTATTTTCCTTGATATCAAGAGTTTTACCTTAATAGAAAAAGTTATTGGCTATTATATATTGGAACTCTTTTATGTTCATAATTGTGTTTCAGTGGTGGAACACTTGGATTGCATTTGGCCTTGTTTTTTCAGTGTTGAGCTATCTAATGTTGGTTCATGTTCCCAAACAAAATGTTTAATCAGAAAAGATTCAAGTATTTAATGCTAGGGCTAAAATTAAACAAAATGAAGAGAATGAAACTAATCAGGATAATGAATAGAGGATGGATAGATGAAGATTTTGTAAATTCATTCCTTTCAGAATTTCTGATGCAAAATTTACAAGTTTGAGTGAGAATTTGAGAGTTTTCTGCTCTTGTTACTTGTTTACTTGTTGCAAATGTCTTTTATTCATAGCAGATCTTGACTAGCTTTTATGTGAAAAGAATCCCAGGTATGTGGATCCACTCAATATAACTGCAATGGCATGTCCCACACTACCGTTATGCCCTCTAGCAATAGCAGAAGCTGAGCATGGAATTCCTGACATTCTCAAGCGGGTTCGAGCTGTATTTGATAAGGCAAGCCATAAAGCTATATACTCACATTTTTTTTTCTTTTTCTTTTTTTGTGTGTAATTCAAAAATGAACAGAAAATATGCATCAAACTTGTTTTTCCATGGGGTCACCCAGACACTTAAAAATGGTGTTTTGTTGTTACAGGTTGGCCTCAAATACAATGAGCCAGTGGTAATAAGGGTAACTGGATTCCCTAATTGTTGTGCAAGACCTTATATGGCTGAGCTTGGACTGGTTGGCGATGAACCCAATGTGTACCAGGTATTTCACATGTTGATTTTGTTGAAACCCTAGAAACAAATGTATCATAGATGAGTTATATTCTTTTACAAGGATAGGTACCATGTAGTTGTAAGAATGGTGATTTGAGCACGACACGTCCTGTCCGCCCCCAAAAATGGGGGAAAATCCCAAACAAGCAGGAACACAAAAATGTCCTTCTAAAGATCCATTATAGGATGTCTCTTACAAATCTTTAAAATAGGACTTATTTTAGAAGGATGAATGATGGGGTACTTTTGCATGTTTCAAACAGGTCTGGCTCAGGGGTACGCCTAACCAAACCTCACTAGCAAAATGTTTCATGAATAAGGTGAAGATTCATTATCTAGAAAAGGTTTTGGAGCCATTGTTTTACAACTGGAGGCGCAAACGCCAACAGGGAGAATCTTTTGGCGATTTCACAACCCGCCTGGTGAGTACCCAAGTTTGTATTTGGGTCATGTTATTTACAACATCTGAATTTCTTCTAGCCATACTTGCAACTTGAATTATTTCATGGGTTTTAGGATCTGAAATTTAGCGAATGTCTAATCATTTTTAAAAGAACACTACCACAAAAAATTTCTATATCAGCAGTGTCTCAATGCTTGGTTTTGCCCCATTTTATCTACATATCATTCCTGGGGCAACTAATAGAAAATCCGAACGGTTTTATACAGGCAAAGTAAGCATACATTAAGTTTCTTCCTGTCCTATGCAGGGCTTTGACAAACTGAAAGAGACAGATGAGAAGTGGGAGGGCATAGCAAAGGCACCGACACGATTTAATCTAAAGCTTTTTGCTGACAAAGACACATACGAAGCCATGGATGAACTTGCAAAGCTGCAGAGCAAGACTGCTCACCAGCAGGCCGTGGAAGTCATCCGCAACTTTGTTGCCGCCCAGCAAAATGGCAAAAGTGAATGATCAACCCCTTTTTTCAGTTGTAGCTATTTGTTGAATAAATACCAGTTCAGATGAACTTATTTTTTTTCTTTTTTCTAAATCATGGATGAGTGAGACTTAGTTGAAAAGAATTTGTGATATATAACCATCTACCAGGCTGTTGCATCGTTTTTCCCTGTACAAATAGTTTTGATTTTGATTTTTTTTTAAACACAAAGCGATCCCTTTATCATATGGCCATGGTATAAAATGAAGATTGTAATTGAATGAATGAATGATTCTAACTGAATGAATGAATGATTATGCAGGTGATAATTGAATAAATGAATGAATGATTATGGAGGAATGAATGAATGAATATGCAAGTGGTAATTGAATGAATGAATGAATTATTATATAAAAATAATAATGTAGGAAATAGTTACGGATATTAACCGTAGCTGTTACTCTGACAACCGTAGCTGTTATAAAATATAGCATATTGTTATGGATCCAAAACTACTTTTAGCTACCAATAATATCCGTAGCTGTAGGTGCTTTTAGCTACAGAAATATTTGTTACAGATTATATTCGTAACTATTTTAACCTATGGCTACGGATTAAATCCGTAGCGTTTGCCCATTTTTCTGGTAGTGGTTTGGTCTCCTACGAACATAACGTGGCATGGATTCGATATTCGTGCTGGTAGATCATTTCTCAAAGATGACACATTTTATCTCATGCAAGAAGACTCTCGATGCAATACACATGGCAAATTTATTCTTCAGAGAGGTCATACGACTACATAGGATTCCTAAGACCATTACTTCAGACCATGATAGAAAGTTTATTAGCCACTTCTATCGAACTTTGTGGAATCAGTTCATTACACAACTTCAGTTCGGCAGTGCCTACCACCCACAGACCAATGGACAGACTGAAGTTGTAAATCGCACATTGGGAAACCTTCTCCGATGTATTTTAGGTGAAAACCTGAAGTAGTGGGATTTGACATTGTCTCAAGCGGAGTTCGCATTAAAGAATATGATGAACCACTTGAAAGGGAAGTCCCAAATCCAAATTGTTCATGGTCAAGTATATCGCCACACACTTGATTTGGTCCCTTAGCCCAATCTCCCTGAGCATGAGTATTGCAACAGAACATATGGCGAACTAAATCATGGGCATTCATGTGGATGTGTAAGCCAAGTTGCATTCCTCAAACGATAAGTATAAGGAATAAGCTGACAAGTATCGGCGGCAAAAGGTGTTCGAGGTGGACAATTAAGTTATAGTCTATTTACGCAATCAGAGATTTTCGACCAGGACCCACAATAGGTTAAAGAACACAAAGATTGGACCGGTACCGATCCTCCGAAAGATCAATGACAACATTTACGTTATTGATCTTCCAGATGCATGGAGATCTCACGTACTTTCAATGTCGTAGACTTAACCAAGTATCATGAACCGAAGTAGGACGGTAACTCAAGGATGACTTCTTTTGAAGTGGAGGGAACTGATGTAGAGCGGCTTACGGACACTTTCATGTCCATGAGGGACCAGAGAAGGCTCGATTGAAGGTGGAAGTGATCATGACCCTCAAAACCTTAAAACATGCATGTCTAACTAATTGAAATGAGTTATTCAACGTACTATATATGATTTTGGAGTTGGAGTAGTTACTTTAGCCAACCAACTCAGCCAAGCTGGGTTGTCGATGTTGAATTTGTAAGATTCCATCATATCAATGGTCGAAAATCTATTTTATTTTCATTTTTACTATTTATAATAAGTTTTAGATCGACCGTTCGACCATAACTTTTGATCCATTAAGCTTTAAGAGTTGTGTCAAACATGAAAACGGCTTAGAAAATTAAGTAGAACAACATGGTTAGGCCAAATAAAACACTATTTTTGGCTGAAAATTAGGAAGTTTAGTGGAAATCATGACCTTTTCGTCTATAAATAGTACGTTTACTATTTATAGTAAGTAACAATTTTTAGGCAGTTTGAGTTTGATTCCAAAACTTCTTCCCAAGTTTATTATCATTATTTAAAGGATTGTAAATTCATTTTTACCCATCAAGGAATTTATTTCCAATTTTTATTAGAATTTATTTCTATTTTCTATCTCTCCTGTGGATTCGAGGAATCTCTATGAGAAGTCTAGAGAAGCTATGTGGATCTGGAGTAATTATCCCCTAAGGAAGACAATGCTCGACCTCATCATGCTCATACCTGCGTCATGTCATGCCCCAAACTCGAAAATCGGGTTCACAAAATTCTCGATTGCCGAATCTGGCGTCGACAGCCTCCGTGGTACCCCATTCTCGGCTCCCAACACCCATACACTAAGTTCCGATCCTGAGATCCTGCAATGAAGATTTTCAACATCATTTGATTCGTAATGAGCATAACACACAAACAAAAACCACAAGAACACCATCACAAAATCCACTATGATAAAAAAAACTTTAAAGTACAATGCATATGAAGGGAAATACAAGACAATAAAGCTAAAACTTTGGAAGCTCTGCAGCACGCTCCTGCTCCTAAACTACTACTACCTAGCATCACCTTCATACAACGGTCGTACATAAGCCTATAGAAAGCTTAGAGGGTGGTGAAAGTGTGTGCATATGGTAGAAATACAAGTTTGCAATATCAGAGTAATGCGGAAACGCTGGTAAGTCCATGAATATCATGAGCCGTACCAAGTCTATGCAATGCAAGGCATGAGTGCTATCGGTCATATCAAGACCATGTGATGCAAGGAGTGAATGATGTTGGTCATATCAAGGTCATGCAATGCAAGATGTAACTCAAGCACACCACTCCTCATTCGAATCCATATGTCAATGCAGCTCATCACCAGAACATCAAATATCACTATAGTTCTCACTCTAGATAATCACTGGGGTCCAGTACACTCTACGCCAGCTTGCCACCCCTATCCGAGCACACAACTGGGTGAGTAGAATAGGCATCACTATCCACCTGCCAATATCGGGCCTGGCTCGTCGATAGTGGACCTATTCCTCAAGCTAGTCAAACTCAACCTAACAATTGCCCCCTCACTCAGGTGGGTAAGGTCACACCCCTTTCTAACTGACCACGACACAGTGAGAGATGCAGCCTACTGGTAAACGGCCCTCGTGTGTTATGTATCCACTCGGTTTCAATGTTGAAGTCATCCTTTGGTACCATCGGGTTTAGAAATTTTCACCTAGGGACATCTATGGTGCCCCAATGCTAAAAATAGTATTTTCGGTATCCAATCCGACCACCACGATGTGTCTGTGGAGGCCATGGCCCTGATGTCGTTAAGACATACAATAATCACAATCACACAATACAAAGTGCATGAATCATGCAGTCCAAGCATGCATCAATCCTGCGCATACCGTGTGCTCATGTGGGATAACTCCACCTACCAGGGAGTCCCATAAATCACCTACACTATGGCATATACAATGGTCAATCACATCTCATAAAAAAATATACAAATGATGCATATGGGCATGTATCATGATGTCATGTTGTCACAAGGATGAGTTCTTTTGAAGTGGAGGAGACTGATGTAGAGTGGCTTGCGGACACTTTCATGTCCATGAGGGACCAGAGAAGGTTCGATCGAAGGTGGAAGTGATCGTGACCCTCAAAGCCTTAAAACATGCATATCTCACTAATTGAAATGAGTTATTCAACATACCATATATTATTTTGGAGTTGGAGTAGCTACTTTAGCCAACCAACTCAGCCAGGCTGGGTTGTCCATGCTGAATTTGTAAGATTCCATCATATCAACAGTAGAAAATCCATTTTATTTTCATTTTTAGTATTTATAATAAGTTTTTAGTTCGACCATAACTTTTGATCCATTGAGCTTTAAGAGTTGTGTCTAACATGAAAACGGCTTAGAAAATTTAGTAGAACAACATGGTTAGGCCAAATAAGACACTATTTTTGGCTGAAAAACAGGAAGTTTAGTGGAAATCATGACCTTTCCATCTATAAATAGTACGTTTACTATTTATAGTAAGTAACAATTTTTAGGCAGTTTGAGTTTGATTCTGAAACTTCTTCCCGAGTTTATTATCATTATTTAAAGGATTGTAAATTCGTTTTTATCCATCAATGAATTTATTTTCAATTTTTATTAGAATTTATTTTTATTTTCTATCTCTCCTTGTGGATTCGAGGAATCTCTATGAGGAGTCTAGAGAAGCTCTGTGGATTTGGAGTAATTATCTCCTAAGGAAGATGATGCTCGACCTTATCATGCCCATACCTGCATCATGTCATGCCCCAAACTTAAAAACTGGGTTCACAAAATTCTCGATCACCGAATCTGGCGCCGACAGCCTCCGTAGTACCCCATTCTTAGCTCCCAGCACCCATACACTAGGTTCCGATCCTAGGATCCTACAAGGAGGATTTTCAACATCAATTTGATTCGTAATGAGTATAACCATAAACATAACCCATGAACAAAAACTATAAGAACACCATCACAAAATCCATTATGATAAAAAAAACTTCAAAGTATAATGCGTATGAAGGGAAATACAAGACAATAAAGCCAAGGCTCCTAAATTGCTACTGTCTAGAGTCACTTGCACGCAACGGTCGTGCATAAGCTTATAGAAATCTTAGAAGGCAGTGAAAGTGTGTGCATATGGTAGAAATGAAAGTTTGCAATATCAAAGTAATGCGGAAATGCCGGTAAGTCCATGAATATCATCAATCGTAACAAAGCTATGCGATGCAAGGCATGAGTGCTATCGGCCATATCAGACCATGCGATGCAAGGAATGAATGATGTCGGCCATATTAAGCCCATACGATGCAAGATGTAACTCAAGCACACCAGTCTCCATCCGAATCCATATGTCACTGCAGCTCATCACCAGAACATCAAATATTAGTATATTCTCACTCTGGATAATCACTGAAGTCCATTACACTCTATGTTAGCTTGCCGCCCCTATCCGAGCGCACAACTAGGTGAGTATAAGAGGCCTCATTATTCGCCTGCCAATATCGGGCTCGACTCGTCGATAGCAAGACCTATTCTTCAAGTTGGTCAAACTCAACCTAGAAATTATCTCCTCACTCAGGCGGGTAAGGTTACACTCCTTTCCAACGGACCACTACACAGTGGGGAGATGTGGCCTACTGATAAACAGTCCTTGCGCGCTTCATGTATCCACTCGGTCTCGACGTAAGAGTCATCTTCTGGTACCATCGGGTTTAAGAATTTTCACTCAGGGACATTTATGGTGCCCTGATGCTAGAAACAGTATTTTCAGTATCCAATCCAACCATCCACGATGTGTCTGTGGAGGCCATGGCCCTGATGTCGCTAGGGCATACAATAATCACAATCACACAATGTAAAGTGCATGAGTCATGCAGTCCAAACATGCATCAATCTTGTGCATACCGTATGCTCATGTGGGATAACTCCGCTACCAGGGAGTCCTATAAACCACCTGCATTATATCATATACAATGGTCAATCACATTTCATAACAAACATACAGATGATGCGTATGTGCATGTATCATGATGCTATGTTGTCCCAAACTCATAATCGACAAACGGTATCCTGGTATCAGCAATCGGCACCGATAATCAGTATCGATAATCATCCTCGACGCAAGGCGGGGTCCATAGATGAGCGGTCGATGATGGATCAACTAAAATCAATGGGGCTCAAACGTTTGGGTTAACCTACTAGAGAATGATGAGAATGTGCCTAACAAGGCCTAAGCGAAGGTCACAATGTGGACGTTCAAACATCATTGCCCATCAATGTGGGTCATTTAACCAACATTGCTCTCAAAGAATGGCGCTCATAAGGCCAATCTTATAATGGGCCCGTGGTCTCATACAAGGACCTAATATACATCGTCATGGGCCTCACTTATGAGGCATATACGCATCACATTGGGCCTCACTCATGGGCCAATATATATAAACGTCAGGCCGTATCAAATGGACCGATTCAAATGGGCCAAATCAAATGGGTCCAGTCGAACGGGCCGAGTTGAATGGGCCGAGTCAAATATGCCGAGTCGAATGGGCCGATTCGAATAGGTCAGGTCGAATAGGCCGACTCGAATGGGACGAATCGAATGAGCCGAATCAATTGGGCCGAGTCAAATGGGCCGAATCAAGTGGGCTGCACCATTATACCAATCATCTATTATTAGGGATTATTTTAGAGTATTATATAAAAAATGAATCATATCAAAAGAACAACTGGACCATATCACAAATCGCAGTGAAGATAATGTTTTTCACTGTTTAGACCAGACAGGGCCACTATAACATTTTATTTTCCTCCCAATCTGTTGGTAAGGTCAACAAGACCTGGCTAAAGAGGAAAAACAAATATCAATTTGATCCAAAACTTTTTAGGATCCTTGAAGGATTTCAATGGTGGACGTTCAAACCCACTGCTATTGTTGTGTGGCCCACCTGATAACTGGATCTGTCTTATTTTTAGTACCAAGTATTGAGACAGACTTGTCAAAAGGATGGACAGTTGGGCTGTCTCGTATACATCAGAGGGACCCACAAAGCTTGCTGCCGAGATGCAGCAGCTTTGGCTGTAGGCCCACCGTCCACCAGACGGACGGTGTGGATTGTACAATGATGGACAGTGTGGATATACACGGCAGTGCAAACCACACAGCAAGTGGCCCCATAGACCCAACTGACGTCAATACAGCAGCTATACAGCTGCTGTATGAGTTCAAACGGCACAGGTGGGTCCCATGTGGGGCCACCACAATTTATAATTATATAATATCAAATATATATTATATTTTTATTATATATATTTAATTTTATATATATTATAATATACCCACCTAACATCCAGCTTGCTGGACGCTGTATGTAATCGGTGGAGACATCACGTTGGTGTGGCCCTCCCTGAGATAATATATTATCTATTATTATATATATACCATAGATATTGTATAATATATATATATATATATATATAGAGAGAGAGAGAGAGAGAGAGAGAGAGAGAGAGAGAGAGAGAGAGGAGAGAGAGAGAGAGAGAGAGAGAGAGAGAGAGAGAGAGAGAGAGAGAGGAGAGAGGAGAGAGAGGAGAGAGAGAGAGAGAGAGAGAGGGAGGGGGGAAGGGTACTATGCGCTCGACCTCACGATAAGCTCCCGTGAGGTCGAGCTGTGTGGGCCCCACCATGATGTATGTTGACCATCAACACCGTGCATTTGATGGGTACCCTTTAAATTATTAGATATCCCAAAAATCATCCGTATACGGAACTCAGGTGGGTCATACCATCTAAAATCATGTGAAACCCCGTTAAAACATATAAAAGTACTTGGTGAGGCCCACATGAGTTTGAATGCTTTTGAAACTTGGTCTGAACCGTCATACAAGTGGGACACACATAATGGATGAGCTGGATTTGCAAAACACATCTTTTGTGGGCCCCAAAAATGATTATGAATGTTTTAATGGTGCACGGCCCCTCTCCACTTCTGTAAGTGGTGTGGCCCACATAAGTCACGGATTGACTTGATTTTTTGAGACCTAGGCCCACGATGGAATGACGCATCTGACTGATGGAGTAGATGTTTGAAAGGCATCACGGTGGGGCCCACTACAGCTCGACCACCTGGGGCGGAGCTGTGAGCTCGAGCGCATTGTACCTTTTCCCATATATATATACAAACACAGCAGGTCAGATCCAGCGTCCAGAGAGTCTGGACGCTGGTTGGGCAGTTGGATGCAACGGGGGTGGGTCCACCGTGGTGTGGCCCACCATATATATTTATATTATAATATATTCTATAACTACACGTGTGTGTGAGAGAGAGAGAGTGAGGGGTGACAGCGTCTAGGCCCCATTTCTTCTTTTTTCTTTTTCTTTTTTTTTTTTTTTTTCTTTTTTTTTTTTTTTGGGGGGGGGGGGGGGGGGGGGGGGGGGTTTATATAGCTTGTTAGTATACATTCATGTCAGTACACATACTTTATATTAGCCACCCCTACTAGGGATCGATACCAAGACCTCAGTGTTGAAACGAGGTATCTCCACTCAGTTTGCCAGTTGAACTATGGATCTGGGTGTGTCCATGGACAGCCTGGACACGGGTGCACTTCAGGTAGAGTCCCATCGTCCATCATGGATAGTGCAGATAAAATACAAATTAGTGGGGCCCACTTGATCAAAACAGATAGAGAGAGAGACAATGATGGAGGGGCCCCGCCACTATGGGCCCCTCATAATTACAACACATACATCAAAATGGGTCCCACCTACAGGTGGGCCCTCAAATGCAAATCGTCGGTAGATCACCCACCTAGCGGCCTTCTTCTTTAGCTCCTTGGAGTCGTATGCTCATTGCCTTCAATTTTAACGGAAGTTGATGGAGATTGGAAGGTTGAGATGGGAGATGAGAAAGTGAGAAAGTGGGCCACACATGTTTTAGGAGAGAGAGCTTGGACGTTGGAAGCTCTCATGGGATTTGAGAAATTACTAGAGAATGAGAGAGAGAGAGAGAGAGAGAGAGAGAGAGAGGAGAGAGATAGATTGATATGGGATGGGTGGAATAGGTGTTGTAAGGGTAATGGGAAAGCATGGGTTTGTTGGAAATTTTGGTAAAAGAGGGATGGGTAGGGAGAGAGTTGACTTAGAAAAAAATAGGGATGGGTGTTAATACTTGGGATTGGGTGAGGTGGCATTGAAGTATGGTAGTGTATTTGACTTGATTTGATGTGACATTTTGTAGAGATTCTTTTGAAGTTCGCAACGCGCAGCGTTTCTTCGGATAGAACGCGGACCCATATCTCCTGGCCTGAATATCAAATCGGTGCGAGAATCGCAGCATTGGAACCGCGGCGATGGCGCGGTCGCCAGGGTACAAGTTTCGAGTCGAGGCGACTTCAGTATGTAAGACTCAGCTTATGATCGCGCGCAAATATTGGATACAGGTTGAGGGTTGCCGGAATTCGACCAGAAAGACCGCGGAAGCCTACGAAACGGTAAGGTCTAGGATACTGGTCTTATACGTCATGTCCCCAAATCTTTTTAGTGCCAAGGGATGACCTATTGTCAATCCAAACTATTTACTCATTCACACAATAAGGAGCAAGCAATGGCGCAAAAAATCATGCCAATCAGGTGATCCTAAGCTTCCGATCAATAACATGAAAATGGACAGTCAAGATTGAACTGAGAAACAAAATAAGTTCAATCACCATCTTGAAACATAGTCGATGAAACCCACTTTTTTTTTTCCAAAGTAGGTAGATCCCACTCGATTTCGTATGATTCTAAAGTAACACTTTGATTTGATGATTCTAACTATAGTATTTATGGCTTGTAAACAACGGGATGGGGTTTTCTCCCCAGGCTCGACCGGTCAAGAGCCTCACTTGACCGGTCGAGGGTGTTGGTCGACCAGTCGAGGATTGACTCGACTAAAACTTTAGCGAGCTTGGTTGTAATTTTTCCGTGGTGCTCGACCAGTCGAGGGAGGTTCTCGACCGGTAAAGGATCCTGCTTGACCAGTCGAGGTTACGCAAATTCACTTCTACGATTTTATGCGGATTACGGAATTTTGAGGTGATTTTCGCACCCATGCAAAAGGGAGTTTCCTAAACTATAAATATGAGGTACCTAGGGCTTTCTAGACAATGCAAGAGGGTTTCCTAAAGCTTTACAAGGGTTTGTTAAAGGGTTTAAGGCTATCAAAGGTGTGTGTGAGAGAGAGAGAGATGAAGCTTGTGGAAGGGAGGTTATGCTCATAAAGGTGATCTATTGTGCACTCGACATCTCAGCGCTTCTACGTCCTTGTAATCGGTGAGATCTCTCTGTTTTTCTTTATTCTCTTATTGTTTATCCACTTCTGCGAGAGTGAAAAAAGCTTGATCTAAGCGGTGTGTGCTTGTGATCGGTTGTAACGTTCTACTTCATAACAGATTGTTGATCTAGATGAAGTCCTGTGCTTTTTACCTCTTTGAGGATTTTTTCACGTAAAAATCTCGTGTCATATGGTTTGTGCTTTGATTTATTTCATTACTTTATTATCCCATAATTTTGGTATTTTTGAGAGGCGATATCCTAAGCTTTTATGCAATAGCCCCCAACAAAGTGGTATCAGAGAGTTCAGGTTGATTGAACGGAGTGGGATCGGCTCTGAATTATGAAAGGTGACTCATCAAGGATGATCAGTCTTAATGGTTTTA